>SJYA01001331.1:5902148-5983192 GCA_006410615.1 Neotragus moschatus
CAGATGCCATGATTTTCACTTTCTGAATGTTGAGCTTTAAGCCAATTTTTTCACTCTCCTCTTTTACTTTCATCAAGAGGCTTTTTAGTTCCTCTTCACTTTCTGCCCTAAGGGTGGTGTTATCTGCATATCTGAGGTGATTGATATTTCTCCCGGCAATCTTGATTCCAGCTTGTGCTTCTTCCAGTCCAACGTTTCTCATGATGTACTCTGTATATAAGTTAAATAAGCAGGGTGACAATATACAGCCTTAACGTACTCCTTTTCTTATTTGAAACCAGTGTGTTGTTCCATGTCCAGTTCTAACTGCTGCTTCCTGACCTACATACGTATTTCTCAAGAGGCAGGTCAAGTGGTTTGATATTCCCATCTCTTTCAGAATTTTCCACAGTTTATTGTGACTCACATAGTCAAAGGCTTTGGCATAGTCGATAAAGCAGAAATAGATGCTCTTCTGGAACTCTCTTGTTTTTTCCATGATCCGGCCTATATGTGGTATTTTCTAGATTCCACATACATGCATCAATGTAAAATATTTGTTTTTCTCTTTCTGACTTATCTTTCTGACTTCACTCTGTATGACAGACAGAGGCCCATCTGCATCTCCACAAATCATTCAATTCCATTCCTTCTCATAGCTGAGTAATATTCCATTGTATATATGTAGCATTACTTCATTATCCATTCATCTGTTGAGTGACAGTTAAGTTGCTTCCATGTCCCGGCTACTGTAAATAGTACTGTGATGAACACTGATGTGCATGTGTCTTTTTAAATTATGGTTTCCTCAGAGTATATTCCCAGTAGTGGGATTGCTGGGTTGTATGGTATTTCTATTTTTAGTTTTTTAAGAAATCTCCATACAGTTCTCCATGATGGCTATATCCATCTACATTGCCACCAATAGTGAAGAAAGACTCCCTTTATCTCACTTTTCCCAGCATTTACTGTTTATAAATTTTTTGATGATAGCCCTTCTGACTGGTGTGAGCTGATATCTCAATATAGTTTTGATCTGTATTTCTCAATTAATAATGTCAAACATCTTTCCAAGGGCCCATTGGCCCTCTGTGTCTTCTTTGGAGAAATGTCTATTTAGGTTTTCTGTCCATGTTTGCTGGAGAAGGAAATGGCAACCCACTTCAGTACTCTTGCCTGGAAAATCCCATGGACAGAGGAGCCTGGTAGGCTACAGTCCGTGGGGTCACAAAGAGTCAGACACGACTGAGAGACTTCACTTCACTCACTTCATACTTTATCACTGGAGAAGGAAATGGCAGCCCACTCCAGTATTCTTGCCTGGAGAATCCCATGGACAGAGGAGCCTAGTGGGCCATAGTCCACGGGGTTGCAGAGAGTTGGTCACGACAGAAGGGACTGAACACACACGTGTCCATGTTTGCTTCTCTCTGATAACTCATCTTTAAATGTGAAGAATGATCTATGTCCATGCTCTGAACAAGTGAGGAATGATCTGTGTCGATATTCTGAATAAGTAGAAAGTTTTATTAGAACTAATAATGAGTGTAAGATCTTTTCTCACTTGTCTGTTCACAATGTAACTTTACTTACTTCTACCACCAATAGACTTTTTTTACCAATATGTCTTATATTGGTGCCCTGTTTCAGTGGTTGTGTTCAGAACCACAAATTCAGCCAAACTCCTACTTTCACCATAAGAACACCACTGCCAATGTTACAAACAAATAATTGGTTCCACACTGCAGGGTCTGTCAGGATTTGAATTTGTGTTTGTGTGGCTTTTTTTTTTATAACTGAAGACAAGAATCTCCTTTAACATACCAAAAACATCACCATCATTGCTAACCGTCATTACTTTTGGAAGACTCAGCTCCTGTTTCCTGATTCATACTTTCAGATATCTATTAATTGATTTTCCTTACTTTTGGATGAAAAAGAATATGTGTATTTAACTTACATTTTAAAAATAAAAATTCCTAAAGGTTTTTTAACATTGTAATTGGAATAATTATTTCATAATATTGTGTTGGTTTACTCTAAAGACTTTTAAAAACATATATAAAATATCCTTTACATTTATTTTAATCCCAAATTAAAAATAAAATTATTCTCAAATCTCAGCGTCATAAGATGAAGGCAAGGGTCAATTTGTTATTTTCAAATGTGGCAATGAAGTTGCCCAGAAGGACAAAAATAATCTGAAAATAAAGACTCACTGAAAATCTGGTACTAAACCTTAAAAATGTATACCATAACACTTCAGTAGATTCACAGGTGCAAAAATGTGAAGTGTATTTACACTATTTGCCATAAGCCAATTTTATTTGCATCAAGCCATATGGTTTGGGAAACTGGGAGTTTCATGAGAATCCAGAGCGAAACTTAACAGTACCAAAAGAAAGCAGGAAACTGATGAGTTTATAAGCCATTCTAAGACACAGCAGGATTTTTTTTTCTCCCCCCCCCAAAACTATATTATCATACTGATACTATAAAATGATTTCCACAATGTTTTTGTTATTTTCTGAAAATTGTTTCATTGCTACATTGATCCACGGAAAATTTTGTTGTAAGGTTTAGACTGTATTATTGGCAAATTCTCTTCTTATGTAAGAAACTAGAAGGACTTAATGAAATGTATAGATAATTATTTTAAACTGTTAATTATAACTTTTAAGGTGTCAAAATAATTTCTTAATTATGCATATCAAAACAAACATAATATGAGGAATCATTCAGAGAAGAGTAAGAAGAAATCTAGTAAAAAATTATATATCAGCTAATTTAAAGGTTATCTTGTGAAATTCCCCTTTGATATCCACAGATCAGTTTAACACAAGAGCCAGAAAGTTTATTTCACACTAGTTCTTAGTATTTTAACTTACTTATATACACTCTAAAGAATCAAATGCAATGTTACTTAGACCAGTAATTTAAGATTTGTAAGTTGGAATTAAATGCATTCCTTACGCTTTTAAATTTATTTAGGGATTCTGAATTATAATTCAAGCTATATATTAATATAGTTTATATTAATATAAAGTATGTAGATTAATAAGTAAATGAAATAACATAAATATATCCATATAAAATATTAGTTTAAAAAAGTAAAATATCTAAAATCTTATAAAATGCTTCCAATAATCAAGAAAAAAGTAATGCTTGCATATTTGTTCTGAAATATAAAGAAACTTGATTCCTCATTATTTACTATGGAATTCCTTAAGTTGATAGCAAAACCAAGAAGAAAAGTGGAATTTATACAAAATTGATCAGTTTGGAAAAAAAATCACTCCTGTAATTAGGATAGATCAAAAAAAAAGTTTCTTTATAAGTAATTTATCAGAAACTACTCTATAAAAACCTAAGGAAATGTCAAGTCAGGTGCAATTTTTTAAAACTATTCCTGTATAAATCAATTAAGGTGCTTTATTTTGACACCTCGTGTCAGTGTTTACCAAACGTAGATAGACAAGTCCATCCCTGCAGCATGCATTTGCAAATAACTTTACTCATTAATGTTTAATTAAGACAGAGGAAAACTGTCCTTGATATTTTGCTGCAATTAGTGCTCTCTATACCCCACTGACTTCTCATGATGAATTACTTTTCAAATGAAAAGTGAAATGATTAAAACTGGAGACACTCCATCTACTATGCATCGCCCATACCTCATTTTAAAGAGGAGAATCAAATAATACTTGCAGAGTGAAACAACTGAAATCATCTGTTGTCGATTTCAAATGTGAAGCTTCTTTCTGATTAAGACTAAAGTGATATAACATGTAAATACCAATTTATTCCTATAAGTCATAAGGTCACATAATATTAGAGCTTTATAAGGTTTAGTTCAACACCCTCAATTTAAAATCTTCTGTAAAACAGTAGTGAATTGTGAAGGTCACATAATTTTCCAAATGATGTCATCATCATTTCACGTACAATTTTAACATTCTACTCTTTTAAGGGACTCTGTAATCCAATGCCTTATTTTACCAAGCAATCCATATAAACTAACAGCACACAACTGCAAAACAAAACAAAGAAACTTCTAGTCAGGAAAGATCATTTGACTTGTGTAATGTTACACAACTAACTAGTGGTAGATCTAAAGGTACAATTACAGATGTTCTACCCAAAATCTTTTCCTTATTTTCTACTCAAATATCATTAGTGCTCGTTTTACACTGGAAGAGCAACACAATATGAGAAATATTTATGAAATCTTTTATCATTATACTCAGATATCATATAAGTTGAAACTTTTTTTTGACATATGAATGCTCCTAGTGCCTTTGTTATAATAGTCCCAAACTGGAAGCAGCCTAAATGTCCATCAGTAGTTGAAAAGCATAAACAAATGATGAAGTCCTAGTCAGTCATAACAATGAACAAACTCCTTACATGCATAACAACCCTGATAATCAAAAATATTTTCAAGTGAGAGAAGCCAGATGCAAAAGAATACAGACAAAGAACCCATTTATATAATATACTATCACAGAAGAAACTAATCTAGGGTTACAGAAATCAAACCACTGCTTACGGTGGGTTTGGTTTGACTGAAAAGTACATGAAGAAAGTTTTTTTGGTTGATGGTATGTTCTCTGACATGATCAGGGTATTGATTAAATCTGTGTGTAATTTTATCAAAATGCATCAAACTGCAAGGAAAAATTTGAGCCTATCAATGAATATAAATTTTCTCACAATTAAAATAATGCTGTGATATTTATATTAACTTCATTTAAAGACTTATATACCACTGTTGTTTTATAATAATTTTAATGAGGTATAAATGACATGATAAATTTTGCATATCTAAAGTGTACAATTTAATGTGTGACATATCACCACAACCATATAAAATTATGTATAATTATAATAAATGTATTCATCTCCCTCAAATGTTTTTTTTCATGTCTTTTATAATCCTTCCTTCTTGCTAGTTGAGATATTCTTGAAATAGCATATTATTATATGTGTGTTATATTTTGTCTTATATTAATGAATTAAGCTGACAATAATAATAATAAATACTTCCTAGATTCTAAAATATTCCCTTTTTTATTACTCTCTCAATTCTAGAATATCCCTTCAAATATATTAAATACTTAGAATTTACAAAGAGGCTGAGAACTAGTCTGAGTTCACCAAAAAAATGAATGTTTTCTATACACCAGATTATTTGCTAACATAGAAAAAAATTGTGAAATTTTACATGTAAATTCATCTTTCAAAATTCTCTATAAATAATATTGGAAGGTAAGGCTGATCTGAGCACGCATCATCACACGGCTACAAACCCTCCAAGTTGAGTAACACTGAACCACTTCATGGGAAATAGATGGAGAAACAGTGGAAACTGTGTCAGACTTTATTTTGGGGGGCTCCAAAATCACTGCAGATGGTGATTGCAGCTATGAAATTAAAAGACGCTTACTCCTTGGAAGAAAAGTTATGACTAACCTAGACAGCATATTCAAAAGCAGAGACATTATTTTGCCAATAAAGGTCCGTCTAGTCAAGGCTATGGTTTTTCCAGTGGTTGTGTGTGGATGTGAAAGTTGGACTGTGAAGAAAGCTGAGTGCTGAAGAATTGCTGCTTTTACACTGTGGTGCTGGAGAAGACTTTTGAGAGTCCTTTAGACTGCAAGGAAATCCAGCCAGTCCACTCTAAAGGAGATCAGTCCTGGTTGTTCTTTGGAAGGACTGATGCTGAAGCTGAAACTCCAATATTTTGGCCACCTCATGTGAAGAGCTGACTCACTGGAAAATTCTCTGATGCTGGGAGGTATTGGGGGCAGGAGGAGAAGGGGATGACAGAGGATGAGATGGCTAGATGGCATCGCTGACTTGATAATCAGGACATGAGTTTGAGTGAACTCTGGGAGTTGGTGATGGCCAGGGAGGCCTGGTGTGCTGCAATTCATGGGGTTGCAAAGAGTCGGACACAACTGAGCGACTGAATTGAACTGAACCGCTTGTTAATAGTTCATGTACTCTTCAGTTCTCCATGGACCTTCCATTCCCTATTACTTCCCAGCATCAAAGCCTGTAGCTGTTGCCAGCTTGTGCTATTTTAACACTACTATTTTAACATTGCTAAGCTTTACTCCGAAGAAAGCAATGGCACCCCACCCTAGCACTCTTGCCTGGAAAATCCATGGATGGAGGAGCCTGGTAGGCTATAGTCCATGGGGTCGCTAAGAGTCGGACATGACCGAGCGACTTCACTTTCACTTTCCTGCATTGGAGAAGGAAATGGCAACCCACTTCAGTATTCTTGCCTGGAGAATCCCAGGAACGGGGAAGCATGATGGGCTGCAGTCTATGGAGTTGCACAGAGTCAGACTTAACTGAAGCGACTTAGCAGTAGCAGCAGCAGCAGCAGGCTTCACTCATTTACCTTCCTTGTCCCAGAAAGCTTTTGCATAATTGCTCTGATGACAAAACTACATAAAAAAAGATATTGCAATAAATTCACACACATATATACACACAGATTTTTAAAATGATGTACCATGAGCTTATTTACAATTGGATTAAATAATTATTTTGATCCAAACTATAAGTGACCATTAAAAATAATCTCTGCATTGTGCAAGTTTAGTTTGAATATATGTGAGTTCTTTAAAATCATAGAACTAATGCAAAGAGATGGATCACTTTTACATATAATTGCTGAAAATGTTCCATGATATTAGGCCACAGGTAAAAGTTATGAATAAGTAACTATCAATAATCACTTCTCAAGGGTATATCAATATGGATCAGATTGAGGCCACAGGACAGGAAACATTAGTGGTAGGAGTATGGTGTGGAGAGTGGACCTGGATTGTCTAAGCAGACCAGAGGCCATGTCAAAACAAAATGTAGTTAAGGTACAGAGGTAGACCAATCTGGAAAGACTAACTTATGTTGAGGTCAGCAGAGTGGTCCAAATAGAGAAAGAAACAACCTAGGATGAGGAATTTATAACTTAAATGCTTAGCCTTCTAAAATATGAGCCTGTGTGTTATGACTAACATAAATGGGGATACAGTAAAGTCTCCTGATTGTTTTTTTATCCTCATAAAACATGCTATTCTATTTGGAAAATAGCTTCCCATACCCTCCTTCATACCACGTCTCTATCATCACAGGGGGAAAAAAGTACTTAAGTTCTGACAAAGGCTATGCTTGAACTTCTACATGATCTCAATGTCCAAAACAGAATAAACCTATGGAAAGTTCAGAAAAACGTACTGAAAAAATATGAACAGACTCAGTACTGGCCTCACTGTTGGGTGCTGGTTATAATAACAATTCAAAGACCTTGGGCTATCAAGCAGGCTTACTGATAAAGGACTGTTATCAGAGTTCCTGCTGTTAGTCCTGACAGATTCACCACACATGGCTGCACATGGCTACACTTGTACCCACTCAAGTGTGTAAGAAGTGTCTAGTGCTATGCCACTGAGAATTCACCTCAGTAATGTTTTAATTGCAGTGCTACCTCAAACCAAAGAAGTTAATCCTGATAGGAAAGCAGTCCATGTCATTATTACTGGTTCCTTCAATGCAAAGCATCATGCAATTTGAAGGTATATATTTTTAACACTCTCTCATTACATGTGAATATGAGGATACCCTTTGGATTGCCGAGATACATTTATAGACAAGATTTTTCCTTTTCATTTAAAGGAAGTAGACATACATATATTTTATTGAAGAAAGAATAACATTCAATATAGGAAATATTAATATGCATTTTCCATACACCTGACAAGCCAAAACAATATGTTTAAGGTAGAAGGTCAGCACCTTGAAAACAAGGAGCATTTCAAAAGATAATAACCAGAAATCTTGGCAGGGAGTCTCAGCTAAATTCAGTATACATAATTTTATAACTGTGTCATGCAATCCCTTTTTTTAAAGTTAGACTATTGGAATAATAGTATCTTAAGCCATTAGCATCTTTCATTATTCAACTTATTACTGAGAAAAAAGAATAATGCACTTTAAATATGCACTTTAAGAGATCCAAATTTGAACCTGAGCACTTCCACTTAGCTGGGTATTTCACACTTCTAAACTATGAGACTAATGATACTACATTTCAAATATTTTGAGATTAATTATGTATATGAATCATTTTACACCATGACTAGTGCTCAAGTATATACAAATTATACTATATACTATTATATATAAATGCATATTATGTAAAACATATAAAAATATAATTTGTAATTTTCCAATAAGTTTTAGATCTAAGTGGTTTATATGCATGTTACTATGTATAAACATAAATTATTTTCTAGCTAGTTCCTTTACTAGAAATACAATGGTAAAATTCTTGCTTACAATCTGGTAATATTCATGTGTGTGTGTGTTTGTACGTATGTATTTGTATGTGTGTGTGTGTGTGTGTGTGTGTGTATAGAGAGAGAGTATAAAATCACAAGTCATGTATACCACAGTCTAAAGAATTATGACAGAGTTTTATGATTTTGCTCCAAGATAAAATATAATCTCTTTCCTTAAAATTTAAACTATGAAGCCAACAATTTATCTAGTTCTGGTTGACGTAGGGGAAAATCATTAGAAAGGAAAAATACTTCACTACACATCTTTTTGGAAAGTACCTGAAGAGTTTGTTAGCACCCTGAATTATCATGGGTTCTATGGGTAAATATTTTATGAATATAATAAGTATTTATGTAGAGCTGAATTTAAATTTCATTTTAAACATTACATTGTGTAAAATCATAACAACATTGAAGGTTAAATAATATAGAGATCCAGAGAGATATAGTCTTGCCTGAATTTATTTTTTTAATTTTTATAAATTTCAATTTTATATGGAGCATAGTTGATTAACAATTCTATCTTAATATCAGAAGTACAGCAAAGTGATTAAGTCTTACATAATCACATATCTGTGTGTACATCTCAATCCCAAACTCCCATCTATCCCTCCCCCAACCACCCTGGTAACCATAAATTCATGCTTCAAGTCAGTGGGTTTGTTTTTGTTTTGTAAATAAGTGCATTTGTATCATTTTAAATATCCTGTATATAAGCAATATCATATTTATCTTTCTCTATCTGACTTACTTTGCTTAGTATGATAATCTCCAGGCCCACTCATGTTGCTGTAAATGACATTGTTTCATTCTTTTTAATAGCTGAGTAATATTCTATTGTGCATCTGTACCACACCATCTTTATCCATTCATCTGTCAATGGACACTATTATTTTTTTTTTTGAGATTCTTTGCATGTTTTGACTACTGTAAACAATGCTGCAATGAACAGTAGAGTATATCCATTCAAACCATGTTTTTCTCTGGATACATGCCCAGGAGTGGAATTGCTGGATCGTATGGTAGTTCCATTTTTAGTTTTTGTTTGTATGTTTGTTTGTTTTTAAGGAACCTCCATATGGTTCATCATAGTGGCCTTAGCAATTTATATTTCCACCAACAGTGTAGGAGTATTCCCTTTTCTCTACATTCTTCTCTACATTTATTGTTTGTAGACATTTTGATGATGGCCATTCTCACTAGTGTGAAGTAATATCTCATTATAGCTTTGATTTTCATTGCTCTAATAATTAGTGATGTTGCATATTTTTTCAGGTGCCTCTTGGCCATCTGTATGTCTCCTCTAGAGAAACATTTATTTAGTTTTCTGCCTATTTTTTTTTATTGGGCTGCAATACATTAAAAGAAACTTATACCATGATCATGTGGGATTTATCCCAGGGATGCAAGGATTTTTCAATATCTACAAATCAATCAGTATCACACACCACATCAACAAATTGAAAAACAAAAATCATATATTATCTCAATAGACATAGAAAAACATTTTGATGAAATCCAACACTCATTTATGATTAAAGAAAGAAAAACAACTCTTCAGAAAGTGGGCACAGAGACAACCTTTCTCAACATAATAAAGGCTGTGTATGACAAACCAACAGTTAACTTTACATTCAATGCTGAGAGCTTAAAACATTTCCTCTGAGCTCAGGAACAAGATAAAGATATTTACTCTTTCCACTTATGTTCAGTTTTGGAAGTTCTAGCCATGGCAATCAGAGAAGAAAAATAAAAGGAATCCAAATTGGAAAAGAAGAATTAAAACTCTTTGTAGATTACATGACACTATGCATAGAAAATCCTAAAGATGCTACCAGAAAACTACTATAGTTCATCAATGAATTAAATTATAGGATGCAAAATTAATACGCAGAAATCTGTTACATTTCTATGTACTAATGACGAAACATCAGAAAGACCATTTAAAGAAACAATCCCATTTACTATTGCACTTAAAAGAATAAAATACCTAGGAATAAACCTCCCTAAGGAGGCAAGAAGACCTGTACTATAAAAGCTATAAGACACTGATGAAAGAAGTTGAAGATGACACAGATGGAAAGATAAACAATGTTCTTAGACTGCAAGAACCCAGTGTTTTCAAAATGACTATACAACACAGGGCAATTTACATATTCAATGCAAATTCCTCACAAATTATTAAGAACATTTTCAACATAACTAGAACAAAAAAATCTTAAAATTTGTATCAAAACACAAAAGGTCCTGAATAGCCAAAGCAATATTGAGAAAGCAAAACAGCTGGAATAATCAGACTACTCCCTCCAGACTATACTACAAAGCTACAGTCATCAAGACAGTGTGGCACTGGCAAAAAAACAGAAATATAGATCAGTGGAACAAGGTAGAAAGCCCAGATATAAATCCATGAATATATGTGCACCTTATATTTGACAAAGGAGGCAAGAATATAAAACAGTATCTTCAATAAGAGGTGCTTGGAAAACTGGACAGCTATGTGTAAAAGAATGAAATTAGAACACTTCCTAACATCACACACAAAAATAAGCTCCAAATGAATTAATGACCTAAATGTAAGACAAGATACTCTAAAACAGTTAGAGGAAAACATAGGCAGAACATTCTTTGATATAACTCTTAATGTATCTTATGTTCTTATATATATTTTTTCCTTACCATAGCCTATTGCCTTTTGGTTGTTCAGAACTCTTTTTTCAGCATTTATAGATGATGATGATGATGATGATGATTTTGTAGTAAGAGCATTTAACATGCTATCAACCTTTTTTTAAAAAATTAAGTGCATAATACAGTATTGCAGCAGATCTTCAGAGATCATCTTGCATGATGGAAACTTCATAGTAACTTTTCATATCCCCTCCCCACAGCCTCTGGCAACCACCATTCTACTCTCTGCTTCTATGAAGTGGACTATTCTAAGTGGAATCATATAGTATTTGTCCTTCTATGACTGGATTATTTTGCTTAGCACAATATCCTTCATGTTCATCCATGTTGTCAAATGTTGTAGTTTTTTTGTTTCTTTTTTAAAGGTTGAATTGTATTATATAATCACAACTTACTTATCTGTTCATCTCTTAATGGAAAATGGGGTGCTGTTTCTATATCTTAGTTATTGTGAACAATGCTATGATGAACATGGGAATGCAGGTATCTTTTCAATATTCTAATTTTAATTATTTTAAGTAAATACCCCAACATGGTATTGCTGGATAAAATGGTGCACTTGCTATGGAAAATAGTAGGCAGGCTTGTCAAGAAATTAAAAATAGAGTCTAAGTGCTTCTGCCACAGTTCTCAGTCAAAGTTAATTCTAGCCTGGTGTTGCTCTGAGGACAAAATTATTTTACTTTAGCTTCTTTTTAGTTGAATGTGCCATGGACTATGCATTGCAAGGCAAATATCCATGCAGTATTAGCATCAAGCTCAAACTTAACCATGTAGCAATTCAAGATCCCCTTATGTTAGAGATAAAATATTTTGAAACTTTTATCCTCAAAATCTTTCATCTTTTTTAAAGAGCCCAACTTCACTTTTCTAAGAGCAGAAATCTAAGGATCCAGTCTAACACCTATAATTTTACAGACAATTCCTGGATTTACATAAGAGATTATTATCCACCACATTCATATTGAAAGTCCTGGTCCTCACTTCCTCTGAATCAAACTGAAAAGTGTTGCCAAATGGGCAGCAGTTTTATTCCAAACCAATACCTGCAATTAAGAGAATCTGTAATTGCACTCATTTTTAGGAACGTTTGTGGTGTTTTTCAGAGAAGGCAATGGCAACCCACTACTTTTGCCTGGAAAATCCCATGGATGGAGGAACCTGGTAGGCTGCAGCCCATGGGGTCGTTAGGAGTCGGACATAACTGAGCGACTTCACTTTCACTTTTCACTTTCATGCATTGGAGAAGGAAATGGCAACCCATTCCAGTGTTCTTGCCTGGAGAATCCCAGGGACGGCGGAGCCTGGTGGGCTGCCATCTATGGGGTCGCACAAAGTCAGACACGACTGAAGCGCCCCAGCAGCAGCAGCAGCAGCGGTGGTGTTTTTAACCACAGGATTTGAATGCACATTTTCCTCTTAATTAGAAGTTACAAAGCTCTGTGATTTAACCTCAGCATCAGTTGCTGTGGAAGATGAACATTCTTAAAGAATCCACTAATATAGCCCAAAGTGAGTTTTTAATTTGCTATATGACCATATATACTTATTACATTGTGCCATTATGTGTCAAATGTATTCTCCAACTTGAGCAAAAACCTGGCCAGTTATATTGCACAAATGTGGAAAATAAATTTTAAAAGAGAAAATTTAATTTGTAAAATAAAATTGGAAATACTTTGAAAAATTCTTAGACTTTCTTGGAAGTAAAACTTGGTTATATTCAAGGAAATAGGGCTGACTACATTAGGACAGTCATGTTTTCTACATATGTAGTCAGTATCTTAAATATTCACTGTACCTTACTTCAATGGAATTGTTTTGTCTCAATTTAACTTTTTAGTGTAATATTATGATATATTATAAATCAATATAAAAATTATTCTATGAATGTGAATGTTTTTTCTTTCTATGTTGAAGATATCTTAAACTGTAATTGATCCAATTTTTATTTTCATAGTGACTGATAAAAAGCCTTAAGCAAAAATTATCAATGATCTTAATATTGAAGAAGCTTATGGTTTATATTTTAGTATTAGATTTATTTTTGGCTCTGTTTTCATATTTATTATCATTTTAAATCTAATTTATTATATTTTGTGTGTCTTTGTAATTATTAATAAACTCTTTCTAAAGAAAGGTAGATTTTAAATTAATAAATGACTAAATGTATTTCATGGCAGAGAAATACTTTTATAGTATGGTCCCAACTTCTCTCTCTAGCCTTTCTACCACCACTCCTTTGCATAATTCTTTCTCTATCCTCACTGATTTTTAAAAACTATTTAGGTATGATTGACATATAAAAACTAAATAAATACAATTTGATGAGTATATAAGATTTCCCCTTTCTTATTGTTCCCTTCACAATGTTCACAATGCGGAACCATGTCTTACAATACTCTATTGCTGTCATTTCCCTGTAAGTCACATGGTTAAGACTGGTCTTAAAAATCATCCTTCCATGGCTCTTGAAACGCATCAGTGAAAGTATGAAGCTTGATTAGTGTCTATGAAAGTGAAGGATATACTCACTGACTTTTCCTTTCCTTTGATTTAATACTACTTAAATTCAAAAAATTGTGTGGATAGTAAAAATATAGAATAAACTAAATATTATATTCCAAAGAAACAATTAAATTTTAAAATATTGTAACAGAAGGCCATTATCTAAGAAATTATTTTAAGTCCAAGATTTATATTCTCTCCACTACTGCATATTTTTTTACTATCATGCAGTTTAAACAAATCTTTATTCTCACACATTTTAATTATTTTGACAGATTGAAATAACTTACAGAGCCATTTCAAATTTTTAATTATTCTGGAACATTGTTTTAGAAAATACTAACTGAAGCTGTGTAGCCTTAAAATTATTTCTTAGGTAGAGATTTCTAGTATGAATCGATTGGCTAAATTGACTCACTAAAACAGTATTTCAGTAACCAATTTAAGTAAGAGTAATCTTTTCAGGGTGACTGAAAAAGGAAAAAAGCAAGAGGAGGTAAGTCAACCTCCTGGGTTTTCAGGTTCTAATGTGAATGACAGATGTACTTAATATCCTAGAGCTCTCCTAGTGTCTGCTTCTAATCCAAGTTGGCTTTGTTCTGCTCTTTCAAGTAGAAGAAGAAAACGGGAACCCAAGTGCTCTGTTGAGGGGAAGGCATTTCCTATTTGAGTTCTGACTTGCTTATGTGGTTTGTTTGCTTTATTTATTTATTTATGGTCAGGATCACAAGTAGAAGGTATTGGCCCTTTGAAGAACGAACGTGGCTGTCATCCTCCATTTCCTATGAGATGTCACAGCTGTGACAAGGAAGGGTTTATAATGGCACAGTTCGGTGCCTTCATAATTTATTCTCTCTGATTTTATGCTCTTTTAGTCTCCTGCTCAACCATCCACTAACAAGCAGTGATATTAGCCAATAAATCAAAGACGTCTGCTTGTCACTGCCAGATGCTTGGCCACATCGCCGCCGATTATGAGACGTACAAAAGGACAATTTCATGTAGGGAGCTCAGCAGAGGTGTTCCACTGATATTCTGTTTGATAGGAAATCAGCGTGAGGTGAATGTAGTAAAATTCAATAACTTTTATGCCTTATAGCAATGAAGAACTAAGTTAAAATAAAACTGGGAAGTAAATTAGGACCTCACCTTTACTGATTCTTTATTCTTTTTATGACTCTAAATCGCTCCCTTTATCACTTCAATACAGGTTAGAGAAAGAAGAAATATTTTAATGTCATCAGTTTATTTTTCCAGGTCCAATAATTCAGCTTCCTTTTCTAAATGCATCAAAAAGGACATTTTCATCCATTTATTAAAACATACATTATTTCTAAAGAAATATTATAGGATAGTAAACATGTGTGAATAGTAATCAATGTACAAGAACTATTAAAAGTTGCTTTCAGCTATTCAAAACTATCCATTAGGTATTAATTGCTTGCATTTTCCATTATTTGTCTCATTAGCCAAATTCCTTGTCTACCATAATGTACACATACCTTTTCTGTAGTATAAATAAGAACAATAAGAGCAAAATGAATTTTAATGCTCAAATGACTATGCAAGATATTTTATGAAATGTTCCTTAATAAAATATTGAAGTTTAAAAGGAAGACAAGAAGAAGTTCATATTTTTCCTTCCTTCAAATTATGGAAATAAAGTAAAATAGAGATATTTTTCACTAAAGGAATTACTGTTTTTCTTCCCTGAGAAGTATATTTATAAATTGATTATATAACTATATTAATTTAGCAGTTTTTCAATATTGACAAATTATTACCAATCAATCAAATAGAGCCTATGTAATGAAGGTAACTTTATGTAGAATTACAAAAAGGCTTATATAATTATGCTTTGCTTTTAATTAGCATGGCTGTTGTTTATCCTGTGACCATAAGCTACTGTTGCTTTTCTCTTGTTTTCCTTCAATTTCCTGGAGCCCCCATAGTGCTTCAGCCTCAGTTACCAACTCTCACAGGCTAGAAAAAACATGCTTGTTATTTTAGTTTTCCCTCATCATATTTCCTTATGATACACATATTCCTAAATTAGTGTTCTCAACATCAATGTCTTTTAAGGCACCTTATCTGCCTCCTGAGAAATCTATATGCAAGCCAAGAAGCAACAGTTAGAACCAGACATGGAACAAAGGACTGGTTCCAAATTGGGAAAGGAGTATATCAAGGCTGTATAAGCAAAGTGTTGCTTATTTAACTTATATGCAGAGTACATTATATAAAATGCTGAGCTGAATGAAGCACAATCTAGAATCAAGATTTCTGGGTGAAATATCAATAACCTCAGATATGCAGATGACATCACCCTGACGGATGAAAGTGGAGAGGAACTAAAGAGCATCTTGATGAAAGTGAAAGAGGAGAGTGAAAAAGCTGGCTTAAAACTCAACATTCAGAAAACTAATGGAATCCGGTCCCATCACTTCACGGCAAACAAATGGAGAAACAGTGACAGACTTTGTTTTCTTGTGCTCCAAAATCACTGAAGATGGTGACTGCAGGTATGAAATTAAAAGACACTTACTCCTTGGATAAAAGCTATAAACAACCTAGACAGCATATTAAAAAACAAAGACATTTCTTTGCTGACAAAGGTCCATATATTCAAAGCTATGGTTTTTCCAGGAGTCATGTGTGGATGTGAGAGTCGGGCCATAAACAAAGTTGAGGGTCGAAGAATTGATGCTTTTGAACAGTTGTGTTGGAGAAGACTCTTGAGAGTCTCTTGGACTGTAAGGAGAGCAAACCAGTCAATCCTAAAGGAAATCGGTCCTGAATATTCATTGGAAGGATTGATGCTGAAGCTGAAACTCCAATACTTTAGCTACCTCATACAAAGAACTGACTCATTGAAAAAGACTCTGATGCTGGGGAAATTGAAGGCAGGAGGAGAAGGGGATGACAGAGGATGAGATGGTTGGATGGCATCACTACTTGATGGACATGAGTTTGAGCAAGCTCCGGGAGCTGGTGATGGACAGGGAAGCTTGGCCTGCTGCAGTCTATGGGATTGCAAAGAGTCAGACACAACTGACCAACTAAAACTGAACTGAAATTCCTATTCTCAACCTGAATGTCTTTTAAGTCTCCTCAGAATAATAGCTCTCACTTCCCAAATAAAGTGTATAAACACACATAAATTTAAAAATTATAATTTTTAAAGTAAAATGCTTTTTTATATATTTAAGTAATAAACAAGTATTTCACAATACTGTTCAACTTAGATAGTGATGCTTTATTCTGTTGCTTTTCTTGCTTTGTTTCTGTTATTTTGATGTTTTCTATACTATGATTTTTATGTTGATGTTTTATAAGATGGTTTTACTTTATTCCAGCTTAATAGGAATTCAGAGGTGCCATTGATTTAGAAAGCTCTAGACAGAGAAGATAATTCATTTGGAAGTGTATGCTTGAAGTCCTCTTTTATTTCTTTGAGCTACAGAATTACTAATTTTAATTATTTAACTACCACTTTATATTCTGCAAAGTTTTCATAACTATCCTTTCATGTCTCACATTCCTAGGAAGAATAAGAGCAATTTCCAGTTATATTAAGCAAANGACTATGAAAACACAGAAAATGAGATAATTAAGGACTTGTGCAGTATTTACTTTTGATGAGACACTCTTAACACTAAGATTATCTTGCTAAGGTAAGCTATACTTTAAAGTGGATCTGACTGAATTATTCAAAATCAATGAAAACTACTAAGTGCTTTGGGTTGTATGTTTTCTTCAATATCCAGAACTTAGTAAAGTCAGAATTATGAATGAATACAGCAGGAATATCAGTTCAAATTATTAATCTAATTTCTCCATTATTTTACTCATTACCTTTGTTACATACATTATCTGTAAAAAATCTTGGTATTGGACTGGTGGAAAGTATTGATAACTTATTATTTCAAAGTTGGAAAAATAAATAAAGTAAATATCTCTTAAAGTGGAGTCAGGAAGTCCCGGAGGGATAACTTTCATACATCTACCAACCACTTCTTGCCACCTGCATAACCAGCAGGAAGAAAAAAATAACTATTTTAACAAGTGTCGTTTGTATAAAATTATTTGTATAAAACTCCCTAAGTCTCAACTTCTTATCTATAATAATAAGTTACTTTTCTTCTGGTACAGGGAAGACTTTTTTTAACAGAGAATTTTAAGATAAGGACAGAAGATTGCTCCTTGNTTGCCACCTGCATAACCAGCAGGAAGAAAAAAATAACTATTTTAACAAGTGTCGTTTGTATAAAATTATTTGTATAAAACTCCCTAAGTCTCAACTTCTTATCTATAATAATAAGTTACTTTTCTTCTGGTACAGGGAAGACTTTTTTTAACAGAGAATTTTAAGATAAGGACAGAAGATTGCTCCTTGTCCCAACAACAATGTACAACCACTATTTGCAGCCAAAATGAAAGTGTCATAATCTCAAACTCTTGTTCTTTTCCAATGAACTTTTATTTAAAACACTCCTGCTCAGTTTCCTCCTA
Source organism: Neotragus moschatus (assembly GCA_006410615.1). Taxonomy (NCBI): domain Eukaryota; kingdom Metazoa; phylum Chordata; class Mammalia; order Artiodactyla; family Bovidae; genus Neotragus; species Neotragus moschatus. Next base: position 5,920,193 of record SJYA01001331.1, read on the forward strand.
AAACCTAATAAAAGCTGACTTCCTTTTTTTCCTTCAAACTTGCCTATGGTTGACTTTAGTTTGCCTGTCCCAAATTGCAGTTCTCTGTTTTTCCAAAATAAACCCATTTTGCCGTAAACAAACAGGTTATTTTTTTGAAGATTAACAAAGGTAAACTCAAATATGAAATCTACGCAACTATTCTCCAATAACTTATGATGAGTGAGAGTTCTGATGTTATTCTGTCATTTGTAGCTGTTGTGGAGCATCAGTATGTATCAGTGTTATTTTGTTTTTAATTTCAGATAGATCTGTAACGGCAGCACTGAGACTATCACCATATACCAATAATCAAGGCAGGCTCATTCTTTCCACTGGCATAAGAGAGTGCTAGACTATATTCCCCCTGTCTCCAGTAAAGGTTGACCGTCCAAGAGATGATTTTCTAGTTTCAAGAAGTATCCAACATAGGTAAAAGTTCTTTACAAGCTGACATAGACAGCTGCAGACATCTCCTACAGACAAAATAGAAATCAAGTTCTTTGCATTTTTTTCCTCTTTTGTCTTTTAAAATCCTTTGAAATTGAACCAATCGACCACTACAGGACCATTTCTAGCCATGACCCTGTGGATTGTGGATTCCATCTTGATATTTACCTCATGGTTTCACACAAATTAGTCTGCCAACATGTTATTTTCCTCATAGCACAGCAACACAAATCTACCCTTACTTGAATTCTGAGTTTTTCATGGTGTGACACTGGGGCAAAGACCCAGTGAAATTTTCCTTCGCGTTCTCACCTTCATGTTCACTCCTTCTGAGTGCCTGTAACCTTTACTGTCTGTAGAGTAGACCTGTCACCCATTATATATTTTGTATAGCATTCCGATTAGAAATATGACCTGGGATAAATTATTTATACTCTCTGCTTCATTTTCTTCATGGTAAAATGAGACTAATAATTGTATATACTTTGTACTGAGCTGGAAATTAAATGAGCTAAAAATTTTAAAGTGTTAAGCTAGGGCTGGATGCATAGAAATGCTAAGGGTTATTATTATGATGGTAACATTTTATTCTAGAGCATTCTATTTTGATAGAATGTATCAAGAAGAATAATAATGAGATTAACTATTAATTTGAATTAGAAAGTGTCTTTAGGAGTAAATGTACTATTTGACTCTTGATTTATGCCAATACAAGTCTCTGATTTTTATGTATTATCTAAACTAATAATATATACCAGATACTAAATAAAGCTATATGTTCATGCAAGCTCTATTGAACACTAAAGCTGCAAAAAATATCATTTGGAATACTCTAATGATTCAATTGCAAATGCACCAATAATTATGCTGAAAGATTGTTAGAGTACATAATTCATCATGAGAGAGAATCAAGAAAATATGATAAGTGTTACTGACATATCATTTGATTAGCATAATATATTTAAGCTATAAACCTTAAAATGATTTTATAGGGAAAAAATTTCAAAATCTTATCAGAAAAAAAATTTAGAGCATATGCTCTGTGCTATAAATTATTTCTGAGCTTTGCTTTAAAGTGGGAAACTCTCGGTTTTGGTCTTTAAATTCTATAACCACAAAAAAATCACAACTTCCTTGAAGTTATTTGTAGACTATATTGATTAATTTCCCTCTATATCACTGGTGTATAAGCTATTTGAGAGTCAGAGTCATTTATTTGTTTATTCATTTATTTACTAATAAATCTTTTATTCATTAATGTAGCATGCATTCATTCATTCATTCATTCATCTCCAATGAATCCCAAGCATCTCACTGAGTGCTGAATAGTATTTTTTAAATGAATGATGAATGACCTCATTTTTTTCATCTTTTCAATAGTAGAGATAGAGTAAATAATCTCTCAGCTCCATAAGTGTTAAATATTCTAATATTTTAAATGTTTTACCAATGATGCACAAATAAGAAAAACAGAAATTCTTCTATATTCTTTCATTCTTCTCTGAAAACATATTTTGAATTTCATGAGAAGATTTATGTGAGTCTGTCCACTCTACTGAGACATAAGCAGAACTAGTTTAATGCATGGATTATTCAATTTTCAACTACAGAGTGAAAGGTATTATAATTATAATTATTGATATTAAAATAACATCAGCCATATATTATTCATTCGAGTACCTAAATTATTTTAGGTGACTTATTTACTTAAGTTATATTTAACTATTACAACCAGTCTCTAGTATTGGAATGGTAACATACAATTATAAAATGGAGCACAGTATGAGTGATAACTTCTTTGATTTTGCACCGTTGGTGACAACTGGGATTCTAAACCAAACTGGTCTGAATGCAAAGAGCAGACTCATTCTGTATTGAACAATCATTAATACTAATTATGAATGAATTGAAAATAATAAAGGTTTGCTTTCTATTCATAGTACAGATCTCCATGATCCTCGATAAATACATATTAAAGTCACCAATCTAGGATGCTAAGTAAGAGGGTTCCTGAAACAAATTTTTAAACCTGTTTTGCATACTGATCTGCACCTTCACAAATGAAATGATTCTTACTCAATAACAGTTAAGATAGGAAAAGTTTTTTTTCTTAAAACTAGTAGAAAATGCAAATGACAAATGGGTAAAAATAAGGGAAAAGAACACTATATTTGAATTAACTATCATATGCATTGACCTCTACTTTAAGTATCTTTGCTTCCTAATTTAATACAGCTTTAAAATTTGAATACACAGTGAATTAAATAAAAGTATAAGATTATTTTTTTCACCCATCACATATGTTTTGTTTTTAAAAGTATTATATTTTGTCTAAAGAGTGATTATTTTCCTTTAACTTCCTTTTCCTGTCCAACCTTACATGAGTCTTTTGAACATTCCCAAGTATTTATCACCTCTTACAACCAAGTCCTGATCATTTCTATCATTTTCTGATGATTCCATTTGAGGAGTCTAGTCTATAATTGATTTAGGTTTAGAAATAGAAAGTAGAAGTAGAAATGACTCTTACAGTTCAATTAAATCAAATAAATTCCAACCAGTTTCTTTTCCAAAATGAAAACTTGCAATGATATATCTAAAACTTAGGTCAGTTCTCAGCAGGGCCCATGTCTCTAACTTCTTACTCAAATTATTTACACCATATCCTGCTTAGGAGATTCAAGAAGTTCCCTTTTGTAGCATTATAGAGAACTTCACAAGAGTCTTAAAGGATCACTCAAGCTGCTATGGACATTCTCAGTGGTATTAAAATATATATTGATTCACAATATTATCTTGGGTATTTAATTTTTATGATTAAAATTATATTGGTGCAATTTTCTATAATAATACACTTTTGTTAACCAATATACATGTGCATTTATTTAAATGCTACAAATAATTTGTTCAACTCATTTTATGGTGTATTACAATGTATAATCTCTGAAGTCTCAGAATAGTAAAATAGTTTAACTATTTTCACTTTCTAATTTTTTTCTCATGTAATAATTAGCTGCTTGACAATTTCTCATCAAGTAAATATCCATAATTATAGATAAATTTTATTTCATTTAATAGTCAATGATATTAATTTTACCTGATCTATAAAAATTAAAAACATAAAATTATGTAACTATAGATCATATTTTTCTGCACAATTTTGACTTTTTTCCAACGGTAATAGCAATTTCTAAACTTTATGTCTTCTAGATGTTAACTGGTTTATGACTAGAACTCTGTGGTGAACAACATTAAAGTTCTTCTAATGATTTCTGCGTCCCTTTGTTTATGCTTTGCATAAAACCCTCTCCTTGAGTGTGAGTAGAAACTATGACTTATTTCTAATTTTAGAGGTTAGCAAAACTGATGAGGTGTCTTTCCCATGATCATGTCAAACTACTGAAAATGTATTACTAGAATTTCTCTCATTCTCTGTAGCTGCTTTCAAAGAATCAAGTTGCCTTCAACCCTAAAGCTAAAAAGAGACACATTCTGCCAACTATCTGGAAGACGTTAGAAGTGGATCCTTCCCAGGTCAGTTCTTCAGCCACAGTCATGAACTTGGTTGCAGCCTTGTAAAGGATCCCAGCTATGGAGTTGGGACTCTGCAAAGTATTTCTGCCTCTAAATTACTACTGAATAGCTTAGATTATTATTTGAAAATCAATGCTTATTGTATAAAACTTGTTGAAAGAATTGGAAATTCTTCTGCAATCAGAGATGAGTAGGAAAAAAGATACCATTTTTAGGAATCTAGACTTTATTAGTTTTTCTTTTTCAGCCTGGAATAAAGCTTTCCTACTACTAGAATTTAATTTTGACACTTTTTAGCACCTAAAATCACTTATTATTGCAATAGTTCTTAATAGTACCTATAATATTATGGCTAATACTTAAATATTGTGCTTGGGGGACTTTTAAAACAATTATGTTATCAAATACTGAAATAATTATTCATATAGAGAAAGACTGAGGATGGGAAAGAGAGAGAACAGAATATACTATATTACTACATCACACATTGAACATTACCTCGTAATCTACATAGAATAAAATGGAAGGAACAGGAGATTAATATTTAATGAGTAACTACTCTGGCATTGTATTAGGCCTTTATATATTCAAGCTAATACTGTTAGCCTTGAATCAATATTTGATAGTATAAGAGAAGTGAATGATTTCCATGTAAAGATTTAGAAGTCATCATTTTCATTCTTACAACAAGGAAAAAATTGAATAATCTGAAATCAATGACTTTTCTCAGATCCAATGGAGAAGGGAAGGTAGTGAGCACATTTTTAGTCTGAAATCTAGAATAGCAGTTGAAGCCAAAGTACCATAGCCAAGATCTGGTTTCCTGGAGCAGAATCTGCTGGATCCTTAACTTAGCTATTTTGACAGGCTAAGTATCAAATAGTGTAACGTAGAGTCTGGTACCCACAGTTGTAGGGAATCCCCCATTTTTTTTACCTCAAAGAACCCCAACTTTTTACTGTTCTCACAATAAAAAGGTAAAGGAAAAAAAGGCTTTGAAGCTCTAGAGGATAGAGAAACTATTTAGAATGGGAGATTGGGATTATTATACATACAGTACTATGTAGCAAATAGATAACTAGAGAGAACATCCTAGAAAAAGAAATGGCAACCCACTCCAGTATTCTTGCCTGGAGAATCCCATGGACAGAAGAGCCTTGAAGCCTATACTCCATGGGGTCACAAGAGTAGGATGCAACTTAGCAACTAAACCACCACATTGAGAACATGTAGCGCACAGGAAATTCTACTCAGTGCTCTGTGATGACTTAGATGGAAAGGAAATCGAATAATGAGGGGAAATATGTATATATATGGTTGACTATGGTTTTTCTAGTGGTCATGTATGGATGTGAGACTTGGACCTTAAACAAAGCTGAGTGCTGAGGAACTGATACTTTTGAACTGTGGTGTTGGAGAAGACTCTCAAGAGTCGCTTGGACTTCAAGGAGATCAAACAAGCCAATCCTAAAGGAAATCAACCCTGAATATTTATTGTAAGGGCTGATGTTGATGTTGAAGCTGAAGTCCCAATACTTTGGCCACCTGATGCAAAGAACTGACTCTTTAGAAAAGACCCTGTTGCTGAGAAAAGATTGAAGGCAGGAGGAAAAGGGAGTGAGAGAGGATGAGATGGTTGGATGACATCACCGACTTGATGGCTATGAGTTTGAACAAGCTCCAGGAGTCGGTGATGGACAGTGAAGCCTGGCGTGTTGCAGCTCATGGGTTTGCAAAGAGCAGGACATGACTGAATGACTGAATTGAACTGAACCAATGATTGATTCAATTTTCTGTACAAGCAGGCAATAATACAACACTTTTTAGAAACTATATTCCAATTATATATATTAGTGTGTGTGTGTGTGTGTGTGTGTGTGTGTGTGTGTGTATATATAATTTCATATAACAAAGCTTAATCTTTACTAAAAAAGGTTTTACCAGGTTGTTGTCTAAGCTGTGGGAAGGGACTTTCTCCCCAGATAGTTCTCATAGTCTCTTCACTTAAGTGGGAAAGAAAACCAAGTAACACTCGTGCAGGTCACTCTTGGTCAAGGAACATAAGCCTATTAAAATGCTGAGATTTAATCATAAAATTATAAAGTGAATCCCCTCCTTACGCTTTATATTAAAACAAAAGAACTCCAAATCAATAGGAGTGATTAAAGCTGAGAGATCTGTAAGACACTGACACTAATAAAGAGTTCTTATGGAAACCCAAAGAAAATAGGTGAAATAAAATATTAAAAACACTAAAGAAATGTAGAAATCAAAAACACTACAACAAAAGGAAAGAATGCTTTTGGGGGCTTATCAGTAGAACCGGACATGGCAGAAGAATAACTGAGCTTTAATATAGGTCAATAAAAGCATTCAATCAGAAATGCAAAGGCAAAAAGTAGCAATTAAAATAAAGGAACATTCAAAACAATTTCAAATGCTGTGAGATACATGACTGAAATAGCAGAAAGAGAAAAAAGAGGGAATGGAGAAGAAGCAATATTTGAAAAAAATAATTACTGAAAATGTTCCAGAATGAATACCAGATAACCACAGATCTAGAAAGTTCAAAAAACATCAAACAGGATAATGACCAAAACAATCTATATCTAGGCATATACTCAAACTGCAGACAAACTGACAAAATTAAAATTAAAATCTTGAAAGAATCCCAAGGATAGAAACTTTCTACCTATAGAGGAAAGTGGTAAGAATCAGAGTGGACTGCTTGTTACAAACCATGCAAGAAGAGAGTAGAGTAAAACACATGTGTTGAAAGAAAATAAACATAAACTTAGAATTCTAAAACTTTTAAAAGTGAAGGAGATACAAGACATTCTCAATTAAACCAAAATTATAGAAATTCATTGACAGCAGAACTACCCTCTATGAAGTATTTAAAGAAGTTCATAGGGAGTAGAAAAATTAAAGAAGTTCATAGGGAGTGGCTCCAATACTTTGGCCATCTGATGGAAAGAGCTGATTCATTGGAAAAGACCCTGATGCTGCGAAAGATTGGGGGCAGGAGGAGAAGGGGACGACAGAGGATGAGATGGTTGAATGGCATCATCAACTCTATGGACATGGGTTTGGGTGGACTCTGGGAGCTGGTGATGGACAGGGAGGCCTGGTGTGCTGCAATTCATGGGGTCGCAAAGAGTCGGACACGACTGAGCTACTGAACTGAACTGAACTGATAAGGAGTAGAAAAATGATGTAAGTCTAAAACTTAGATCTACATAAAGAACAGAAGAGCATCAAAGAAGAAATAAATGAATAAATAACTGAAATAAGTTATCAGTCTTAATAATTTAAAAGAAAATTGTTAAAAGTAATATTAATATTGTGCTTAATGGTTGTAGTAGCATAGGGATAAGTCAAATGAATCACAGCAAGGTTATAAGAGCCAGAGAGGAGAAACTGAATATACTCTTTTATAAAAGTTACCTGTGCTACCTGTGAAGCAATATAGTGTCACTAAAGAGAGTAGTGAATTAGTTAAAATATATATATTATAATTTCTACAGAAATCACTGTTATTTTAAGAAACACAATTAATATGCTAATAGAGAAGATAAAATGGAATTATATGAAATGCTCAGTTAAAACCTAAGAAAGGACAAAAGGGGAGACAGGAAACAAAGGACAAGCAGAATAAATATAAAACCATTATTAAACACAAACACATCAAGAATTTCTTTAAATGTAAATGGCCACATAGGCTAATTAAAGACAGAAATTCCAGAGTAAGCTATCAAGCCACAAATGATTGAGATAAATTTTAAATGCTTTATGCAAAGTGAAAGGGGCTTCTCTGTGGCTCAACTGGTAAGAGAATCTGCCTGCATCGTGGGATACCTGGGCTCAATCCCTGGGCTGGGAAGATCCCTTGGAGAAGTGGAAGGCTACTCACTCCAATATTCTGGCTTGGAGAATTCCATGGACTATATAGTCCATGAGGTCTCAAAGACTGGACACTACTGAACAAAGTCAGTCTGAAAAGGCTACAAACCATATGATTTCAATTATACAATACTATGGGAAAGGCAAGACTATAGAGAGTGTAAAAAAAAAGATCAGTGGTTGATAGAAGATGCAACAAAAGAGGAGAGATGACTAGATGAAGAACAGGGTATGTTTTAGGCCAGTGAAACTGTTTTGTATGAGACTATGATGGTGGATACCACACATTTGTCAAATACACCAAACTTTACAGCATGAGGATTTGAATCTTAATATAGGCAACATTTAAAAAACCATTTAGAAAAAAATATAAATTAAAAAAAAATTAAAAATAAAAAACCATTTAGGATGTCAAGAGTTTTGAGGAGGTAATGATGACTATAACAAAAGAATCTAATTCCATTAAAATTGTATGAAACCATCTCACTTGAATAGAGAAGGGAAAGATGCTGACCCAAATGACTTTAAAAGTAGAGCTTGTAAAACTAAGGTAAAAAAAAAAAAAAAGCATTAGGTAGAATTGATCTTTTTTTTTTTCTACTGGGGTACAAGGTTTATAATTCTGACATTCCTCTGTATGTATACTGAGAAAAGTGAAAAGTGAAAGTGAAAGTCACTCAGTTGTGTCTGACTCTATGACCATGGGATGGAATTCAGGCCAGAAGACTGAAGTGGGTAGCCTTTCCCTTCTCCAGGGTATCTTCCCAACCCAGGGATTAAATCCAGGTCTCCCACATTACAGGTGGATTCTTTACCAGCTGAGTCAAAGGGAAGCCCAAGAATACTGGAGTGGGTAGCCTATCCCTTCTCCAGTGGATCTTCCTGATCCAGGAATCGAACCAGGGTCTTCTGCATTGCAGGCAAATTCTTTACCAAGTGAGCTGTCAGGGAAAACCAGAAATATAATCCCAAGAAATATACTTGCCTCTTCTCAAGGAGTATAAGCCTTCAGACTTAAGTGTTGGCTCCTCATAGTGACCTCTTTTCAAAAAGTACAATGAGCAAGTATGGGAAAAGAGTAATTTCATAGCAGAGAAACCCGCCAAACACTATCAGTTAATCAAGATAATCAAGGTTAGTATCAACAGTGATGCTATGTTGATAATATGCACCCTTATATAAGATGATGAAAATGGCACTTTCTTTCCGTGATCTTCCTACGCAAAACTCACAGCCTCAGTTTAGTCACAAAAATATTACAGACATATTCATAAAAGGTTCAGTTCAGTTCAGTCACTCAGTCATGTCCGACTCTTTGCAACCCCATGAATAGCAGCACGCCAGGCCTCCCTGTCCATCACCAAATCCTGGAGCTCACTCAGACTCACGTTCATTGAGTCCATGATGCCGTCCAGCCATCTCATCCTCTGTCCTCCCCTTCTCCTCNTCCAGTCCAGCGTTTCTCATGATGTACTCTGCATATAAGTTAAATAAGCAGAGTGACAGTATACAGCCTATTTTCTACAAAATACCTGACCAGTGTTCCTCAAAACCACCACGTTGACAAAAATAAGGAAAATCTGAGAAACCATCACAGCTAAGAGGAACCTCGAAATAGATGACTAAATGTAATGTAGTATCCTGGAGGTACTCTTCAGATGGAAAACATAACATTAGGTAAAATTAAAGAAATATGACTAAATATGCCTTAGTAATACGGTATCAATATTGGTCCAGTAACTGTAACAAATGTACCTTACTAATGTAAAATTTAATAAGAGAAAATGGCTTTAGAGTATGAGAACTCTCTACTATCTTCAGAAGTTTTCCTAAGTCTAAAATTCTTTTAAAGGGAAAAAGCTTACTGAGAAAGAAAAAAAAAAAGTGTTGTTTCCAGGATTTTCAAAATAAAGAAATATACTTGCCTTCTTAAGGATATAAATAAATGAGGATTCAGTACAACAGAATTGTTAAACAATTACTTTTACTACCTTAGAAAGAGTGTGTTTGAATCCTTGTTCTAAAACTTAAAATATATATTAGTTTGTGAAGTTGCTCAGTCATGTCTGACTCTTTGCAACCCTATCGACTGTAGCCTACCAGGCTCCTCCGTCCATGAGATTTTTCTGGGCAAGGGTACTGGAGTAGGTTGCCATTTTTTCTCCAAGGCAGCATTCCTACCCAGGGATTTAACCCAGGTCTCCTGCATTACGGGCAGATGGTTTACCATCTGAGCCACTAGTGAAGCCATATATAAGCTTAAATGCTTATAAATACGAGATATATCTGATGTAAGTTTTTTGTTGTTGTTTTTTTTAACCATACTGCACAGTTTGTGGGATCTTAGTTCCCTGATTGAACTCAGACCCTTGCAGTAAGAGGTCAGAATTCTAAACACTGGACTGAGAAGGAATTTCCTGTGTTTTATTAATTTAACTAGGATACTTACATTGAGTAGTTCAGAAAATAATTATGCATTGAAACCTTGAAGGGAAAAAAATGCTTTCCAGAATGAGATTAGATTACCTAATTTGCCTAATTTGATATTAAACAAGATAGAGGTTAGTAATTTGAATACCAGTTAGTGTATTTATTTGTGTGGTGTATTTATGCATGTGATTTATTTGTACATGTAGAGGCACATGGTTGTATATAAAACAAAGGAAGCATAGAAATGAAGAAACAGAACAGCTGGCTTCAATAGTGCTTATAGCCAAGTATGTGAAGAGGATGACCTGAATAACAACTAGTATATCCATTGTGATCTATAAAACTGTGTTAGCTGACAGTCATAACTAACATGTTGGCCAGACTAGGACTGCTGGTTAGACACATTTTATTCACCATTAAGTGATCTTTATCAATATTCTGGATTAGACAACAAATTACCTTTCTTGGATGTTCTTTGTAAACTATACTCCTATTTGAATGTCAATTTTTTGTTTCTAAAGTTTAATTTTAACATGTTTGAATGTTCAGTTTATATATTTGATCTACAATAAACCAACCCTTTTTATATATATATAAAGAAAACTGTGTTATCTAAGAACCATTAAAATCATCCAGTTGATTGAGTTTGTGGTATAACATGTTCATCAGGACAACTTCAGATTATTTTCAGAATTTCCATGTACATTTATACAAAGAACACTGATGAGAATAAAACCAGAGTACCATCACACCTTTATTGTAAAAATCTCTACTTAAAAACTAATAAGTAGGTGTCATTTGTATGCATCTAACTTTGAGCATAGTTAACATGTATCATTCTTGAGGTTGATCTACTTGTATTCTGGGAATTGCCAAATGATATTCAGCCTTTTTGAAAGTGTGGCTTCATTCTTAAATCATTCAAATGAAGAAACATTTCTTGATTCATTTAAATCTGAAATTAAACTATTTGCAATTTTAAATATCACTATAAGTGTTACTAATATCCGTATAATATTAGTAAGTGGAAATATCGGTTTCAGAGTTACTTGATTTATACATCACACACATATGACATGACGATTTTCTCAATTTACTCAAAGACTTAAACATAAAATCACATGAAATAAACAGATTCAGAGGCACTGGAGAGGGAAGTTTGGTATGTTCTTTAGTTTGCAGATATTTCTCTAAAGTAATGCATTTTCTAGGCTAACTTCTAGTCCACTGTTTTAGTTTAAATATATTGAGAGGACAATGTTCAGCGGCATTTAGTTATATATCATGACTTTAAAAGGAAAGAAGGTTGGAGAAAAACATTCAGGCTCTCGTAAGGAGTCTCATACAGTAGTTACGACAGGCTTTCACCCAGATGGGTGTAAATTGAAGCTCCAGCTACACTTACTACTTGCTGATGTTAAGCAAGTTTTTCTATATATTTTTTTATGCCTCTTGTTTCTTATTAAGTAGAGACAATAATACTATCTTTATGATTGCAGCTTATTTCACAGCCAGTTCTCCATAATTTTTAATTATCATCTTATTAGTTTCCTTTGTTAGTATTGTCATTAACATAATAGTTATTACTTTGCCTTGCTGCAAGCACAAAATGTGGTTCACTGATTGGAGAGAGGGAAGGCATACTCTAATAAAATATTAAATCAGGATTCAAGATTCTAAGTACATATCAGTTCAGTTTACTTGCTCAGTCATGTCCAACTCTTTGCGACCCCATGAATTGCAGCATTCCAGGCCTCCTTGTCCATCACCAACACCCAGAGGTCACCCAAACTCATGTCCATCAAGTCAGTTATGCCATCCAGCCATCTCATCCTCTGTCAGTCCCTTCTCCTCCTGCTCTCAGTCCCTCCCAGCATCAAAGTCTTTTACAATGAGTCAACTCTTTGCATTAGGTGGCCAAAATATTGGAGTTTCATCTTCAGCATCAGTCCTTTCAAAGAACACCCAGGACTGATCTCCTTTAGAATGGACTGGTTTGATCTCCTTGCAGTCCAAGGGACTGTATAATACCATCCAATTAGGCTGTGACTCTGCATAGAAATAGATGGTTTTCCATCTTTCTTTACATATAGGCCAAAACTGCCACAGAAGGATTGTGAAAGAAAATATTTTAGGTATAAGGAATAATTTGTCATCACCAAAAAAATGGGCAAAATATTTTGTATAAAATCCAAGATTCATGTAAAGATGGTTCTGTGATTAGTGTAATGATTAAAAATATTTGTATTGTGTCAAAAGTAACACTGAAGTTTGAGTATATGGTAGAGACACTGGTCATCAAGAGTTGATGTATTTTCCAATATTTCTATGAGTCAGCCTTGCAGTTCATTCAGTGCCATATGACTAATTCTGGCCAATAGATGAAGAGTATAAATGATATTTCACTTTGGGGTGTGGCTTTTGACAACTTTTGTTTCTCATCTTTTTGTTTTCCTGCTTTAGCAACACTGGAGATTATAAAGTCCAAAGTGAAGATGGACTTTTCTGGGAAGCTGACTCTGACAAGGAGTTTAGTGTGTAGAATGTCTACTAAGTAATGCTTTAGGGATCAACAATACATGTGGAAGGGAAAGGAAGGAAACAGGACTGGACAGAGGCACAAATGGAAGCTGGGATGCTGCACGTGCTTTAATTCTCCTGGGAGCTATGTAGATTGGTGTGGGGGGAAATGCCTATTTCAAAGAGAAAGTGAAGTCACTCAGCCATGTCCGACTCTTTGTGACCCCATGGACTGTAGCCTACCAGGCTCCTAAGTCCATGCGATTTTCCAGGCAAGAAAACTGGAGTGGGTTGCCATTTCCTTCTATTGCACATTATATCAAAACAGCTGTCAGTTTCTAACTGCGATGTGTTCTTCTGTGAGAGAGGATAGCGGCAATGCATCCTCAGGTCCACCACATTCTAGAAGGCACAGTTGTAAGATGGACAGAGGCTATCAAAACCAGCAACAGGCTGCAACATGAGGATGAAGCCACTGAGATTTCAGTTTCTTTATTGCTTTGCTAGTGTTAATTTTTCTACTCCAAGTGTATCTTATAATATTTTTATCATCTCAGCTCAGTTCAATTCAGTTCAGTCACTCACTTGTGTCCAACTCTGCATGGACTGCAGGGTTCCCTGTCCATCATCAACTCCCAGAGTTTACCCAAACTCATGTCAGTTGAGTCGGTGATGCCATCCAACCATCTCATCCTCTGTTGTCCCCTTCTCCTCCCACCTTCAATCTTTTCCAGCATCAGGATCTTTTTAAAGGAGTCAGTTCTTCATATCAGGTAGCTGAAGTATTGGAGTTTCAGCATCATTCCTTCCAGTGAACACCCAGGACTGATCTCCTTTAGGATGGATTGGTTGGATCTCCTTGCAGTCCAAGGGATTGTCAAGAGTCTTCTCCAACAACACAGTTCAAAAGCATCATTTTTTTAGTACTCAATTTTCTTTACAGTCCAACTCTCACATCCATACATGACTACTGGAAAAACCATAGGTTTGACTAGACAGACCTTTGCTGGCAAAGTAATATCTCCACTTTTTAATATGCTGTCTAAGTTGGCCATAATTTTTCTTCCAAGGAGCAAGTGTCTTTAAATTTCATGGCTGCAGTCACCATCTTCAGTGGTTTTGGAACCCAAAAAGATAATATCTATCACTGTTTCCATTGTTTCCCCATATATTTGCCATAAAGTGATGGCACCGGATACCATGATCTTACTTTTGAACGTTGAATTTTAAGCCAACTTTTTCACTCTCCTCTTTCACTTTTATCAAGAGGCTCTTTAGCTCTACTTCACTTTCTGCCATAAGGGTGGTGTCATCTGCATATCTGACATTACTGATATTTCTCCCAGCAATCTTGATTCCAGCTTGTGCTTCATCCAGCCCAGCATTTCTCATGATGTACCCTGCATCTATGTTAAATAAGCAGGGTGACATTTTTCCCCCCCCCCCCTTGACACGCTCCTTTATTGATTTGGAACCGATCTGTTGTTCCTTGTCCAGTTCCAACTGTTGCTTCCTAACCCACATACAGATTCTCAGGAGGCATATCAGGTGGTCTGGTATTTCCACCTCTTGAAGGATTTTCCCAGTTTGTTGTGACCACACAGTCAAAGGTTTTGGCATAGTCAATAAAGCAGAAGTTGATGGGGTTTTTTTTGGAACTCTCTTGCTTTTTTGATGATCCAATGGATGCTGGTAATTTGATCTCTGGTTCCTCTGCCTTTTCTCAAACCAGCTTGAACATCTGGAAGTTCATGGTTCACATACTGTTGACGCCTGGCTTGGAGAATTTTGAGCATTACTTCATTAGTTTGTGAGATGAGTGCAATCGTGCGGTAGTTTGAGCATTCTTTGGTGTTGCCTTTCTTTGGGATTGGAATGAAAACTGACTTTTTCCAGTCCTGTGGACACTGCTGAGTTTTATCTTCTACATGAATTCTAATACACACTTTATTTTTAAACTAAGGCAGTTTTATTTGGTTCTATCCTTCCAAAGACATATTATGGAATCATTCTTAGGAAAAAAGAAAAATTTTTTGGCATCCTAATTTCATTATATTTCAAGTATACACTGTACAAACAAACCTCTCATAAAGACATATTTACGACATCAGATTTTTTTGTAATGGTTTGGCAATACAAGTTATTGTTGCTTAACATAGTAACATTATCATCATCTAATGACCAGTGGATATCAACTTTGCCTGAATAAGCAGTAATTTAATTTCAAGATTAAACAATACAAGGTGAAATAAGACATTTTGTGCAGTTTAAGATTAGCTTAAATATATATTGCAGGTAAATTCATTCCAATTGTGTATTATGAGCTGATTTCCAGCTTGTAGAAGTCAGATGACATTCTTAAAGGATTAGACACTAAGAAAGAGCAGTATAAGATGATTTAAGATCATATGGCCACATAGCCAAAGTGTACATTTTAAGTAACATTTCCTCACTGATAAGAAAAGAAATGTGGGGTGCAGTGACTTTTAAACAGTGACCAAATAAGGTTACAATAAAATAAATCAGAGAAGTGAGATGGTTTAATGGCTTTTTAATGAGCCTAATGTTTTCTGTTTTAATGAGCCCTCTTACATCAGCTTTAATCATTTTATGAGAATGAGAAATGATTGAGAAATGGCTTTCATTAATTCAATTTTCTGTTCAGTCTTCCCACAAGCGATTATAGCACAGTGGCTAATGGGAGTCAACTTGGTTAAGTGGGAACTTGTATAATAGGACATGTCTCAGCTAAATTTAGTTAGACACTTGATAGTTAACTGATGATAAGGTTATATTTCCTCAATTTACAAAGAGTGCACACCAAATGCCCACAAAGTATTCTAACATTATAGCACAAGCAAACATTAATTAGGATAGTTTAAGTTAACTATAATTTGTCCTAATTAATTCTGCAAAGTTGTATTTAAATATCTTACTTTTTATTAGTGAAATATTAAGATTAAAAATGAAAAAGAAAACCTGAATTTTGAAAATATGTACCTTTGATATAGTCTGTATTTAAAACTAGGCCTTCCCTGGTGGCTCAGTGGTAAAGAATCTGCATACAGAATGCAGGAGACATAGGAGACACAGGTTTAATCCCTGGATCGAGAAAATCCTCTGGTGGAGGAAATGGCAGCCCACTCTGGTATTCTTGGTGGGAAAATCCCATGGACAGAGGTATCTGGTGGGCTAAAGTCCACAAGGTTGCAGAGAATTGGACACAACTGAGCATACGTGAGCATGTACTTCTTAAGCCATTGTAATATACTTATATATGTAATACAAGGATATGATTTTCTCACTACCTAGAAGGAATAGTAAATAAATTATTTAAGCTACGTACTAAGTTAAATAGGCCATACCTCAAAAGTGTATCAATATATCATAAGGAATAAGTCATGTTAAAAAAAAAGCAAAAGTTAAATGAAAATGATGATATTCTCTGATATATCAATCAGTGATATTTGCAGTGATGAAATGAAACCAACTGTTCACTAATTTAGTTTAAAATATGGACTGCCACATACAAAATAATCAAGCTGGATTACCATCTCACACCGTGCACAAAAGTAAATTCAAATGAATGAAAGACTTAAATGTAATACATGAAACCATAAAACTTCTAGAAGACAACATAAGCAATATGCTTTTCAACACTGGTCTCGGTAATATTTTTTGGAAATGTCTCCTCAGGCAAGGGAAACTGAAGCAAATATACACACAAAAACGTCAAACTACAAAGGTTCTGCACAGTGAGGAAACTATCAACAAAGTGAAACGGCCACCTACTGAATGGGAGAAGATATTTACAAATGACATATTGCAAGAGTTGAATAGTCAAAATACACAAAACTTAAATGACTCAACATCAAAAAAAATTTTTAAATGGGGAATCGGAACAGATTTTTCCAAATAAGACATAGAGATGGCCAGCAGGCACATAAAAGGACACTGAGTATCACCAATCATCAGGGAAATAGAAATTAAAACCCCAAAGAGATTCACCTCACACTTGTCACAGTGGCTATTATCAAAAAGACAAGAAATAACAACTGTTGGCAAGGATGTAGAGAAAAAGGAACCCTCGTGCACTGTTGGTGGGAATGTAAATTGGTGCAGGCACTATGGAAAACAGTATGAAGATCCCTCTGAAAAATAAAAATAGAAATATCATACAATCCAGCACTTCCAGTCCCTGGGTATTTATCCAAAGAAAACAAAAACACCAATTTGAAAAGATGCATTCACCCCTATATTCAATGCAACATTATTTATAATAACAAAGATATGTAAGTAATCTAAGTCCCCATTAAGAAATGAATGGATAAAGAAGATATGGTATCCATACGCAATGTAATATTAAAGTGAGTGAGTGAAGCTCAGTCGTGTCCAACTCTTTGGAACCCCATGGATGGTAGCCCACCAGGCTCCTCCATCCATGAGATTTTCCAGTCAAGAGTACTGGAGTAGGTTGCTATTTCCTTCTCCAAATGTGATATTACTCAGACACAAATCTCACTGTTTGCGACAGCATAGACAGATCTGTAGCTTATTAGGCAAGTGAGATAATTTAGATGGAGCAGGACAAATGTTTTGCAATTCCACTTACATGTGAAAACTAAAAAAACAAAATGAGCAAAAATAACAAATCAGAAACCAATTTACAGATACAGAGAACAAAGAGTTCATTGCTGGAAGGGATAAAGCTGGGGGTAGAAAATAAATAAGTGATGGAGATTAAGAGTTACAAATTCCTATTTGCAAAAAAAAAAAAAAAAGAATCAAGAGTATGCAATGTAATATGTGGGGAATATCATAAATAATTATGTAATACTTTTGTATGGTGACATATTATCATTAGGTATATACTGGTGATCATTTTAAAATGTATAGAAATACCAAATAAATATGTGTGTAACAGGATCTAACGTATGTTAATTATACTTAAAAGATGCATAAAGAGATCATATTTGGAGTTACCAGAATTAAAAAATGAGGAGGAGGAACTGGTACAAACTTCCAGTTTTAAAATAAATACGTGCTAGGAATATAATGTACAACATGATAAATATGATTAACACTGATATATGTTATATATGAAAGCTGTTGAGAGAGTAAATACTAAGAGTTCTCATCACAGTAGACCTTTTTTATTCTATTTAATTTGATATCTACATGAGAAGATGGATGTTTACTAAATTATTTGTGGTAACCATTTTATGATCTATATAAGTCAAATCAATACATTGTACACCTTAAATTTATACAATACTGGATGTCAATTATATTTCAATGAAACTGGAGGGGGAAAAAAAATACTGTGGGTTTCTTTGAATTGCCATGAAAGTTTAACAACGAGGCTAAAAAGTATGGACAAGAATGAATAAAGTTGCATAGTAAAAGTCATACACAACAGTAGTCCGATGAGGACACCCCAAACACTGTAAGTTTGAACCCCAGCAGTTCTGCAACAGTAGCAGGAACTAGGCACTACTGACAGAACCAGAGTCACGGTCTGCCTTAGGCTCTGGATATGCTGCTATTATTACTGCCTCCTATTGCTATCATAATACAAATCTTTACCAGGTGTGAAATTTGCACTCATTCGTTCTAAAGCCAGCTTTCCCGCTGAACTAGAACAATGAAAATCAGTACGTGACATTTTCAGCCTGCTTCATGGGAGGTGGGTTCCCTTCCTACAAAAATTCTTGATAAAAAAATAGCCCAGAGGTAGCTATAGCTTTGGAAAGGAAATGGCAACCCACTCCAATGTTCTTGCCTGGAGAATCCCAGGGGCGGCAGAGCCTGGTAGGCTGCCGTCTATGGGGTCTCACAGAGTCGGACATGAGGGAAGCGACTTAGCAGCAGCAGCAGCTGTAGCTAGCTATACATTGTAGCTAAATTATAGAAAGAAAGAAAACTGTAGCTAACTATAGGCTGTGTATAAACTTAAAGAAAGATGAAAAAGTAAACATTAGCTTTTAATAATTTTAATAATAATTTTTAAGAAGCAAGTCAGCAGCCTCTTCTCCAAAAATCTGGTTCACTCCAAGAAAATGCAACTTTATGAAAGCAATGTAAATGGAAGGTACCAAAACCCCTAAGTGATAGATGACAGTGGTTAGCCCTCTATAACAAGATACAATGGAAGGGAATAAGGAGAGAAGGACCAAGTAGCTAACATTTTCTAAGGTCAACTAAGTGTTAATATTTAGCCAGTCTTTTTCAACAGGCACTTGACTTCAAGGATTTAACAGTCCTGTAGGGAGACAAGAGAAGTACATTAATTAAAAATAATTATTATGTAATGTGTTCTAAATACTCCCAAGTATTACAAAAGAGGAAAGATTGTATCTAAGGCAGAGGTTGCTGCATTCATTTGGGGATATATAAGGAATAGCTCCTAGAGCAAATAATAAAATGCAACAGAAAATAAAGACACTGAACCTTTAACAAGATANTTATTATGTAATGTGTTCTAAATACTCCCAAGTATTACAAAAGAGGAAAGATTGTATCTAAGGCAGAGGATTTTGCATTCATTTGGGGATATATAAGGAATAGCTCCTGGAGCAAATAATAAAATGCAACAGAAAATAAAGACACTGAACCTATAACAAGATAGAGAAGTTCACATCTTTATATTTTAAAATATTGATTATGTGACTTTTAAAATAAATGAAACATCTGCCTCCTCTAATAAGGAGACTTTGTAATAATTTCATTTTTTCAAATGTTNAATAATAAAATGCAACAGAAAATAAAGACACTGAACCTATAACAAGATAGAGAAGTTCACATCTTTATATTTTAAAATATTGATTATGTGACTTTTAAAATAAATGAAACATCTGCCTCCTCTAATAAGGAGACTTTGTAATAATTTCATTTTTTCAAATGTTCCTAGATACCAATACCTATCTTAATATCTGTATTGACATATAACACTTCCCTTGGTGGCTCAGATGGTAAAGAATCTGCCTGCAGTACAGGAGAACTGGGTACAATCCCTGGATTGGGAAGATCCCCTGAAAAAGGGAATATCCACTCCAGTATTCTTGTGTGGAGAATTCCAGGTACAGAGGAGCCTGGTGTGCTGAAGACCATGGGGTCACAAAGAGTCAGACATGACTGAGTGACTAAAACTATATAATGCTTATACTAGTGGTAAGCTACATATAAAAGGCAGAGGAACCAGAGATCAAATTGCCAACATCCGCTGGATCATCGAAAAAGTAAGAGAGCTCCAGAAAAACATCTATTTCTGCTTTACTGGCTATGCCAAAGCCTTTGACTGTGTGGATCACAATAAACTGTGNACTGTAGCCCACCAGGCTCCTCTGCCCATGGGACTCTCCAGGCAAGAACACTGGAGTGGGCTGCCATGCCCCTCTTCAGGGATCTTCCTGACCCAGGGATCAAACCTCCATGTCTTACATCTCCTATATTGGCAGACAGGTTCTTTACCACTAGTGCCACCTGTAAAGCCCAATGAACATAACACAAAATGCTAATTATAAATTTGTAAAAGTTGTAATAAAAGTCCTTGCCAAACCCAAGGTCCTCTAGATTTTTGTATATGTTATTAGAATTTTACATTTTTTCTTTCACATTCAGATTCATATTCTGTCAACTTTTGTGAAAGGTGTAAGTTCTGTGTCTGAATTCTTTTTTTTTTTTTTGCCTGTGAATGTCCAGTTGTTCCAATGCCATTTGCTGAAAAGACTATTTTTTTTCTCCATTGTATTACCATTGTTCCTTTGTCAAGGTGACTCTACTTGCGCATGTCTAATCTGGGCTCTCTGCTCTGTTCTATTAATCTATTTCTCTATTTTTTTTTATTGCACTGTCTTAATTATTGTTGTTTTATAAAGTAAGTATTTAAGTGAGAACGTGTCAATCCTTCAACATTGCTCTTCTCCTTCAATATTGTCTTGGCTATTCTGGGTCTTCAGTTCAGTTCAGTTCAATCGCTTTTGGGACCCCATGAATCGCAGCACGCCAGGCCTCCCTGTCCATCACCAACTCCCGGAGTTCACTCAGACTCATGTCTATCACATCAGTGATGTTATCCAGCCATCTCATCCTCGGTCGTCCCCTTCTCCTCCTGCCCCCAATCCCTTCCAGCATCAGAGTCTTTTCCAATGAGTCAACTCTTCGCATGAGGTGGCCAAAGTACTGGAGTTTCAGCTTTAGCATCATTCCTTCCAAAGAAATCCCAGGGCCGATCTCCTTCAGAATGGACTGGTTGGATCTCCTTGCAGTCCAAGGGACTCGCAAGAGTCTTCTCCAACACCACAGTTCAAAAGCATCAATTCTTTGGCGTTCAGCCTTTTTCACAGTCCAACTCTCACATCCATACATGACCACAGGAAAATCATAGGCTTCTCTATATAAATTTTAGAATCAGTTTGCTAATGACCACAAAATAACTTGCTGAGATTGTACTGAATCATAGATCATGTTGGGAAGAACTAACATTTGACAGTTTGAGTGTTCTTATCCATTAATATGGACTTCCAGGTAGTGCCAGTGATAAAGAACCTGCCTGCCAATACAGGAGAGCTAAGCGACATGGGTTCAATCCCTGGGTCAAGAAGATCTCCTGGAGAAGGGCATGGCAACCCACTCTGGTATTCTTTCCTGGAAAATCCCACGGACAGAGGAGTCTGGCAGACTACAGGTCATAGAATTATGAAGATAGACAAGACTGAAGTGACTTAGCATGCATGAATATAAAATATTTTTCACAGGGTTATTTTGTGATTTCTTTCATTAAAGTTTTATAGATTTCCTCTTGTGGAGCTTGTACATATTTTTTTAGCTTTGCAACTTATTATTTGATTTGTGGAGGTTCTATATATATATTTTTTCAAATTTCACTTGGTCATTGTTGGTCTACCAGGAAGCAACTGATTTTGTATAGCAATTTTTATCTTACCACAACCATGCTGTAGTTAATTATTAGTTCCAGAAGTATTTTTTGTGTCAATTCTTTCTACATAGATAATCATGTTATCTGCAAAGAAAAAGAAGTTTTATTCCTTTCTTCTCAATCTGTCTACTCTTTGTTTTCTTTTGTTGTCTTACTGCTTTGGCTAGTACTTCCATTGTGTTGTTGTTGAAAATGATTTGTGAGAGAGGACGTTATTCCTTGTTGCTGATCCTAGGGAGGAAGTTTCTAGTTTCTCACCATTAAACATTTTATTAGCTGTTCCCTTTAAAATATTTCTAAAAGAGCTTTAGAAATTAAGGATGCTTCTCTCTCTGAGTAGATATATTTTAAACTTCAGCATGAATAAATAAACTACCGTTGTAGGAATTAATAAATATATGTTAACAAATTTCAAAAAAATATGCTGAGAAATCTCTTTACCCTAACAAGTCCTGAAGCAAAGAGTGTAAGTAGGAAGTAGAAAGTAATAAAACAGACCTTTCATCCAGAAGCTAGGTTTTATTTTCATGTTCACTGAAAAAAATACAATGTGTGCGTGTGTGTGTACATAATATTCTTATTTATGTAGACTATGAAGGAAGGAATTTAGAGTTGGAAATTACCAAAATTTGTCAAAATGTTTATTTGTCTTGTTTTTTAAACAAACAATGTGCTATTTATTGAGTGTATGCTCAGTGGTGTAGTAAGACCAAGAAAGATGAATAAAATAATTTCTAACTTTGGAGGATGCTAGGACATGTCTACATAAAATAATATATAACAACACTGAATGAAGGAAAAGAGGTATGCAACATAATAGAAAGAGATTAGGGAAATCTAGACTAAATATTTTAAGCATACTTTACACCTGAACTATGTCTTCCATTTAAAAATTCTTTGCATAGAATCACTCACTGGTAGAAATACATGCTGATTATGGAAGAAGATAAATGGACTTGATTAAAGAAGCATATTTTCTAATAAACTTCCAAAAGTAATGCTTCAGATGAGGACATGGCAATCCACTCCCATATTCTTGTCTGTGAATCCCTTGGACAGAGGAGCCTGGTAGGCTGTAGTCCCTAGCATCACAGAGTCAGACACCACTGAAGAGACCTGGGACACATGCAGTAAAGCTTCATGCTTGGTTCTAGTGGGAAACAGTTTCATATAAAAGGCATGTCTACTTTTTTTTTAACATCCTTTTAAGATCAACTGCCTTGTACTTTTCCATGAGAAGGTACTATACTAGGCACTTATTAAAAATCAATTATACTTCTTGTACCAATCCCTATCAGAAAAGATCAGAAGATATCTCAATATCCATAACATAGAAACTAGGAATAATTTTTATAGTCTCTTTCTACACTAGTCTTTCAAATCTTTATTCATCTACCTATAAATTGCTGCATATTTTGCCAGATTCTTTGCTCAGCTGCTCCTTTGATCTCCCATCTGCTCATTTCTTTCTCTCTGATTGAAGAAACAAGAAGTGTCTGTGTCTGTGGCTATGTACTCCACTGAGAAGCCACAAGGCAAAAGATGGATGTGTATGAATGAAATGATTTCAACCTAAAGTGTATTTTTTCTGAAAATATTTGAAATCATGTTGATATGATTTTATGTGAAGAACAGAATGACCAGATGTGATATTTTAAGAAATTTCCTCATTTTTAATCATTCTGCTATAGTATTCTATAAATTTCAAAATCCTTTTAAAAGGATAGCAATGTTTGCCAGACGAATTTTTTTTTTTTTTAATACTCTTCAGTGGCTTTTTTTGCACCTGGAATAAAATCTAAATTTTTATCATGGCCTGAAAATTTTTTGCCGTATCATCACTTGCCTCTTTTGTTCACAATTCTCTAAAAATATAAGCCTATTTCAGTTTGCTCAGCATACCCTCCCCATTTCCATCCTGAGCTCCTCCTACATGCAGTTAAACTAGCCTAAAGCAATTTTTTCCAATTCTTTTCACACTTGATTCTCCCTCAGCCCTTAGGTCTTAACTTGGTTGTCATCCATACTTTTTCTCTCTCCCTTGAAAACATGTCTTCCCCAGTTTATTGTCTTATGAAAGTGAGTGTAGTATCATGATGAAGAAGAGCATGAACTCTATTTAAAATCCTATTTAAAATAATAGGATTAGTGTCATTCTGCCATTGAAAACTATTGTTGTGAACAATTTATTTAGACTCTCTTTGCCTCACTTTCATAATTTATAAAATGGAAATGACAATAACATCTCATAGATGGTTAGTTCAAATAAACTAATAAAATAAAACATAATACTGCCTGGAGTAAAACAAAATCTAACCAGTGTTTTTCATTAATATAATAGCATCCTACTTATTTCTTCCAAATTTCTTATAACATCATGGATTTATTTTTCAAATTAAATTTTGTCTGTCTACCATGCTAGACTTGGTTTTAAAGTTTCTGAGGAGAAGGACTATACTAATCTTGTTTCATCCTTGTTTTCCCAAATGGATTAAAGTTCCTGACATATAATAGGGTTTGAAAAATATTTATTGAATGGATGGCAGATGTCTGGAGTCGTTATTGGGATAGTCTGTCTATGAATGGGTTGAACTGGTGAATATTTCTTCTTCTTCCCCTTACCAATCAAACTTTTCAATTAAAAACTGATAATAACACACTTCAGAATTTAGTTGCTTTCATAATACAGCTAACTTTTCCTGTGGCATGAGTAAAACAGGTGCTTCTCTCTTCCCTAATACTAGACCATCTATGTGATCAATGCTTCCAAATGAAAAGGCAAAACCCATGTTTAAAGGAAAGAATCTTCACTCCAAATGGCATTATAAAATGTTATCCCTGAAGAAAGGTAAAGACCATTTTTGTAAGATGTGGTTAGTTCACAAATGATTAGAAATGAAACCAGCTGGAACACAGAGATAAATGGCAGGGTGTGTGTTGGCATTCACTGGTTCTCTTTTTTCCACTTTTGAAAATGAAAGTGTTAGTTGCTCAATCATGTCCAACTCTTTGTGATTCCATGGACTGTACAGCCCGCCAGGCTCTTCTACCCGTAAGATTCTCTAGGCAAGAATACTGGAGTGGGCTGCCATTCCCTTCTCCAAGGGATCTTCCCTATCCAGCAATCAAACACAGGTCTTTCACATTGCAAGCATATTCTTTACCATCTGAGCCACAGAGAGACATTTTACACCTGTAATTTCTATAAAATAGAGATAAATTCAAAGTAGAGCTAACCATTCAGCTATGTGTCCTTACCCTGCAATCTGTGTGAATAAATATCACAAATAGGAACCTTCCAGGGCTAAAATAAACAACTGCTTCTGCACTCTAAATGCAAATGGTTGTCTATGATGGATTTAAACCTGCAACTTGTGTGTGTGTCTGTGTGTCTGTGTGTCTGTGTGTGTGTGTGTGTGTGTGAGTTGGTTAGTTGTGTCTGACTCTTTGCAACCCCATAGACTTTCGGGCAAGAACATTGGAGTGGGTTGCCATTCCCTTCTCCACTTTCTTCTCCAGATAAAGTCTGTATCCTCCTAGAAAGGACAGGTAAATACTTGTCTTCTCAAGCCATTGTTTCCAGGATCAAGAGTTTAAGAAAGAAGCTTAGCAGTAAAGCTTTTGATTTAGGGGTAAATTTTAGGGAACAGCAATTACTGATCACAGTAATTAGAACTGAAGCTTTTAAAATAAGAAGTAAATGACAAGAGGTCCCAGGCTTAGACCTATATCAAAACAAAATTCTGTCTATGGTTACTTAACCAAGGAATTAATTGGAAGCAAGAGACTGGAATTCTACTAAAATTTTGGACATAAATTTGGTGGAAATAAGAAGAAAGAACAAGATAATACAAGCCTCATTGATATATGGATCTGTGAAAAAACAATCATTTGGCTTCAGACCTGAAACAGCAGGAAGAGATCTGTGCCATTTCCTTCTTCACCCTGCAGTACCTAGATCTAGGCAAGACAATACTTTGTCAACAAAGGTCCATCTAGTCAAAGCTCTGGTTTTTCCAGTAGTCATGTGTGGATGTGAGTTGGACTATAAAGAAAGCTGAGCACCAAAGAGTTGATGCTTTTGAACTGTGGTGTTGGAAAAGACTCCTGAGAGTCCGTTGGACTGTAAGGAGATCCAAGAAGTCCATCCTAAAGGAAATCAATCCTGAATATTCATTGGAAAGACTGATGCTGATGCTGAAACTCCAATACTTTGGCCACCTGATGTGAAGAACTGACTCACTACAAAAGACCCTGATGCAGGGAAAGATTGAAGGAGGGAAGAGAAGGATGAGATGGTTGGATTGCATCACTGACTTGATGGACATGAGTTTGAATAAGCTCTGGGGACTGGTGATGGACAGGAAAGCCTGGCATTCTGCAGTTTGTGGGGTTGCAAAGAGTCAGACACAACTGTGCCACTGAACTTAACTGATAAGAATATGTTATAATAATGCTTTTTATATCATGTACTAATAATTTTAAGAAGCATAGTATCAGATTATGATTTTAGAACAAAATCTTGATTTTCTAGGCTATAGTTTAATGAAGGTGATTATAGAATGTGTATGTGTGCCTGGTGCACACAAATGTGTGCATACATATACCTAGACATACAAAAATATATGCATCTCTGGATATGGTTGAGTATAAACATAAATTTAACAATTTGTTGCAATTCCATTTGTTTTAGTGGGAACTTTTTTGAACCCCAAGATTTTGCAAATTAAATAAATCTATTAGGCTGTCACAGGAGGTTTACTTTCTAAAGAAATGACAGGCTTGATTAGTAAGTATGCCCTTTATCTGTAAAGTTCTTATTTGTCTACCATTTCACAGCAAGCAATTCTGATGAATAGCACAATTAACCTTTCCGTTATTAAAACAATTAATTGCAAAAATTAAAGACATGACAGAGACAAAATATTAATGCATAAATTATTAGGTTCAGAAATTATAATTATTAATCCATGTACTATAATTGTGGCACAAACAATGAACAATTATTATGCTAAAATCTGTGATAAAATTTTTGCTTTTCACTTCCTTCCTTGGTCAAGATATGACTACTTCATGCTGGCCATGAAGTCTAGAAGAGAATTAGTATATTCTAAGTACTGCTGAATAATAAAAATAATAATAATAAAGAATTAATACTGATTAGATAGAAACATAAAGACCTATATATACAAAAGTGTGCTTTTTAGAATAACCATCTTGAAATATATATATGCATGATGTTATACTGATGTCTACCCAAAAAGTTAGGAATATATTTTTTTATATTTGCCTCTAAGAATCAGAATATTTAAGCTACATTCACAATCCTGCCTTTTACTAGCCATATAGAGGTAATTTCTTTGAACTTCAAGTTTAAGAAAACCATATAGAACTTCTTTAATTGCTTTTCATCAGCTTTGTAATAAACAAGTAATATATGAGAAAGTAGTTTTAAATGTCAAAGTATCACACAAATCTGAACTACTATTATTTTTTCAAAAAAATGGGTTCAGAATAATATTCTATTCTGCACTGCTCAAAATAATAGCCACTATCCACTTGTGGTTGTTAAGCACTTGATATGTGACTGAGAAACAGAATGTTTGATTAAAAAAAAATTTCATTTAAACTTAAGCCGCCAAGTGTACTGAACCCTCTATATACTTCTTCCTCTTTATCCAGGAACTGCTAAGTTTATCTGTCAGTTTTGAGGCACTGATTGGACCACAATAACTAGTAGGAAGGATCATGTGTTTAGGGGGAGTACATTAACCAGTGTGCTACTCTTTCCAATACTCATTGTGATCCTTTTGCACCTACAAGAATTTTTGCACCTACAAGAATTTTAAACAAAAGCAAGTTTTGGCGTTTCCTAAGTCTGTTGCTCATTGCACCATTTACCTCATGAAACTTGCACCTTGAATTCATTTGTACAAGGTGAAGATTTTTCCACCCCAGAACTAGACTTTTAGGTTTGGAAAGCTTAATACATGAAATTTAATTCCATACAAAAACAACTGTATAGGTCAACCTATAATGCAAGAGGAATAACATTTGCTTTATAGTACTATTCAAATACTTTTCAAGTCAGTCATGTAAAATGTGACTATTTTTTCAGAATGATACAGCAATCTTGCAATAATAACACTTGATAATTTGTTTTGTTAAAGGAAAATGGGATGATTGAGGATTTTGGTTTAAACGCATGTTTGGAAACATAATAAGCTACAAAAACTATTTGAGGAGATAAAAGAGCTCAAGTATTACTTTTATATCTTCTAGATAAATAATAGACAGGCAGTAAATAAATACTATATCATTGATTCTCTGAAATTTTTATATTGTATACAGAATACTCTTGAGTGCAAAAAGTTAAAGTGATGGGAATATTTGAAGATTTAACTCAGCATTTTGTGCTAATTACATATTAGGGTCTAAACACATCTGTGTTGATTCAAAAGAATATTTACCTTTGGGGAAGATTTTCAAGTTTTTCATTTGTTTTGTCACTTTTGCAGCAGCAAATGTGAATATAAAGGGCAGTTCATCAAGTAGATCAAGGGCACCCAAATTAATTAAAGAGAATATTCAATAGTCACCATGGGTTACATATGCAAATGACAAGATTTTGTTTCAAACAGAAATTATTAATATACTTAGGGTGTCCTTTCCTGATGTGTGATCAAAAGCAGTTGTTATTCGTCTCTTTAATTCAGGTGAAGTTTTGGGGAAGAGGCAAGAAACAGGTAGAACATATGGTTCCTGGGGCTTTCTGTTCAATGATGTACCTCAAACACAGTGAAACTTTGATCTGCCTGACTTGGAGGAACTGGATGCTGAAAATCAGTGTTTGTTATTTCTTTTTAAGCAGAACAAATTAGGAAAAATATTTTAAAAGTGGACAGAAGTTAATAATAAATGTTTTATCATATTTTTCTCCTAACACTAAGTTTAAAAGAGTAAAAGGAAATAAAACTCATATTTCTACTTATAAAATATTATTTATTCAATACACAAAGTCCTATTTGGAGTAAGACTTTACTTTTAGCACTGTGGTAATTTAGAAATAAGACTAAGTATTTTAACCCATCAAAAGCATACCCTTATCTTAGATAACTCCTACTTGGCTTCATGTGATACACCTTTATCAAATTCCACTTTTTATATATTTAGAAGAGAAACATAATTCCACAGTGAAACTCTCAAAGAATTTAGAAAATCACTTATATGCAACTCCTAGCCCATTCTTTTCTCAGAAATGAAACCTATCAAACTAAAAATAACTCTACCTGCCTCTAACTTATCAGGGTGCCTTCAATGAAAATGTGAAAAAGTTTTCAGAATATAACTATGGTATCTCAACAGCATCATGTATTAGTAAGAGTTCAGAGTTCTCTAGAGAAACAAAATCAGTAGGATGTAGAAGGACAGAGAGAGAGGGGGAGGAAAGGAGGGATGAGAGAGAGAGAGAGATTTTTTTAAATTGGCTCAGGAGATGGTGGAGGCTTGGCAAGTCTACAAATTTGCAGAGTAGGCTGCCAGGCTGGAGACCCAGGGAAGAGGTGACACTGTAGTTCAAGTCCAAAGATAATCTGCTGTTGGAATTCCCTTTCCTTTCAGAAATATCAGTCTTTTACTGTCAAGGCCTTCAACTAAATGGATAAAGTTTACCCACAATATGAAAGGTAGTCTGCTTTACTTGAAAGTGAAAGTGAGAAAGTGAAGTCACTCAGTCGTGTCCGACTCTTCGCGACCCTGTGGACTGTAGCGCACCAAGCTCCTCTGTCCATGGGATTCTCCAGGCAAGAATACTGGAGTGGGTTGCCATTTCCTTCTCCAGGGGATCTTTCCGACCCAGGGATCGGACCCAGGGATTGAACCCAGGTCTCCTGCATTGCAGGCAGATGCTTTAATCTCTGAGCCACTAGGGAAGCCTGACTTAAATGTTAATTTAATCTACAAAAATGCCTTCAGAGAAACATCTAGAATAATATTTGAACAAATATCTTAGTACCAAGGGCTAAGTTGACACATAAAATTAGTTAACACATACATAGAATATTTAAAGCTAAAAAAGCCAGCTCCCTGCCCCCCCCCCCCAAAAGTAGTACATGCTATTTGAAAAGTTTTGGTAATCACTTTAAATTAGTTTTTAAAAATATATGCCTTTTAGTTTCATAAAATGAGAAGTCACTCAGTTATGATCAATTGATAATCTTCTCAACTACAGGAAGAATTTACTAATACTTTCATAATCTCTGAAACTCAGCCTGATTTCTGACATGTTTACTAAATGAATAAGGCAGTAAATCAACATTCTCAACATCATTAGTACATTTTCAATTTAATTAAATATGGTTAAATCCCAGGATAATTTTCTCAAATTCACTCTACTTACTAAGTTTGTCATAGTTGATCAAATTTTGATTTTGATATGCCAGATTTATATTGAAAAGAAATAAGTAGGCATTATCAAATTAAGATCATTCTAACTATAATTTAATATTAAATTTCTCAAATAATATCAAGTGCCCTATGATACATTTTTGTATTGTTAGTCCTGTGTCCTGGTTCTAACCCTGCATCATCTACGTGCAGATAGCAAATGTCAATCATATATATTTATCCATGATATTTTAGTTTCTAGTTTCACTAATAGGAAAACACATACTAAAAGATTTCAAAGAAGAATGTAACTCATTACAGGCAGCAGTTGAGAAATATGCCATGGTTAGCATTCTACAAATATGCAATCTTGTTATATTGTGAAATGCTATAATACTATGCCCTTTTCTAAAATACAGTTTACTAGAGCATGGCAGGAGGAAGGCAGGAGTCCAAAAACTGGAACAGGCAATTATATAATGTAAGTTATTTTTCTCATTTCTAAAATAAAAATTTCTTTGACTTCTAATCCAATCTTTATCATAATATGTCATGCCTAACACCCCTATGGACATAGAAAATTTAATAGTCATGCTTTACTGCATCCATCTATTTAATTGTTTTTCCTTGAACAGTTTTAAAAATTTAATTTGAGATTTTTCTAACAACTGAATATATAGAAGTTTATTTCCTTTTTTTTTCCTTTGTAAGTCTTTAAAAATTTCTGTGTACAATAGTTTTAGCAAATGTTATGTAAGTAACATTGTTTCCATATTAATTATAGCTATTACATGTATATACTATAAATTCCAATTTGTTTGGAATTTTCAGGCAAGATTTGTAAGAACTATTTATCTGACTTCACAAAAACTCTATGTTGCACACAAATATAGCATTCCCTTCTTTCACTTGCCAAGTTTAAATACTTGAACATTGCAAATCTAGAATTTCACTTAAAATAACAGCCTCTTAAATATTCTATTATAATAAGTCGGTCATATTGGGAACCCAATTAATTTAAAAAACAATATTTATTGAATCTAATTCTGTTTTATTTAATTTCATAGTAAAGCTTTCTCCCAAATCTTCAAATGTGGTTTGTACTTAGTTTAATGTATGAATTATAATGCTTTAATTTTCTCAGAATTTAGATGAATTTGCATTTCAAAATACAAAAAATTAGGAGATGATAAATCTAAGGCAATGGTTGAAAGATTATGCTGGCTCTAGTATCCATGATATTAATAGACTAAATTATTCCTAATTACTAAATTTATTGGAAATAAAATTAAGTTCTACTTATGTGTTAAGTGCTGTTCTACACATTTAGTCTTTAATAAACTCAGTCAAAATTTATAGAATTACATACTATATATGTAATTATGTATATAATATGTAATTGCATATTATATTTGTGTATATTTTTATGTAGGAGATGAAATGATGTTGTTCACATCAACATTTTAGGAATCAGTAAACTAAAATGGATGAAAATGAGCATATTTAATTAGCATGACAATTATAACTACAACTGTTGGCAAGAATCCCTTGGAAGAAATGGAATAGCCCTCACCATCAACAAGAGTCCAAAATGCAGTGCTTTGGTGCAGTCTCAAAGACAACGAAATGATCTCCATTTATCTCCAAGGAAAATAATTCAACATCACAGTAATCCAACTCTATGCTTCAGCCACTAATGCCTAAAAAGGTGAAGTTGAATGGTTGTATGAAGGCCTACAAGACTTCCTAGAATTAACAACAAGAAAAGATATATTTTCATTATAAGGGATTGGAATACAAAAGTAGAAAGTCAAGAGACACCCAGCATAACAGAAAAGTTTGGCCTTGAAGTACAAAATGAAGCAGAGCAAAGGCTAACAGATTTTCCCAAGAGAACACACTGGTTACAGCAAACATTCCTTTCCAACAACCCGAGAGATGACTCTACACATGGACAGCAACAGACAGTCAATACTGAAATCAGATTGAAAATATTCTTTGCGGCCAAAGATGAAGAATATCTATACAGTCAGCAGAAACAATCTGGGAGCTGACTAGAGCTCAGGTAATGAGCTACTTATTGAAAAATTCAGGCTTAAATTAAAGTAAGTAAGGAAGACCATTAGACCATTCAGGTATGACCTAAGTCAAACCCCTTATAGCTATACAATGAAGGTTTCAAATAGATACAAGAGATTAGATCTGGTAGACAGAGTACCTGAAGAACTATGGATGGAGGTTTGTAATATTGTATGGGAGGCAGGGATTAAAATCACCCCCATGAAAAAGAAATGCAAAAAGGCAAAGTGGTTGTCTGAGGAGGCCTTACAAATAGCTGAGAAAAGAAGAGAAGCAAAAGGCAAATGAGGAAGAGAAAGATACACTCAGATGAATGTAGAATTCCAGAGAACAGCAAGGAGAGATAAGAACACCTTCTTAAATTAACAATGCGAAGAAATAGATGAAAATAACAAAATGGGACAGACTAGAGATCTCTCAAGAAAATTGGAAATACCAAGGAAATATTTCATGCAAAGATGGGCAAAACAAAGGACAGAACTGGCAAGGACTTAACAGAAGCAGAAGAGATTAAAAAGAGGTGGCAAAAATACACAAAAGAACTATACCAAAAAGGTTTTAATGATCCAGAAAACGACAATGGTGTGGTCACTCACCTAGAGGCAAACATCCTGGAATGTGGACTCAAGTGGAGCATAAGAAACACTGTGAACAAAGCCAGTGGAGGTGATGGAATTTCAGTTGAGCTATTTTAAATCCTAAAAGATGATGCTGGTAAAGTGCTGCACTCAATATGTCAGCAAATTTGGAAAACTCAGCAGTGGCCACAGGACTACAAAAGGTCAGTTGTCATTCCAATCCCAAAGAAGGGTAATGACAAAATATGTTCAAACTACTGTACAACTGGGGACTTTTCATATACAAACAAGCAAATTATCAAAACCTTCAAGCTAGGCTTCAGCAGTACATGAACCAAGAACTTTCAGATGTACAAGCTGAGATCAAATTGCTAACATTGGCCAAAAAATCTCTACTGCTCATTGACTATGCTAAAGCCTTTAACTGTGTGGATCACAATGAACTGTGGAAAATTTTTTAATGTAAAAGAGAATACCAGACCACATTACCTGCTTCCTGAGAAACCTGTATGCAGGTCAAGAAGCAACAGCCAGAACCAGCCTGGTTTAAAATTGAGAAAGGAGTACATCAAGGCTGTAAATTGTCACCCTGCTTATTTAACTTATATGCAGAATACATCATGCAAAATACTGGGCAGGATGAATCACAAACCTGAATCCAGATTGTTGGGAGAAATATCAACAACCTCATATATGCAGATGATACTACTCATATATACTACTATATACTACTCAACCTCATATATGCAGACAGTGTATAGGAACTAAAGAGGATGTTGATGAGGGTAAAAGAGGAGTGTCAAAAAGCTGGCTTACAACTCAGCATTCAAAAAACGAAGAGCATGGCATCTGGTCACATCAATTTGTGGCAAATAGAAAGGGAAAAATTGGAAACAGTGACAGGTTTTATTTTCTTGAGCTCCAAAATTACTGTGGTCAATGACTCAAGCCGTGAAATTGAAAGATGCTTGCTCCTTGGGGAAAACACTCCGACAAACCTAGACAGTGTATTAGAAACAAAAGATATTACTTTGCTGACAAATGTCTGCACAGTCAAAGTTATGCTTTTTCCAGTCGTCGTGTATGGATGTGATAGCTGGACCATAAATAAGGCTGAGTGCTGAAGAATCAATGCTTTTGAACTGTGGCTTTTGGAGAAGACTGGAAAGTCACTTGGACTGCAGGGAGATCAAACCAGTCAGTCCTAAAGGAAATCAACCCTGAATATTCACTGGAAGGACTGATGCTGAAGCGGAAACTCCAATACTTCGGCTACCTTATACAAAGAGCTGACTCATTGGAAAAGAACCCTGTTGCTAGGAAAGACTGAAGGCAGGAGGAGAAAGAGACAACAGAGGAAGAGATGGTTGAATGGTATCACTCAGTGGATATATGTTTGAGCAGACTCTGGGAGACAGTGATGGACAGGGAAGCCTGGCATGCTGCAGTCCATGGGGTTGCAAAGAGTTGGACACGACGGAGGAACTGAGCATGCATACTAATTATATATATTATTCATTATATATTTGTATGAATCTGTAATACATCATGCTAACTAATATTTCTCATCATGCAGCTTTGTTTTGCAACTATTGGTCGTATATTATCTCCATATTTTTATTTTGGTCATGTCTTTGAACACCTAACCTAAATTTCTTTGGTAACTCTAGTGGGTTGCTCTGTTAACATGGTTACACTGAAAACTACTTTTCCCAGAGTCTCCTTCCCTATATGATTTCAAGTCTGAGATTGATGAAAGTAAAGTTGCAAGCAATTTGCCAAGCAGAAATGAGACAGCAGTCACAATACAGCAGAGATCCAGGAAGTACCAGAGGTTTGTCCAGGATTTCTGATCTCCGGGACAGCTCTTCTCAAATATGATCCTTACTGACCAACCATAATGACAGGATCACTATCCTACAGCTTGGTTGTAAACTCAAGGAGCTGGTAGCCAGGAAGGTTAGTAAGCTTATGTAGACCTGCTGGAATCATCTTTTCCCACTTTTCTGTGTTTTGTAAAGAAGCAAAGCAAACACTAATAACAGAAAATAGCTGAATTCTTCTAGGCCTTCTCAAATCTTGAAAGAAAAATTCTTCATAATATTACAGCCCAAATTTTTAGATAAGTAGCTAAGAGAATGCAAACTAAAAAGCAGGGATTATTTGAACTAGAAAGTGTCTGAATGAGAGAAGACCAAAGTTGAGTTTATTTTGAAGCTGGGAAGTCACAATGCGATTCTTCAAAAGCAAGGAATACACCAAAGGATTAGTTAGACACAGCTCACTTAGATCAGGTTTTTACATTTTCAGGGGAATGAACATCTTAGTTTTAATGTAGCACAGCTATTAATTAGAGGCACAGGATTTAAGAATCTAAGAGTTTTGACTTAGCTACAGGAAGATACCACGGGTAGCCTCCAGCAGCACAAGGCAAATACTGCAACCACTCAGGCAAAGAGAAAGGCCAACAGAGGTTGAAAGGTTTTAGCAGGCTTCTGATGACTGGACATTTTATTTCACAACACTACCTGTGAAAAGCAGAGAATTTGTTTAAGAAGAAGTGCTTAAAAACAATGCCTATATTTTTATGCACAGTTCTTTGCAATGCTTAAAAATCCAATTATAACAAGCACCAACGTATGAAAGGTGACAAGAAAGTAGAACTTGGAGTGAAAAGTTTTGCATTTTGTTTGGTTTGCATTTAATTTACCACACAAACACATAACTTTCACAGTGGAAAGAAAATAATGAAAAATCCATACATGGAGTTTATTTATTATATTAATTGAAAACAAGTTACACATGACTAAGGATTCAATTTAATAAATCCTTCATAAGTGTGTACTATGTTCTATGCACTGCTTTAGAGTCTAGAAATGTTATAAAATCAAAAAATCAAACCATTTAGTTTGTTAAAAACTATCACTCTATTTGTATGTTCTAATCTCAACTCATAAGGTAAGACAAAATTTAGTAATTTAATAATTTACATTCTGTAGTATAAAGTTACTAAAGTGAATACTTAAGAGTTATAAAAATAATTTTGTGATAAAACAACAGTCAGGATTATGAGAGTTTTTGGTTGTTCTATCTTCTTTATCAACCAGAGAAATACTGGTTCTCATTATAGAAAATTAAGTATGGGGCATAATTCTATGACCAACCTAGACAATATATTAAAAGCAGAGACATTACTTTGACAAAAAAGGTCCATCTAGTTAGAGCTATGGTTTTTCCGTACTCAAGTATGGATGTGAAAATTGGGCTATAAAGAAAGCTGAGTGCCAAAGAATTGATGCTTTTGAATTGTGGTGTTGCAGAAGACTCTTGAGAGTCCCTTGGACTGCAAGGAGATCCAACCAGTCCATTCTAAAGGAGATCTGTCCTGGGTGTTCATGGGAAGGACTAATGTTGAAGCTGAAACTCCAATCCTTTGGCCACCTGATGCGAAGAGCTGACTCACTTGAAAAGACCCTGATGCTGGGAAAGACTGAAGGCAGAAGGAGAAAGGGGTGACAGAGGTTGAGATGGTTGGATGGCACCACCGACTCAATGGATATGAGTCTGGTTAAACTCCAGGAGTTGGTGATGAACAGGAAGGCCTGGCATGCCACAGTCCACGGGGTCGCAAAGAGTTGGACATGACTGACCGACTGAACTGATACTGACTCTGCATCTGTACCTTTGGCTTCATTTCATGATAGGTGAAGTATATCTACCTGCCCATTAACTCTGGGCATGACCATATGAGTCTCTTTGGCCAGTGAGCTCTTTGCACACATAGTACAAAATGAGGTTTGTTGCGTGCCTCTGTGACTGAGCTTGTCTGCTCTTTGCTCTCCTAACAATACTGGTGGTGGTTTAGTCGCTGTCATGTCCAACTCCTGAGATCCTGTGGACTGTAGCCCGGCAGGCTCCTCTGTCCATGGGATTCTCCAGGCAATAATACTGAAGAGGGTTGCCATTTCCTTCTCCAGGGGTCTTCCTAACCCAGGAATTGAACCTGGGTTTCCTGCATTGTAGGCAGACGCTTTACCATCTGAGCATTCCAGGCAGATGATTTACCAACTGAGCTATGAAGGAAGCCCCAACATTACATTATAATTCCTAACATTACTGGAAGATGTCAAAGCTAGCTTGTCCATCCAGGGAAAAAGGAGAAACTTGGACCCAATCTGTAATTGGAACCTGGATCTGCCAACCACAGTCACCCTAAACATGTGTGAGTAACTGAATGCCACTGAATGCTTGGCTGGTTGATTAAACAGCACTGTTGTGGCAATATGGAATGGCATAACAATTTATGCAAAAAATTCCTACCATATATAACATTGGTTTTGAAACAAGGCAGAAAGTGAATAGAAATTATTATAAGAGGTTAGGAAGTTGATAAGGAAACTATTGTATAAGGATGGAAAAAATGGTGACATATACTGCATAGTATTAATAAAGCCATCACCTGAGATAACTGGAAAGAAAGAAAATGTATCCAATGAGTTTGTAGGATTGAGGGAGGGATTTCAGGGCTAGCTGCATTTAAAAGGATGCTACCGGAAAGATTAAGCTAGAAACAAACTGGTTGGTATGCAAATAAAATTGATCTAATAAGTAGTAGAATTTGGATAATGCAAGAGTTTCTTACCAAATACAAGGTCATCTCATTAAAAGAATCCTAAATCTTTACTAGCAGCATGGTATCATGTTGCAATATGTGTGTGTATGTGGGTGTGGATGTAGGTGTGTGGCAAATTTGACATAAGTGTGATACATCATTCCTGTTCAGACATTTGCTAGCCGATTGACCTCAGAAAAGTCACAAGTGCTTCAGCTTTCTAATTTCTAACCTGGGGATAAAAGTGAAAATGTTAGCTGCTTAGTTCTGTCCAGCTCTGCAACCCCATAGACTGTAGCTCTCCAGGCTTCTCTGCCTATGGAATTCTCCAGGCAAGAATAGTGGAATGGGTAGCCATTCCCTCCTCCAGTGGATATTCCCTACCCAGACATCAAACCTGGGTCCACTTCACTGCAGGTAGATTCTTTACCAGTGAGCCACCAAGGGATACATAGGATTCTTTGGTGGGGTTTTTTTTTTTTTTTTTTTATATCGAATGAAATAATCAAATAAAATTTTAAAGGGCCTGACATGAGTTTGGGTAAACTCCAGGAGTTGGTGATGGACAGGGAGGCCTGGCGTGCTGCGGTTCATGGGGTCACAAAGAGTCAGACATGACTGAATGACTGAACTGACACACNTTTTTTTTTTTTTGATATATCGAATGAAATAATCAAATAAAATTTTAAAGGGCCTGACATGAGTTTGGGTAAACTCCAGGAGTTGGTGATGGACAGGGAGGCCTGGCGTGCTGCGGTTCATGGGGTCACAAAGAGTCAGACATGACTGAATGACTGAACTGACACACACTAAGCACTTGATAAAATTTTATATGTATCATACATACATATATAAATATATATATATACAACTGTTGTTATTAGTTATGGGATTATAATTAAAATTTTAGTAATAGTAGACTTTTTAAAAAATTCATTGACGTCACTAACTATTCCACCTATATTCTGATAATATAATAAGATGATCCAATTACCCTGAAAAATGTCCTTAGATATACAAAATACTGAAAAAAAAATCTTATACACTTGTTCTGAAGATTGCCATCCATATTTCACAGTTAGAACATTCTATATAAAATGCTTAATATGAACCCACTCCAGTGCTCAACACTGTGGCTCTGTATAAAGAGCCTGGCTTACATGGTCCTCAGCCCTGGGAACTTCATTATAAGTACAAAACAGAACTAAAATTTTCAGAATTCTCTTTGTATTTAAGGAATCATTTTGTATAAATGATCAATTCCATTGTCTTCCTGCCCTTCCAGATTTTATATCAATCTCTAGTCTTGTCAACTCAAGCACTTTTTATTTCCTCACTTAAATGTTGCAACAGGAAAGTATACTTCTTGTATGTGTGGGCTTACTCCAAATTTATAATACCCAACTCTACTTTGCTCCATCTAAGTTCCAGATACAGCAACTTTTTCCAACTTGGGTATCCACTGCCTTCACTGTCAACAGATAACATCAACTACTTTCCTACTAAATGGACTGTCTAATTTCCTGACAAATTTATAAATCTAAGAATCTGTTTTTAGCCATTGCTTGACACTTTCCTTTTAAAAATTTCCTGATAACTATTTTTTAATTTATCTTTTTTATATTTTAAATTAACTTGTTTAATTATAGCTACACAGAATAGGGGAACAAAATTTGCCAACCCAAAGTATCTCTGGCACACAAATTATTTTGAGCTGAAAACAACCAAAGGCTCAAAAGACTCAAGAAGAAACTCTGATATTCCCTCTTACTGTCTGAAGTATTTAGACAGTAGACCTGCTAAAAGAATAGATCTATTACCAAAGATATCTGCAAAGAATATGAGATAATTGTTGCAGGGAAAAATTCAGAGATCAGAGTCTCATTTGTGTCTCACAGTCTGCAGGGTTCAGCAAATGCTTCTTTATGAAACATCTGTTTTCTTCCTCCCTATGACTTGCCTTCCTTCCTTTTAGAATTGCAAACTACCCCTAATTTCTTTTGTCTTTAGTTGAGGATGGTATTTAAGGTCAGGATTAAATTTTGGAGAGCTACCCAGTTCTGCTGGATCTCTTTGTCATATCAGTTCTGTTTGGTTGCTCAGTCATGTTTAACTGTTTGCAGCTCCATTGGACTACAGAATACCAGGCTTCCTTCAGTTCAGTCACTCAGTCATGTCCAACTCTTTGTGACCCCATGAACTGCAGCCCACCAGGCCTCCCTGTCCACCACCAGCTCCCACAGTTCACCCAAACTCATGTCCATCGAGTTGGTGATGCTATCCAGCCATCTCATCCCCTTCTCCTCCTGCCCTCAATCTTTCCCAGCATCAGAGTCTTTTCCAAAGAGTCAGCTCTTCACATCAGGTGGCCAAAGGATTGGAGTTTCAGCTTCAACAACAGTCCTTCCAATGAACACTCAGGACTGATCTCCTTGAAGATGGACTGGTTGAATCTCCTTGCAGTCCAAGGGACTCTCAAGAGTCTTCTCCAACACCACAGTTCAAAAGCATCAATTCTTTGGCTCTCAGCTTTCTTTATAGTCCAACTCTCACATCCATACATGACTACTGGAAAAACCATAGCCTTGACTAGATGGACCTTTGTTCGAAAAGTAATGTCTCTGCTTTTTAATATGCTGTCTAGGTTGGTCATAACTTTCGTTCCAAGATATAAGCATCTTTTAATGTCATGGCTGCAATCACCATCTGCAGTGATTTTGGAGCCCAGAAAAATAAAGTCAGCCACTGTTTCCACTGTTTCCCCATTTATTTGCCATGAAATGATGGGATGCCATGATCTTAGTTTTCTGAAAGTTGAGTTTTAAGCCAACTTTTACACTCTCTTCTTTCACTTTTATCAAAAGACTCTTTATCTTCTTCACTTTCTGCCATAAGAGTAGTGTCATCTGCATATCTGAGGTTTTTTATATTTCTCCTGACCAACCTAGACAGCATATTAAAAAGCACAGACATTACTTTGCCAACAAAGTTCCGTCTAGTCAAAGCTATGGTTTTTCCAGCAGTCATGTATGGATGTGAGAGTTGGAGTATAAAGAAAGCTGAGAGCTGAAGAATTGATGCGTTTGAACTGTGGTGTTGGAGAAGACTCTTGANTGACCAACCTAGACAGCATATTAAAAAGCACAGACATTACTTTGCCAACAAAGTTCCGTCTAGTCAAAGCTATGGTTTTTCCAGCAGTCATGTATGGATGTGAGAGTTGGAGTATAAAGAAAGCTGAGAGCTGAAGAATTGATGGTTTTTAATTGTGGTGTTGGAGAAGACTCTTGAGAGTCACTTGGACAGCAAGGAGATCCAACCAGTCCATCCTAAAGGAAACCAGACCTGAATATTTATTGGAAGAACTGATGTTGAAGCTGAAACTCCAACACTTTGTCTCCAATACTTTCACCTGATGTGAAGAGCTGACTCCTTTGAAAAGACCCTGATGCTGGGAGAGATTGAAAGCAGAAGGACAGGGGGACAACAGAGGATGAAATGGTTGGATGGCATTACCGACTCAATGGACATGAGTTTGAGTAAACTCCAGGAGTTGGTGATGGACAGGGAAGCCTGGTGTGTTGCAGTCAATGGGGTCACAAAGAGTCAGACACGACTGAGCAACTGAACTGAACTGATCTTAAAAATTACTTGGTTAAATCTGTGTTTTCCAGGTATAAGAAAAACCTTCCCCTCAAACTAATTATGACAGTAATTTGGTAAAATTATAGTTTATAAACAAATTGAAACATTTAATGTTTTCTATCTAAACCCTCCAGAGATTGGAAACTCTTAGTTTCCAGCAAATTTATTAGATGAGTTAGGAAAGTTGTCTCACTAACAGGTACAGAAATTTCATGGAATTTTGGAGATCTTAAGAAGGGAGGAATTTACTTAGATCTTTTAGGCAAAATCTGTGATAAGCCTTTGGCATGACTTTCCTAACCCTAAAGGTTTTATTTTAAAAGTTCAGTCTGAGACATTATAAAAGTTTCAGTAAAGCAAAAAGGTCTAGGATCAATTATGGTTATATAAATCACCTGTCCATGTCTATTGAGACCAGACCTATATCATAAACAAGTCCTAATTTGGTTATATTTGGTAAAAGCTATGGGTGATTTTAGGGAGAAAAAGATGTTTCAATGAATGTTAAATCACCATTTGTTAATGGAGATCTGTCTCTATTAAGACTCATTTCGTGGATAGTTCTTTCCTGTTAGGTTATATTAATGTAAAATTTAATTGAATTATTAAAGGACACTCTAGGGTTGTTTCTGAAGCTTATCTCAGTAGTCTGTCTTTGAATGAAGATCAGATGCCTCACCCATGACCTGCAACCAACCCACTGGGAGAAGACATAATTTAAGGACCTGTCTTCAACCTGAATGGAAGGAACTTTCGATCAGGTATTCTTAACTAGCTCATGCATGGTGAAATTGAAGGGAAAATTGACTCTTGCATTAACTCCCACTTCCAAAGACCCCTAAGCTGGGCTGGTCTATAGAGAGGACTGCTGACCTCAAACTCACATTAAAACAATGCTCAAACAGAGGAAACTACACAATACTAGGATGAGAACAAGATGACATCAGAAGTAGACCTCACTTGCCCAAGATGGAGATCTGACTTGTATAATCATTTAAAATGTTTTCTGGATTCCTTGGACCTATGCCTAGCAATCAAATGTTTTCTATCATGGACATGATTCTATGCTAATTTAAAACTCAACTCACTTGTTGGGTTGTGGCCAATTACTTGTGTCTAGTACCTCTGGGTTACCTTGGTGGATTTCTTTTCTCTAGGGCTCTGATTGAATACCCCCTAGGAAATTTATTTTAGTTGAATGTTCAGTCCTGTTTTGTCTATTCATGATATTACTAGGTGGGATCCTCTCACCTGGCCAATTAAGAATACTTGCTCTGATGTTAGCCATAGATTTAAGTTTTCTCTTAGTGTCATTCAAATTCAACCAGAGTGACAAGATAAGTCTTAAAAAAAAAAATTAATCTCTCATCTATTGAAAGGGAAATTCCCAAGATTATGGGATGGACCTACATGGTTAAAACCAGGTTATCATTGGAAGGACTGATGTTGAAGCTGAAACTCCGATACTTTGGCCACCTGATGCGAAGAGCTGACTCATTTGAAAAGACTCTGATGCTGGGAAAGGTTGAGAGCAGGAGGAGAAGGGGATGATAGAGGATGAAATGGTTGGATGGCATCATCGACTCAATGGACATGAGTTTGAGTAAACTCTGGGAGTCAGTGATGGACAGAGAGGCC
Organism: Neotragus moschatus; assembly: GCA_006410615.1. Classification (NCBI taxonomy): domain Eukaryota; kingdom Metazoa; phylum Chordata; class Mammalia; order Artiodactyla; family Bovidae; genus Neotragus; species Neotragus moschatus. The sequence continues at coordinate 5,962,923 of SJYA01001331.1, forward strand.
TGGCATGTTGCAGTCCATGGGGTCTCAAAGAGTCAGACATGACTGAGTGATTGAACTGAACTGAACTGAACTGAACTGATGGTCATTTAAGTTTAAAAGCTCCTCTATGTTGGGAAGGCTTAAATCATACTAAAAACGATCAACCTGGTAATTATGAGACAAGACTGGGTGCTTTATGAACTACGCCTATTATTACCCTTAGAGAGAGTGATTAGTATGGAATTCAGTGGATTTGTGGCACTAATTTATGGCCTTGACATCTACAGGGATGAATAGAAGGTGTAGCCTGGTATTCCCATGAATTTAAGGTCACACATGTTAACAAATTAGAGGTAACCCCAAACAATCTCCCACCAGTATGATCTCAATGGGTCAAAGATCTGTATTCTACTGGTTTGATCATTTAACAGCTTTTTGTATGTGTGTACGTTTGCCTTCAGTGGGGTTAGAGGATGTAATTGGCCATATCTAACAACTTTCATAAGTTTTAAATGATAGTAATCGGGCTATTAGCCTATTGAATTCTGAGATCTCTATGATGAGAAAGGCAGTACTACACAACTGCAAAGCCTTACAGTATCTCAGGGAGATGTCTGTGCTATAATTCAAAATGAATGCTATATTTTCATACCTGATAAATCCTTTAATGTAACACATTTGATGAACCACATGAAAAATCAAATTTCTGCTTTAACTGACCCATTCCCTAGTCTTCATGATCTTAAAAAAATAAATAAATAAAACCAGTTTGGTGTGGGAGGCTCATGGTAAAAAATTAAAGTATTTACCTTTAATTCCATTAATATTAACTACACCATTTGTATTTGCTTGTTTCACAACATTGTTATTTCTTGTATTACCAAGTGTAATACAAGAGCCTCCAATGAGGATACAATGAAAATAATGATGACTAGACTTGAGGATGAGATGGCCGGATGGAACCACTGACACGATGGATGTGAGTCTGAGTGAACTCCGGGAGTTGGTGATGGACAGGGAGGCCTGGCGTGCTGTGATTCATGGGGTCGTAAAGAGTCGGACACGACTGAGCGACTGAACTGAACTGAGACTTGAAGCAGCTGATCAAATGTATAGCTTAATATATGATCAATGATTGTAATAGTGTAACTCTGGATATGGGAAGATGCAAAGAAAGGGTAACACTCTTCTGGATAATAACTAGAAGATAGGTGTCCAGAGATCTTTGACCATTAACTCCTAGTCCAATAATAGCACATTGAATGGCCTATCAACAAAACTTTCTTCAGAACTGGGGACGAGCCTTCCCTGCAACACAGTACAAAATGGTCATGAAATGTCCTCCAAAGTATGGTTGGATTTATGACCACAAGGGGGTTGTGTCAACCACAAATTGGCACTTACCAAGAGCATAACCCATGACTGAACAACGAAGGCACTTACCATTTGCCCATATGGAGACAGAAACCCATGGTGCTATAGCTGTTGATCTTCAACAACCCCTGAGGGAGTTCAGGATGGGATGAGGTACTCTCTGCTCCAGGGAATCTGGTGGGACAGGTTTTTAGATAGCTGGATATTTTTAGGAACAGATGTTATGATCTCTTTCCTTGCATCTCCTCATATCTAGAGAAGCACTAAATCCCTTCATGGTGACATCAGATCCTCATGACTAACCAAAAAAAACAAAAAAAAAAACCTTGTGTAAAATGGATATTTCATGGGATGGAATTCCCCCTTCACTCCTTCATCAAAACCTTATATATTGACCTTCCCCCACTGCCGCTTTGGAGCAGTCTCTCAGAGCCATCTGAGATGCTGCCTCCCAGGCTGCAGTCCTCATTTTGCCCCAAATAAAACTTAACTCACAACTCTCAAGTTGTAAATCTTTTTTAGTCAACAGTATTCAGGACTGATTTCCTTTAGGACTGACTGGTTTGTTCTCATATACATGTTATCAAATTTATTTTTGATTTCCTTCTATTAATCTGTCTCATGCCAATTGAATTATTAAATCAGGCAGAAGAACCTGAAAGGGGAGAGGAGAATTTCTTCCTCTTGAATTTTGTCTCCTCTGTATGTCAGCTTTCTTTTCTCTTCTGTTGTTCTATATTCTTTTAAGTTATACCCACTAGATGTTTGTTCTCCTGAGGGTTTGTTCTTGGCTCTCAGAACTCTTTATATAAATGATTTTAACTCACCTATTTACCCTGACAAATTCCAAACAATCTGCCAACCCTGAAATCTCTTATGCTCCCCACGTGGTTTTCGGGCTGCTCACAGTGCTGTCTTAAAACTCAGTTAGTCCCCAGATTTAACTGTTTCCCTAGAATCTGATTAGTCTTCTTCTCCATTGTATTAGTGACCATTTTTATTACTATTTATTTGGCTTTCTAGCATATAAACACTGATGTAATCTTTTTTCTACCCTGTACTAACCAGTAGTATGGCCCTACAGATAAGATGAACTCTGAGCAGAGATATGAGTAAACAAGGGAGGAAGTAATACCTATATCTATGGGTAAAGCGTTTTAGCCAGAGAGCAAGAGAGGAAGAACAAGAGGTCGAAGGTACTAGTGTGTCTTAGGAATGCCAAGGAGGTCAGTGTGAGCAGTCAGAAGCAGTGAGAGAGAAAATGTTAGAAGAAAGGACCTGCAGTCCACAGAAAACTTCAAGTCTTACACATCTATTCATTTTCTGCCTGAGCCTGAAAAGCAGAATGGCTGCAAGTGGGCATATATTTGCATAATCGTTTTCCTTTGTGCCTTTCTTCCTGGGTGACCTAGAATGCCTTGCTTAAAAAAAAGAAAAAAAGCCCTCAATACTAGGTCTCAAGCTTCCCTGGTAGCTCAGCTGATAAAGAATCTTCCTGTAATACAGGAGACCCTGGTTCAATTCCTGGGTTGGGAAGATCCCCTGGAGAAGGGATAGCCTACCCAGGCCAGTATTGTTTGCTTCCCTGGTGGCTCAGACAGCAAAGAATCTGCCTGCAGTGTGGGAGATCTGGATTTGATTCCTGCTTTGAGAAGATCCCCTGGAGGAGGGTATGGCAACTCACTCCAGTATTCTTGCCTGAAGAATCCCCATGGACAGAGGAGCCTGGCAGGGTCGCAAAGAGTCAGACCTGACTGAGCAACTAAGCACAGCACACAACACAGTAAACAGCAATGAAGGTTACTGGGTTTTTTGTTGGCTTTTTCCCACTCTTCAGATACAAACAAAATGTTGAATTGTGAACTAACAGAGTTGAGTGTAGTGTTGTTAACAATATATGTCATGATCTATGTGAAACATTAATAGACAAGGAAAAATTAGGGTGTTTGGATTTCTTCCAATTTCTCCTATAGAGGTGTCAAATAGATGAGAGGGACAACTTGGGAAGATGATAGTGGAAGGAAGTTATGAATTTATTTTCATAGAATATCCTGAAAATACCCTTAAATGCTCTCTCTGGATTGCCTCAATGATAATTTTGCCAGAGATTAGGAATTTCTTTCACATCATACCTATAAGCTAGTAACTTCTTTCCTGGAAGAAAAACTGAAATTTCTCCAGGAAGCTCATAAAGTCAGCTGGTTTCTAACACTAGGCTAGCTGACACCGAAAGTAATTTGTCCCCTCACTAACAAGTCCCTCTTATGCATGCCGTAATAAAAGAGCACACAACAGGAAGTCTGATTTCCTTTTCTGGAATATACCTTCAGGAGGCCTGCCAAGAAGAGCACTGCTGTCCTTTCATGAATCTCTTCGCAGAGGATAAGAGACTGGGGGCAGAGGGCGCAATCACTTCTTGCAGACTCCTGATTTGTTGTCTCTTATAAAATTTGTTTCTTAGTCTGTGTGACACTCTGTTCTGCCACTTGTCAACCTGAGAAGGAAGCAGTCTCACATAAATATTGAATTTTAATTCCCATAAATCTTTGTGAAATCTCCCTTTTGTTGAGTCAGACTTGATCTTGGATATCAACTTGATTTCCATGGAATGAAGAAATGCCAGGAGGATAATTGCACTTTCTAACCGTCTATAGCAAATTGATCTGTATTTCATAGATTTATATTCCTCTATACAGGTAGGGACTGTGGCTATAGAAAGCTGGAGGTTTGGGGAGGAATCCTCCCCAGGGACTCGTACCATCCTTCATGTAAGCTTTCAAAGTGATATAGGCTTAGCTGAGACTATTACACTGATTCATCACACAATCACACTTAAGAATTAAAATTGCAAGTAAATCAGAGATATGGTAAAATGAGAGGTTCCTGAAGGAAAAGGAAATGTCCTTTGATATTTCCAAGGACACTCCCTCTGCTATGTTCTAAGCCACACCAATTTGACAATGCTTTCTATAGTTAACAATAAAGCAGAAGCCTACACAAAGCCATCACTGAGAACCCCTTTATCTACATTGTTCAGCTGTCTTCATATGCCTTTCCTTGATGGTTTTGAATAGAAAACATCCCTTGCTACGATAGACCACAATAGTTTCTTATTTTTTAATAGGGAACAAGTTCTGCCTTTCTGCCTCTGCTACTGTACCCTGAATAATTTCATCTCGAAATGTTCTTTGTTGACTATAGAGGCAGTGAGAAATTTCATTTTACTATTTAGTAGCAAAACCTATAGTTCTTTGCCATACTTCTTTCTGTAGTAAGTGTCTTATAGTCCTCACAATGGAATATTTTTCATACCTAAACAATCCACTGTGTAATATATAATATACAAAATGATAGGCTATATATACATATATAGATAGATAAATAGATATAAGCATACTCTTTGTATATATAGTTTCTACAGGTAAGTTTGTACCCAAGAGTTGCTTACAATAGAGATAAGGACAGCCTAAAACTTTTAAATTTCTTATTTGCGTAATGCAATAAAATGATTTTAAAATTGCTAACACCCTGCCCAGGTATGATCAATCACTGCTAACCTGCCTACAACTTAGTAAATTATGAATCTGAAGAGATTACAACTGTCATCTTCATCTCTTGCACTGACAAGAGATTCATATTTCAAATCTGGGCTATCTTTGCATACAATTCAGTGTTATATTCTCCTGCCACCTACTAATCATGATTTGGAAAGATGATGAGTCTTCCAAATGCAAACATACATTTTCCTCTTATCACAGCAGCACAGTTCACTTTAGCAGAGTTAAGGTAGCATCAGTATTTCCATTATAAACTCCTGATTTCAAGGGGTTATGTTATGAATGTCTGAAGTAGGAAGAAATATGTCATATGTGGTGTGTTCTGGAATACTTAATAAAGTAACACTGTACAAATCTTAAGCCTGAAATTGTGTCTTTTAAATACATTTTTGTGACTGAAAACTCAGTAAATTATCTTCATCGTACAAATGATATTGCTTTCCTCATCACAAAACGTGAAATTATTTATGAAAGGTAGTTTTGGAACAAAATAGATGGCACTGAACAATAAATCAAAGTTAAACATTACATCTTTCTACATCATGTGGGTCAACATTTGGTCCAAATATAACCAATCAAAGAACTGTATCCTCCAACCAAAGCAGATGTCCTGGGATCCACGACATATGATCCAGCCCACGATCTATGCTGGCCGATGAGAATGAAGTCCAATAATTTGGGGACGAGTCTAGAAAGGTGTCCAAATCTTTACTGTGAGACAGGCGCCTCAGAGAAATTGACGCTGGCTCTCCTGTAGGCATCTTTACATCCAGAGAAAAGAGACTGGAACTGGCAGATGTGATGATGTGCAGCTCTAGGTATAGGCCAGCACAAAGTGAGGCAGATTCCAGAGAAAACTTAGTTGTAATAGCATCATTTGAGTCCCCAAAGTTATCATTTCTAACTGCAACTCCACATATGGATGTTTTCATTACATGACCTGATAAACTCAATTTGTTCTCTCCTTTTCCCTCCCTCCTTCCTTTCTTAAACCATAAAGTTAGTTTTATTTTTTTTCTGTGACCTAAAGCTAAATGTCTCTTAATTGATACAGCATCCTAATCCATCTCTTCCATCTGGGCTCTAGGCTCTTTCAGTTTAGTTCAGTTCAGTCACTCAGTCATGTTAGGCTCTTTAATCATCTGGAATTTTCTTACCTGATTCATCTTCCTAGGAGCATGCTTAATCATGTCATTCTCTGTTTGAAAAAAAAAGAGTAAGGAAAAAATACACCACCTCCAACAAAGCCCACTGCATCAAGTCTAAGGCCAGATTCTAAAGACTTCCTTTGTGCCTCACAAAATATGCAAGCTTATTCCAAGCAATCTGTATTCAAGTTTCAGCTAAAAAAAATATTTATTTTCTTCTCGCTTTGTTTAAACTCCATGTTCCTGTTCATATTTCCTATTCCTGGAATGACCTATATTATCCTCTTCACATACAGAAACTCTTCTTACATTTTAAGGACCTATATTCTCTAAGCCTTTCTCAAATACTACATTTCAATGATCTTNAATCTTTTTTAGTCAACAGTATTCAGGACTGATTTCCTTTAGGACTGACTGGTTTGTTCTCATATACATGTTATCAAATTTATTTTTGATTTCCTTCTATTAATCTGTCTCATGCCAATTGAATTATTAAATCAGGCAGAAGAACCTGAAAGGGGAGAGGAGAATTTCTTCCTCTTGAATTTTGTCTCCTCTGTATGTCAGCTTTCTTTTCTCTTCTGTTGTTCTATATTCTTTTAAGTTATACCCACTAGATGTTTGTTCTCCTGAGGGTTTGTTCTTGGCTCTCAGAACTCTTTATATAAATGATTTTAACTCACCTATTTACCCTGACAAATTCCAAACAATCTGCCAACCCTGAAATCTCTTATGCTCCCCACGTGGTTTTCGGGCTGCTCACAGTGCTGTCTTAAAACTCAGTTAGTCCCCAGATTTAACTGTTTCCCTAGAATCTGATTAGTCTTCTTCTCCATTGTATTAGTGACCATTTTTATTACTATTTATTTGGCTTTCTAGCATATAAACACTGATGTAATCTTTTTTCTACCCTGTACTAACCAGTAGTATGGCCCTACAGATAAGATGAACTCTGAGCAGAGATATGAGTAAACAAGGGAGGAAGTAATACCTATATCTATGGGTAAAGCGTTTTAGCCAGAGAGCAAGAGAGGAAGAACAAAGGGTCGAAGGTACTAGTGTGTCTTAGGAATGCCAAGGAGGTCAGTGTGAGCAGTCAGAAGCAGTGAGAGAGAAAATGTTAGAAGAAAGGACCTGCAGTCCACAGAAAACTTCAAGTCTTACACATCTATTCATTTTCTGCCTGAGCCTGAAAAGCAGAATGGCTGCAAGTGGGCATATATTTGCATAATCGTTTTCCTTTGTGCCTTTCTTCCTGGGTGACCTAGAATGCCTTGCTTAAAAAAAAGAAAAAAAGCCCTCAATACTAGGTCTCAAGCTTCCCTGGTAGCTCAGCTGATAAAGAATCTTCCTGTAATACAGGAGACCCTGGTTCAATTCCTGGGTTGGGAAGATCCCCTGGAGAAGGGATAGCCTACCCAGGCCAGTATTGTTTGCTTCCCTGGTGGCTCAGACAGCAAAGAATCTGCCTGCAGTGTGGGAGATCTGGATTTGATTCCTGCTTTGAGAAGATCCCCTGGAGGAGGGTATGGCAACTCACTCCAGTATTCTTGCCTGAAGAATCCCCATGGACAGAGGAGCCTGGCAGGGTCGCAAAGAGTCAGACCTGACTGAGCAACTAAGCACAGCACACAACACAGTAAACAGCAATGAAGGTTACTGGGTTTTTTGTTGGCTTTTTCCCACTCTTCAGATACAAACAAAATGTTGAATTGTGAACTAACAGAGTTGAGTGTAGTGTTGTTAACAATATATGTCATGATCTATGTGAAACATTAATAGACAAGGAAAAATTAGGGTGTTTGGATTTCTTCCAATTTCTCCTATAGAGGTGTCAAATAGATGAGAGGGACAACTTGGGAAGATGATAGTGGAAGGAAGTTATGAATTTATTTTCATAGAATATCCTGAAAATACCCTTAAATGCTCTCTCTGGATTGCCTCAATGATAATTTTGCCAGAGATTAGGAATTTCTTTCACATCATACCTATAAGCTAGTAACTTCTTTCCTGGAAGAAAAACTGAAATTTCTCCAGGAAGCTCATAAAGTCAGCTGGTTTCTAACACTAGGCTAGCTGACACCGAAAGTAATTTGTCCCCTCACTAACAAGTCCCTCTTATGCATGCCGTAATAAAAGAGCACACAACAGGAAGTCTGATTTCCTTTTCTGGAATATACCTTCAGGAGGCCTGCCAAGAAGAGCACTGCTGTCCTTTCATGAATCTCTTCGCAGAGGATAAGAGACTGGGGGCAGAGGGCGCAATCACTTCTTGCAGACTCCTGATTTGTTGTCTCTTATAAAATTTGTTTCTTAGTCTGTGTGACACTCTGTTCTGCCACTTGTCAACCTGAGAAGGAAGCAGTCTCACATAAATATTGAATTTTAATTCCCATAAATCTTTGTGAAATCTCCCTTTTGTTGAGTCAGACTTGATCTTGGATATCAACTTGATTTCCATGGAATGAAGAAATGCCAGGAGGATAATTGCACTTTCTAACCGTCTATAGCAAATTGATCTGTATTTCATAGATTTATATTCCTCTATACAGGTAGGGACTGTGGCTATAGAAAGCTGGAGGTTTGGGGAGGAATCCTCCCCAGGGACTCGTACCATCCTTCATGTAAGCTTTCAAAGTGATATAGGCTTAGCTGAGACTATTACACTGATTCATCACACAATCACACTTAAGAATTAAAATTGCAAGTAAATCAGAGATATGGTAAAATGAGAGGTTCCTGAAGGAAAAGGAAATGTCCTTTGATATTTCCAAGGACACTCCCTCTGCTATGTTCTAAGCCACACCAATTTGACAATGCTTTCTATAGTTAACAATAAAGCAGAAGCCTACACAAAGCCATCACTGAGAACCCCTTTATCTACATTGTTCAGCTGTCTTCATATGCCTTTCCTTGATGGTTTTGAATAGAAAACATCCCTTGCTACGATAGACCACAATAGTTTCTTATTTTTTAATAGGGAACAAGTTCTGCCTTTCTGCCTCTGCTACTGTACCCTGAATAATTTCATCTCGAAATGTTCTTTGTTGACTATAGAGGCAGTGAGAAATTTCATTTTACTATTTAGTAGCAAAACCTATAGTTCTTTGCCATACTTCTTTCTGTAGTAAGTGTCTTATAGTCCTCACAATGGAATATTTTTCATACCTAAACAATCCACTGTGTAATATATAATATACAAAATGATAGGCTATATATACATATATAGATAGATAAATAGATATAAGCATACTCTTTGTATATATAGTTTCTACAGGTAAGTTTGTACCCAAGAGTTGCTTACAATAGAGATAAGGACAGCCTAAAACTTTTAAATTTCTTATTTGCGTAATGCAATAAAATGATTTTAAAATTGCTAACACCCTGCCCAGGTATGATCAATCACTGCTAACCTGCCTACAACTTAGTAAATTATGAATCTGAAGAGATTACAACTGTCATCTTCATCTCTTGCACTGACAAGAGATTCATATTTCAAATCTGGGCTATCTTTGCATACAATTCAGTGTTATATTCTCCTGCCACCTACTAATCATGATTTGGAAAGATGATGAGTCTTCCAAATGCAAACATACATTTTCCTCTTATCACAGCAGCACAGTTCACTTTAGCAGAGTTAAGGTAGCATCAGTATTTCCATTATAAACTCCTGATTTCAAGGGGTTATGTTATGAATGTCTGAAGTAGGAAGAAATATGTCATATGTGGTGTGTTCTGGAATACTTAATAAAGTAACACTGTACAAATCTTAAGCCTGAAATTGTGTCTTTTAAATACATTTTTGTGACTGAAAACTCAGTAAATTATCTTCATCGTACAAATGATATTGCTTTCCTCATCACAAAACGTGAAATTATTTATGAAAGGTAGTTTTGGAACAAAATAGATGGCACTGAACAATAAATCAAAGTTAAACATTACATCTTTCTACATCATGTGGGTCAACATTTGGTCCAAATATAACCAATCAAAGAACTGTATCCTCCAACCAAAGCAGATGTCCTGGGATCCACGACATATGATCCAGCCCACGATCTATGCTGGCCGATGAGAATGAAGTCCAATAATTTGGGGACGAGTCTAGAAAGGTGTCCAAATCTTTACTGTGAGACAGGCGCCTCAGAGAAATTGACGCTGGCTCTCCTGTAGGCATCTTTACATCCAGAGAAAAGAGACTGGAACTGGCAGATGTGATGATGTGCAGCTCTAGGTATAGGCCAGCACAAAGTGAGGCAGATTCCAGAGAAAACTTAGTTGTAATAGCATCATTTGAGTCCCCAAAGTTATCATTTCTAACTGCAACTCCACATATGGATGTTTTCATTACATGACCTGATAAACTCAATTTGTTCTCTCCTTTTCCCTCCCTCCTTCCTTTCTTAAACCATAAAGTTAGTTTTATTTTTTTTCTGTGACCTAAAGCTAAATGTCTCTTAATTGATACAGCATCCTAATCCATCTCTTCCATCTGGGCTCTAGGCTCTTTCAGTTTAGTTCAGTTCAGTCACTCAGTCATGTTAGGCTCTTTAATCATCTGGAATTTTCTTACCTGATTCATCTTCCTAGGAGCATGCTTAATCATGTCATTCTCTGTTTGAAAAAAAAAGAGTAAGGAAAAAATACACCACCTCCAACAAAGCCCACTGCATCAAGTCTAAGGCCAGATTCTAAAGACTTCCTTTGTGCCTCACAAAATATGCAAGCTTATTCCAAGCAATCTGTATTCAAGTTTCAGCTAAAAAAAATATTTATTTTCTTCTCGCTTTGTTTAAACTCCATGTTCCTGTTCATATTTCCTATTCCTGGAATGACCTATATTATCCTCTTCACATACAGAAACTCTTCTTACATTTTAAGGACCTATATTCTCTAAGCCTTTCTCAAATACTACATTTCAATGATCTTCAGCTCCTTCTAATGTTGATTGTCTGTTTATGGTCTATATCTTTGCACTAAATATTTTCTTACATTTCTAGATAATGTTTTTCCTGAATCCAGTGACCATGTTTTGATAATTAATCTAAATACCTATATTAGGTAAGACTCTTTTACTTTAGGTAATAGGATTCACCTTAAATAAGAGAGGAAACCATTTTATAAGGGTTATAAAATATTTAAAGGAAGCCAGGGAAGGTAATTCAAGGCTAAGAAAACTGTACAAACAAACTTTCTTACTTATTCAACAATCTGCTATCCAAAGCCAAGTCACTTTGCCAAATCTTCACAAGTAATTATCTCTTTGTCCAAAAATGATAGTGTTGTTTTGGCCACTTCGAGGGTTCCATTTCTATGAGATTTCCAGGCATTGAATTAAATTGTCTTTTCTTTTTTTTTTCCCTCTCCTGTTAATCTATCTTGTATCAATTTATTTATTATATCATCCAAAAGAACTCATAAGAGATGGGGGAAATCCCCCCTTCCCTAACAGAGGCTATAAACTAAGATGGGAGGTGTGGAGCCTAATGAAATGTTCGGCTTCCTATTCCAAGCAGACCAAGAGACATGATCACAGCTCTCAGAGTAGTGGCAGAAGACTGAAATTGATTGATGCTGCAATGATCTGATGATCAAGTAGCACATGCCTAGAGGGAGCAGCAGGAATAAGAGCTCATGGAACCAAGACTACATTCAGGGTTCCAAAACCTCCTGTACAGATTTGGAAGGAGTTAGAAAAAGCTAAACAAATGGATAAAATTTATACTATTAATGTAATTCATACTAACTCACTAAGTACAGGAAGAAGAAAATCAAAGAAAAAGAAGAGGAGGAAGATAAGGAGAAAAGGAGGAATAAGAAGAAATCCAATTGCCTTGCATATGAAAACATGTGCCCTGTTCTCTTCCCCCATCCACGGGATACCCTAGTTCATTGGTTCTCATACTATGACCCATAAACCCACATTTGTCTGCTAATGACTAGCAGATGCAGTGATATGGAAATGCAGAACAAATCTAGCTTTATAAGTAAAAATACCATGCTGATCTACATAAATGATAATAAGCTTTTTAAAGAATAATATCTGAGCAGTAACAGAAACCCAGAGTCTTCAGTTCAGTTCAGTTCATTCATTCAGTTGTGTCCAACTCTATGCAACACCATAGACTGGAGCACACAAGGCCTCCCTGTCCATCACCAACTCCCTGAGCTTGCTCAGACTCATGTCCATCCAGTCATTGATGCCATCCAACCATCTCATCCTCTGACGTCCCCTTCTCCTCCTACCTCAATCTTTCCCAGCATCAGGGTCTTTTCCAGTGAGTCAGTTCTTTGTGGCAGGTGGCTGAAGTACTGGAGTATCAGCTTCAGCATCAGTCCTTCCAATGAATATTCTGGCTTCATTTCCTTTAGGATGGACTGTTTGGATCTCCTTGCTGTCCAAGGGACTCTCAAGAGGCTTTTCCAACACCACAGTTCAAAAGCATCAATTCTTCAGTGTTCAGCTTTCTTTATGGTCCAACTCTCACATCCATACATGACTACTGGAAAAATCATAGCTTTGACTAGATGGACTTTTGTTGGCAAAGTAATGTCTCTGCATTTTAATATGCTATCTAGGTTGGTCATAGCTTTTCTTCTAAGGAGCAAGCGTCTTTTAATTTCATGGCTGCAGTCCCCATCTGCAGTGATTTTGGAGCCCCCCAAAATAAAGTGTTTCACTGTTTCCATTGCTTCCCTGTCTATTTGCCATGAAGTGATGGGACTGGATGCCATGATTTTAGTTTTCTGAATGATGAGTTAGCTTGGTGTCTTAGCTTGGTCTATATAACCAAAAATACCATGAGCTGGGTGATTTAAATAATTGACATTTACCATTTACAATTCTAGAGTCTGAGAAGCCCAAAATCAGGGTGCCACAATGGTTGAGCTTTCTTCCTGGCCTGCAGTTGACTGCTTTCTTGATGTATTCTTACAGGGCATAGAGAGCTCCTCCTCTTCTTATGAGGCCATTCATGAATCTCATCTGGAGACCTTCAGTCTCATGATCTCATCTAAACCTAGTTATCTGCCAAAGGCCCCACCTCCTAAAGCCACCATATGCTAGGGCTTCAACATATGAATTTGGAGGAGACACAAGCATTTAGCTTATAACATTCAGATTTTTCTGTGAATTCATAATGCAGAATCTCAATATTAATTATTTAAATTATTTTTCTCAATGTAAATAAATATCTTTCATTACATATTTGAAAAGTAAAGAAAAATAAGAATAAAATAATCTTTAATAGTCATGTATTTGACTATTGAAAATATTCTGGTGAATGTTTTTTCCTCCAGTTTTAAATATATGTGTGAAATTTAAACAAATTCATGTTTAAACACTTAAGTTTAAATATTTAAACATTCATATGTCTAGAGTTTAAATTCTATATGTATGGATTTTAAACAAAATAATGGTCACATGAAATATATGATAATCTTTCTTTTTACTTAAAATAAACATGTTACATGTCTTTAAATATTACTTAATTTTTATTTTAATAACTATAACATATCTTTCACATAGTCTATATATTACTTTTCTGTTTTTCTAACATTAAATTACTTTTTTTCTAATATGATAAGTATATTTTTAATACTTAGGTATTCCTATCTCTAAATATTTCTTGATAATAAATTTCATACATAGGCATTTTAAGTATCTTCATTAATATTGCAAAATTTTTGTCAGAAATGTTACAACAAATTCAGACTCTCACTGTTTACAATAAAGTGCTTTCATACTGGTCCTTTAAAAACACTAATTCTTATTTTATTTTGTTACTTACCAATTGTACTGAAATTCTTTCTACTATATTTTAACAAAGTCATAATTGTTTTAGATATTTATGGCAGCATACTTACTGGTTACAAAATCTAATTCCAAATATAAAATTTAGGACACATTTAAATGCCATTTTTCAAAAGTGTTTTAGTCTACTTTAAAATATTGCTTGAGAAACAGAAATAATTCTTATCAGAAAACTTTTCTGAGAAAAGTACAGTAACAAATGTATTTCCTTTAACTACAAGCTAGAAAAACATTAATTCAAACCTGAATTACCATCAAGAGCACAAGCTAATGCATTTATAGGTTATCACTTGAATTTTATTTTACATTTAGAAAATAATAAAAATATAACTTTTCATTGTAACAGGCTACATTTTAGTCTTAATGTGAGTATATTACAAAAAAAGCATCATTATATATGGAAAACTCCTAGTTTTTAAGAAACCTAAAATTTTATGTTTCTACTATCCCATTGCAATCCCTCTTAAAATAATTTAGTTCCTATTGGAGACTACTCAAGGGAAGGAATCTTTTCTAACAATTCAGATTAACTGTTAGATTAAAATATTGACTTTCAAAAATAATCCCTAAAAGTAAATTTATTTATTATCAATAAGTCATAAATTAAAGAATTTTAGAACCAGAAATGACATTAAAGATTATCTAGTTGAAGACTCCTCAAAAGATTTGTTCTCTCTCTCCCTCTCTCTTTCACTGTTCAGTGTCAGTATAACCATTTATTCAAATGTAGTCTTATAAGGAACCCCATACATACAAAGAAAACAGCTGAGGCAATCTGGGGTAAATAGTTGATGAGTCCTTCACTCCAGCTTCTGAGGCTGAGCAGGAATGCTATTGCTCCATGTGGTCCTTCTGTGCCTATTTGAAAAATATAGTCTCCTTCAAGACTACTCTATTAGTTGGACACTCATTTAACATACTAATTCTGTCATAAAATCATTTATTATTATACTTTGCCAATATTTTCTCAGCCTGCATGGTATCTATGAGGTATCGTGGCATTGCTGTGCACATTTGAGCCTGCACATGTAATCAGTGGACTCTGATGTGACACTGTGGTTTTCTAGACAGCACGGTAGTCTAAACAACAGATCTGGTCAAACTCCCTTCTTTTTCAAATGGAGATGACCCAGTTCAACTGAGCCAAGAGTCCCTTATAGACAGACCTGCACTTAGAAAGTACATATTCTGCTTTTTTTTTCTTTCCATAATATCCCTATAGCTTTGCATGGAATAAAACAACTGAAAGGAAATACAGAGATAAACTTTAATAAAATTAAATTTCATATTGTGATTAATTGCTCTCAAAATCAAAGGTGATGAGGAACAAGGGTTTCTTTGGCCTGAGAAGGATTAAAAAGGTAGATGAGGAAGAAGTAGTTGGTTTGCTGGGGAGGAAACAGAAAATGCACAAACTCGCTTGAAATAAAGACAATTCATTTGAAGAGGATAGGAAAAGAATCCCTATAAAAAGCAAGATTATGGAGTCATAGCCTGCAAATAAATGGACAGGATGATGGAAATTTGTCAGAGGCAATAGTATCAAGATGTAAGGTTATTTTGCTTTTCAGGAACAGGATAAATAAAAGTAGCTATACTATAAGTAAAGACATATGAGTTATTTTATTAAACTATTTGGTAAAGAGATGAGTGAGACAAAGAGAATAACTGACAAAACATATGGGTGTAATTCCCTTTTAGCCAAAAGTTTCATAGTCTTTTTCATGGTTCCAAAATAAATATAACTACACATTATGATGGTCAGTCAGTTCAGTTCACTCGCTCTGTCGTGTCCAACTCTTTGCGACCCCATGAACTGCAGCATGCCAGGCTTCCCTGTCCATCACCATCTCCTGGAGCTTGCTAATACTCATGCCCATTAAGTTAGTAATGCCATCCAACCATCTCATCCTTGGTCATCCCGTTCTCTTTCTGCTTTCACTCTTGCCCAGCATCAGGGTCTTTCCCAGTGAGTCAGTTCTTCACATCAGGTGGCCAAAATATTGGAGCTTCAGTTTCAGCATCAGTCCTTCCAATGAATATTCAAGACTGATTTCCTTTAGGATTGACTGGTTTGATCTCCTTGCTATTCAAAGGATTCTCAACAGTCTTTTCCAACACTACAGTTCAAAAGCATAAATTCTTCAGCACTCAGCTTTCTTCATGGTCCAACTCTCATATCCATACATACTACTGGAAAAACTAAAGCTTTGACTAGATGGACTCTGTTGGTAAAATAATGTCTCTGCTTTTTAAGATGCTGTCTAGGTTGGTCATAATTTTTCTTCCAAGGAGCAAGAGTCTTTTAATTTCATGACTGCAGTCATCATATGCAGTGATTTTGGAGCAGAAGAAAGTAAAGTCTGTCAGTGTTTCCACTGATTCCCCATCTATCTGCCATGAAGTGATGGGACCAAATATCATGATCTTCATTGTTCGAATGTTGAATTTAAAGACTTTTTCACTCTCCTCTTTCACTTTCATCAAGAGGCTCTTTAGTTCCTTTTCACTCTCTGCCATAAGGCTGGTGTCATCTGCATACCTGAGGTTATTGATATTTCTCTCAGCAATCTTGATTCCAGCTTGTGCTTCATCCAATCTGGCATTGTGCCTGGTACGCTCTGCATATAAGTTAAATAAACAGGATGACAATATACAGCCTTGATGTACTCCTTTCCTGATTTGTAACCAGTCTGTTGTTCCATGTCTGGTTCTAACTGCTGCTTCTTGATCTGCATACTGATTTCTCAGGAGGTAGGTAAGGTGGTCTGGTATTCCCATCTATTTCAGAATTTTCCACAATTTGTCGTGATCCACACAGTCAGTGGCTTTGGCATAGTCAATGAAGCAGAAATAGATATTTTTCTGGAACTCGCTTGCTTTTCAATGACCCAACAGATGTTGGCAATTTGATCTCTGGTTCCTCTGCCTTTTCTAAATCCAGCTTGACATCTGGAAGTTCTTGGTTCATGTACTGTTGAAGCTTAGCTTGGAGAATGTTGAGCATTACTCTGCTAGTATGTGAGATGAGTGTAATTGTGAGGTAGTTTGAACATTCTTTGGCATTGCCCTTCTTTGGGATTGGAGTGAAAGCTGACTTTTTCAGTCCTGTGGCCACTGCTAAGTTTTCCAAATTTGCTGGCATATTGAGTGAAGCACTTTCACAGCATCATGTTTTAGGATTTGAAATATCTCAGCTGGAATTCTACCACCTCCACTAGCTTTGTTCATAGTGAATCTTTCTAAGCCCATTTGACTTCACACTCCAGGATGTCTGGCTTTATGTGAGTGATCATGCCATTGTGAGTATCTGGGGCATTCAGATCATTTTTGTAGAATTCTTCTTTGTATTGTTGCCTTCGTGCTTCTGTTATGTCCATACCATTCTGACCCTTATTTGTGCCCATGTTTGCATGAAATATTTCCTTGGCATCCCTAGTTTTCTTGAGGAGATCTCTAGTATTTCCCATTCTATTGTTTTCTTCTGTCTCTTTGCTTTCTTCTATTTCTTTGCTTTCTCTTTGTTTTCTTCTATCTCTATTGATCACTTAGGAAGGCTTTCTGATCTCTCCCTGCGATTCTTTGGAACTCTGCATTCAGATTATATCTTTTCTTTTCTCCTTTGCCTTTTGCTTCTCTTCTCTTCTCTTCTCAGCCATTTGTAAGGCCTCTTCAGACAACCATTTTGACTTTTTGAATTTTTTCTTCTTTCGGAATGTTTTGATCATCGCCTTCTGTACAATGTTATGAACCTCTATTCATAGTTTCAGGCACTCTGTCTTTCACATCTAATCCCTTGAATCTATTTGTCACTTCCACTGTATAATCACTTCCACTCTAGGAGCTTTCCTGGTGGCTCAGCTGGTAAAGGATTCGCCTGCAACACGGGAGACCTGGGTTTGATCCCTGAGTTGGGAATATCCCCTGGAAAAGGGAATGGCTACCCACTTGACTAGGAGGAGCAGTGATCCCACAAGAGATAGAGCCAGATTTGCCTATGAGTGTCCAGGCCTCCCTAGCACAGGCATGGGTCAACAGTGGCCTGCCCTGGAGTCAGGGGCACTGAGTATAACAGTCCAAGCATAAGTCATTTTGAAGGAGGACTTAGCTCTACCATTAGCCCTACCATATTTTGGCCTCAGGCTAAACTCCAGGAAGGGAACATAGCCCTACCCATCAATAGAAAATTGGATTAAAGATTTACTGAGAATGGCCCTGCCCATCAGAGGAAGACTCAGATTCTCCCACAGCCAGTCCCTCCCATCAGGAAGCTTCCACAAGCCTCTTATCCTTTTCCATCAGAAGACAGACAGAACAGAAACCAGAAAATTAACTAAACTGATCACTTAGATCACAGCCTTGTCTAACTCAATGAAACTATGAGCCATGTTGGGTAGGGCTGCCCAAGATGGTTTTGTTCTAATAAAATGTGGTACACTGGAGAAGGGAATGGCAAACCACTTCAGTATTCTTGCCTTGAGAACTCCCAGTATAAAAAGGCAAAAAAAATAAATGACACTGAAAGATGAACTCCCAGTGCTGGTAGGTGCCCAATATGCTATGGGAGAAGAGTGGAGAAATAGCTCCAGAAAGAATGAAGAGGTGAGCCAAAGTGAAAACGACCAGCTGTTGATGTGACTGGTGATGGAAGCAAAGTCTGATGCTGTAGAGAACAATATTGCACAGGAACGTGGAATGTTAGGTCCGTGAATCAGGTAAATTGGAAATGGTCAAACAGGAGATGGCAAGAGTGAACATTGGCATTTTAGGAATCAGTGAATGAAAATGGACCAGAATGGATGAATTTAATTCAGATGACCATTATATTATGAGGGTAATTAACTAAAAAAAAACTTTAAAGGGAAAAAGCACCCCTCAAAACAAGAGAGATAAACCTTAAGATTATTTGCAGTCGTTTTTGCCTAGGAAATAGCACAGAAAGTTTTAGAGAAGTTTACAAGTAGTCAGGGAACAACTAAGAGAGTAATAAGAGCCCAGAAGGAGATAGAGGTCTTCTAAAAAGTAGCAGCAGTAAAGGGCTTTGCACAGAGTGGACATCTGCAGAAGACACAAGAAAGAAAAAGCAATTAGCAGCAGAATGCAGTAAAATGCCAAAGAAAGGGAAGACACAGAAGGAAAGGAAGAATCTCAGGGATTAAAAAGTGGCAAGCTTATAAAATATAGATAGCACTGTAATTAACAATAATAATTGGTCTTTGAGGTATATTTGTCTGATTCATGAAATGGAAGGAAGGAAGGGGGGAGGAAGTGAGGAAGAAAGGAAGGGGAAAGAAAAAGAGGTGTACAGGAAAAGAGGGAGGAAAGGAGAGAAAGATGATCAAAATAACAGGCCTAAAACATGACCTCACTAGAGAACCTATATCAGCTCCCTCCCTCTGTGAAGAAGGCCTCCTGGCCAAAGTAAACTTTACAATTCAATAGCGTATTGGTAATTAGTGGAAATGTTTAATTTAACGGTTTAGTAAATTCAGTTAATAGTTTATCTCAAGTGTGTGATTAAGTTATTCTTGAGGAAATTCTTTTTTTATTACAAATCTCAATTAAGATTTCTAACATGGTATTGGTTCATTCAATACATTCCAATCCAGCAAAAGAAACAAGTTGGATCTGTATCTTAATCTGTGTTTGAAAACATGTTTCAGATGGATCAAAGACCTAGATGCACAAACTAAACTCAGAAAATTGCCAAGAGCAGCAAAACTTACATAGTTGTATGTAAAAACTTTTTACATAATCTGAGTAGGAAAGGCAAAATATTATATAAATCCAGGAACCCTAAGGAAAATACTGATAAGTTTGTTCACTTCAGGTTTTTAAAATTCTGACTCACAGGAAAAATCTTAAAGTAAAAGAAATAGTTGGATATTAGAAGGAAATGCATGTAATGTATGATGGACAAAAAGTAAATTCTTAGTACTTACAAAGCTCTACATAATCAGCTTTTTAAAAAGAAAAACCATTGGATGATAAAAATAGACAATCTACAGCTATTAAGTACTTGGTTAATATTTAGATTTGCTTACTGTGTAATACAAGGTAAAACTACATTAATATTCCATATTCACTTAGAAAACTACACATTATCAAAGGTTGGATAACATAATTTGTTAGTGAGATTGGAGAAAGAAAAACAGGCACACTCAAATATGTTANGACAATCTACAGCTATTAAGTACTTGGTTAATATTTAGATTTGCTTACTGTGTAATACAAGGTAAAACTACATTAATATTCCATATTCACTTAGAAAACTACACATTATCAAAGGTTGGATAACATAATTTGTTAGTGAGATTGGAGAAAGAAAAACAGGCACACTCAAATATGTTAATATAATTATTAAAATGTATTTGCAATTTACTTAATCTTCTCCCACCCACC
>SJYA01001331.1:5983254-6135638 GCA_006410615.1 Neotragus moschatus
CTAACTCTAGGACTTTTTGCTACAGATTATCATGAACTATGAAGGGTCTGAGATTTTCCCCTACTTCTGAGAAAACAATTAGCCTGCCCCAGTTTCATGGAAGTTGGCAGAAGGCTGGAGATTTCCAAGGCAGAAATGAAACACTTTTCCACTTTATCATGAGATAGAAGCAGCCTGAGTTGCCTGCTTCCATCAGTTTCCTTTCAAGTCCCACAAGGGTGAAAAGGAAGGACTCAAATGGATGCTCTATGTCCTCTGCTTGCATCACAGCTAAGGAATCCTGAGTTTAGGAATCTGAATCATTTATGCTGACTAATAACTGCCCCTGCTCTCCTTCCACAGGGACTTACAGTTTCTATCTTCCATGGGCTATTTGCCATACAAACCTCCTTGACAAAACAGTCCAGAATAAAATGGCAATTAGTGCCTCTACTCACAGACCCATAGAAGATTGCCTCCTAATACAAGTATCTCACTTAGCTTTAAGTATGTGTATTTTCACTGTAGCTCCATATAAAAAACAAACCATTACAAATATTTAAGCTCTAAATGTACTAGTGAGTTTGTATATGTTTGTTGGGGACCAGGGCAGGCCACCCCAAAATATGACATATTGATTATTTTCAGTTAATGTTACTTTAGAGAAGGCCGAGGCAAGAGGGACACTTTGACTTTCTTTTCTCTTTCTCCAAAAGCCAGAAACAAACCCTTACCACCAGAATAGAGAATTCTGGGCTAAGAAGCCTGTATAAACAAATTTTGTTACTTCTTTAATTTACTATCCCAAACCCAAACTCTATATAGAATCTTCACTAAGCACCCAAACCCTAAATTTCCTCATCCTGTCAATTCCTCATAAATTTATTGTTTTCTTTGTCTAAAAGGTATAAAACTTGCTTGCTTTGGCTACTTTTTAGGTCCTATTTCTATGAGACCTCCATGTACACAAATTCAAGTTTGTTTTTTCTTCTCCTTGTGTCAATTTTATTATTAGTCCAATTGATTAGAAGTCAAGAGGGGTAGAGAGGGGAATTTCCCCTTCCCTGACACTGATATTATCAGTGTATAATAAAGGCAGGAAATTGGTATATCTCTCTCTCTTTTCCAAGTCTTATTTTCCAGAACCTAAGTTCATTCATATAATGACTTAAAGGAAAAAAAAAAAAAACTAGCAAAAGCACTGTGCCTAGGAAAGGAAGCTGCACAGTTTGGGGCATGTGGGGAAGAAAATTTACTTTTACTACTTATATCTTTTTTTTTTCTCTGCCTTTTGAATTTTATATTTACCAATTCATAAATTAGTCATCTTTTAAAAATATTCTGATTTACTTAATTGTTCTTGTCACTGGACTCAGGTTGAGGCATGGCCCTACTCTGATACTTACTTATTCTTAAATAGTAAAGAGAAATAGGTAAGAGGCTTCTAAACCACTGAATATATAGTAGAACCTTACCACCATTATTTTTCATCTCAAGATCCATTTTTTTTGCTACAAAATACTCATCACAAGTGTAAATACTTCATCTAGTGGTTTATTTGTTTTTATTCTGCTCCCTCACAGAGGGTACTGTAATCTCTACTATGTAGTTCATACATTAAAGCCACTGTAAAAAAATAGAGAAATTATATTATAACATGTAACTAAACAGTAAGCTCTAATATATGACTGCTATTCTGTGGTACAACTGTAAGAGTAATCAGATTAATAAAGGGGTTGTATTGTTTAAGAGATTAATAAAAATATTCATCAGAAATTATTGATGTGAATAACAGCAATAGATTTTCATTAGTTAGATGTTTCTTATTTGGGGGCAGAATTTACAGGACTACAGGCCACAGGCCAAATCCAGCCCACCACCTATTTTTTTTTAATAGAACACAACCACATTCATTTATTTAAATATTGTATATGACAGCTGTCACACGGCAACAGCAGAGGTGAATGTTGCAACAGAGATCACAAATCCTAAAATATTTACCATCTGGCCCTTTACAGAAAATCTTTGCTGACTGCTGTTCTAGAGATTCTTTGTGATGCTTCAAATAATGGGGGGAATAGATGCTTCCATCAACATTACAGAGAAACTGGATAATAACCAACAGCATCAGGACTCAGGCTACTCAAAGTCCTTTGTCTGGGAAGGAAAGGAATAAAATTCTCATATGAACACTCTCTAAAAAAAAAATCCCTTGAAAATAATAGCTATTTAGTCTCAAGTTAAGATATAAGGCAAGAAGCATGGGTAGTGAGAAACTCACATATGTTTTCAGACATGGTCTCCTGAGGTAATACTAGTCTAATTGTTTATTCAAGGGATCATTTTGTGTT
Organism: Neotragus moschatus; assembly: GCA_006410615.1. Classification (NCBI taxonomy): domain Eukaryota; kingdom Metazoa; phylum Chordata; class Mammalia; order Artiodactyla; family Bovidae; genus Neotragus; species Neotragus moschatus. The sequence continues at coordinate 5,985,585 of SJYA01001331.1, forward strand.
GACACAAGTCCGTCTCTAGAAATGGAAGGCGATTGCCATTTTCATGGTCTCAATTAGTTCTCAGAGTTTAACAGTCTTTTCTTCCTCAACATAACTTCCCTTATTAAAGTACTGATGACCAACAAGCAATTTAAGCCAACAGGAGAACTTCTATTTGCAAAGCAATATGGCTTTTTCTTTCAGGCCCACAGGCTCCCTTCTGTTTAAGGTGAGGCTCAGACTCTGAAATAGGTATGATATCTGTTCACCATCATTAAAGGTACTGCTTTGATTATGTGTTATGAGTGTTTAGACATCCATCTATGAAAATCAGAGCTGAGATTTTCAACACGTTCATTTGGGTTATCCTGAAAGAGCTTTGAAAGATGACTTTTAATCAATAGCAACTTAGCTATATATTTTTTTTTAATGACCTAGAGGTAAAAATATTCTTCTGAAATCTATATTATTCAAGCCATACATCTCCTCAGCCTGAATGTAACTCACTCATTTTTGTTTGTTTTATGAAATAATAATGTTCCAGACAGTGGGTAAGAAATGCTTATTTGCCCATGGGTCACACTTCAGAGCTTATATGCACCCTGATGGACAGGAGAGAGAGCTTCAATTTGCTTTTAAAAAGCAAGATAAACAAAGATAAAGGAAGGGAAACAGCATTCTCAGTTGATCAGTTTGATCACTTTTATAGATTGCTTGTCAGAGGGAAAAAAGAAATCATAGACAGTGCTTCAAGTTTTCAAAGGATTAGCATTGGACTAAGTTGTTCCCTAAACCCCTTCTTACCATTATACCTCAATTATTTGACTTTTCTGTTAGTAAACGCCAATCACTCCCAGGTGTCCTTCATTATCAAGTCAAACCATTTTCCTTCTCAAACCTCAGAATGCAGCATTTCCCAAGGCTTACTGCTGCTTTTAAGGGGAACCAAACTTTCAGATAAGATATTTTATACTTTGAAAATCCTTTTAAGAACAGCGTGCTGTAAGTATGTGATATTAATTCTCTCTCCATCACACACAGATAAAGTTGGGGAGGTTCGTCTACTATAATCAGGAGAGCTTTTTCTGCTACAGTAACCCTTTCTGACTATGATGTAGCTTCTGACTGTTCACAAAATAAAGATAAAAAAAGAGCTTTGACGCTGTAAGTCACCACTGTCGTATACTGTTAAAAACTGCAGTGATGACAGGTGACAGATGACAGGTGACATATGTTAAATTATTTCTGTACATCAAATGAACTAGATTTGCTCTTTTCAGATGGACATCAATGCTGATATTTTGTAGTTCAGTGTATATGTTTAGTTCAGTGTGTATGCAACTCAAATCCAAAGTACTGTAAAACAGAAAGAGCTAGTGTTTATGCATTTCTATTTAGAAATGTCCAAATTCAAGGTAAATATTTGCACATCAATGCAGGCTAATCAGGTATCCTTATTAAGTGGTAAAGCTAGTGCTTTACTCCAAGTTTAACATGGAATGGTTAAAGGCAAGGACAACTTTCAGATGCCCTTATCAACATATTAGCCCCAATTGCATTTTCCAAATATGTTATCAAAATGGTAATTCTGTGCTTTCCTTTCTGTAGCTGGACTAGGTTTCATAAAGGTAGAATTATTACTATAAATATATTGGGGGGAAACTATTTCAATTACTGGGAGAATATGTAACTCCAAGTCTATTTATTTCAATTTATTCAACTGTCTTGATATATTCGTGCACAGAACTTTATAAAGAATGAATAAATTCACCTTGAAATTGTACCAATTGACTTTGGCTGGGCTAGACTGTGAGAGGAATCAGAGTACCTTTTTGAAATAAGCCTTGACAATACTGATCAAAACAAAGAGGCTATTCATTTATTAAACTGACAGCTCAACCCCAGCTTCAAGCTTATGGGATGATGGGGCCTGGGGTGTTCGTCATGGCCTGGGGTGCTGGCCTCTACCAGATACATTTTTGCTACTCACACACTCAGAGCCTATATCTGATGGTGTGACATTTCCTAGGGCACTGGCAGCTGTTCAGATGTCAAGCAGCTGGTGTGAGAACTGTCATCCATTCTAGGTTATTATTCCATGAGTGACATGTTAGCCCACAGAATTTTTTCATAAAACCATATTGGTTTCCCTTTAGTTACTTACAGTCTATCAGAAATTTTAGCAAAGAGATATGTTATGGATAACAACTCTATTAAAGCAAAATTGAGCATGCAACCATCAGGCCAGATAATAGTGTCTATTATTACAGGGTTGTGAAACTTGTTACTATAGTTAATGGACCAAATGTTGTGAATAAATCATTTATTTCAAAAGTGATAGTGAGCCCAACTTTCCATTTACTAATGTAAAAGATTAAAGCACAGTAATGCCATTCTGGATACTCTCAGAATACTGCATAAACCAGAATAATATTGGGTATGGTAATAAATGGGAGTTGGGCACACAGAAACATCACTACCTACCCATGTGTGACCATCCAAAAGCTGTAAAATCATATAGAATGGCAAAACCATGATAAACATGGCAACAGTACATTAAGGTTTCAGCCATCTAAACCATTATCTTGGCTTTTTAAGTACATTTAGCAACATTTTAGTGAAAGCTTTCTCTCTTGGAACACTGGTTATTCTATGCTAAACCAAAGTCTTTCTACTTCTAAGAATATTCTGTTTTAAAATCAATACTAATTCACTAAATACCAGTTTTGAACCAGCATAAGTTGGTGTCAGAATGTGATAGTTGTTGGAGAAAGAGTAAAGTATCTTTTTAAAAAAAATAAACTAGCCTGAAAAGAATGAAGCTGATTAAGGACCAAAATGCTTGTATAAAATCTTTAAATGAGGATAGGAAAGCATAATAACACTCTTAACTAGAGAACTAGAGGCTAGACATCCCCAGAGCTTATAGAACATCTCGGGTCCCTTCAAAAGACAAGCTTACTCATGTTTACTCAAGAAGGCAAAAACAAATTTATAAATGTAAAGCCCTTTTAGTAAAGCTAGAACAATGTGCTGTGATAAACAAATAGATGCTAATATTGCTAATTTCCATTCTTTCATGTCATGCTGAACATTCACACATGCTCCTTCATGAACACTCAAGTATTTACCATCATATAGATGACTTTATTTTTTTTTTCCCCTAGATTCCTCTCTAAACTTTTGTAATNGTAATTCTGTGCTTTCCTTTCTGTAGCTGGACTAGGTTTCATAAAGGTAGAATTATTACTATAAATATATTGGGGGGAAACTATTTCAATTACTGGGAGAATATGTAACTCCAAGTCTATTTATTTCAATTTATTCAACTGTCTTGATATATTCGTGCACAGAACTTTATAAAGAATGAATAAATTCACCTTGAAATTGTACCAATTGACTTTGGCTGGGCTAGACTGTGAGAGGAATCAGAGTACCTTTTTGAAATAAGCCTTGACAATACTGATCAAAACAAAGAGGCTATTCATTTATTAAACTGACAGCTCAACCCCAGCTTCAAGCTTATGGGATGATGGGGCCTGGGGTGTTCGTCATGGCCTGGGGTGCTGGCCTCTACCAGATACATTTTTGCTACTCACACACTCAGAGCCTATATCTGATGGTGTGACATTTCCTAGGGCACTGGCAGCTGTTCAGATGTCAAGCAGCTGGTGTGAGAACTGTCATCCATTCTAGGTTATTATTCCATGAGTGACATGTTAGCCCACAGAATTTTTTCATAAAACCATATTGGTTTCCCTTTAGTTACTTACAGTCTATCAGAAATTTTAGCAAAGAGATATGTTATGGATAACAACTCTATTAAAGCAAAATTGAGCATGCAACCATCAGGCCAGATAATAGTGTCTATTATTACAGGGTTGTGAAACTTGTTACTATAGTTAATGGACCAAATGTTGTGAATAAATCATTTATTTCAAAAGTGATAGTGAGCCCAACTTTCCATTTACTAATGTAAAAGATTAAAGCACAGTAATGCCATTCTGGATACTCTCAGAATACTGCATAAACCAGAATAATATTGGGTATGGTAATAAATGGGAGTTGGGCACACAGAAACATCACTACCTACCCATGTGTGACCATCCAAAAGCTGTAAAATCATATAGAATGGCAAAACCATGATAAACATGGCAACAGTACATTAAGGTTTCAGCCATCTAAACCATTATCTTGGCTTTTTAAGTACATTTAGCAACATTTTAGTGAAAGCTTTCTCTCTTGGAACACTGGTTATTCTATGCTAAACCAAAGTCTTTCTACTTCTAAGAATATTCTGTTTTAAAATCAATACTAATTCACTAAATACCAGTTTTGAACCAGCATAAGTTGGTGTCAGAATGTGATAGTTGTTGGAGAAAGAGTAAAGTATCTTTTTAAAAAAAATAAACTAGCCTGAAAAGAATGAAGCTGATTAAGGACCAAAATGCTTGTATAAAATCTTTAAATGAGGATAGGAAAGCATAATAACACTCTTAACTAGAGAACTAGAGGCTAGACATCCCCAGAGCTTATAGAACATCTCGGGTCCCTTCAAAAGACAAGCTTACTCATGTTTACTCAAGAAGGCAAAAACAAATTTATAAATGTAAAGCCCTTTTAGTAAAGCTAGAACAATGTGCTGTGATAAACAAATAGATGCTAATATTGCTAATTTCCATTCTTTCATGTCATGCTGAACATTCACACATGCTCCTTCATGAACACTCAAGTATTTACCATCATATAGATGACTTTATTTTTTTTTTCCCCTAGATTCCTCTCTAAACTTTTGTAATAATATAAATATCCCTCAAGACCAAGGGGACAAGCATGTGACCTGGGTTTATATGAATCACTGCCTTGCAAACCTCTAAATGTGGCATATGATTCTAACTGGGCTAAATTTAGTCCTGAAATTCTATGAATAAGTGAGGCTGTAAGTCATTCTCCTTACTGTACTACAGAGCAGACTTCTCTGAAAAGTAACTGGTTACAGAATGAAAAACAAACAGAGAAAAGAACCTGGTTATATACACTGAGATCTAGAATTTATCCTTATCTGAAACTAAACATAACTTTCAGTTATGTAAGCAAACAAATTCTCTATTTCATTAAGCCAATTTGCAATGATTTTGTTACTTGTACCTGACAAATGTTTAATTTTTATTAAGTTCTCTTTTCAAAGTTCTTCTACAAATTGTGTTTGGAAAGGAAAAATATTAAAATAGATTTATGTCAATATTTTACAGATTTCACCTACATTTTTTGCCTATGCTTTAAGAGAAAAATATACTTTAAAATGATGCTAGATAACATCCAGATGCAAAAAAAAAAAGTGTATCTAGATACAGAGCTTATCCCCTTTACAAAAATTATTTCAAAATGGACCAAAGTCTTAAAAGCAGCTAAGGACAAAAGACAGAGTATCTTCAAAGGACTGAGATCTAGAATGAAATTGACTTACTTATTTAGAAAAACAAAATCCAGAAAACAATGGAATGCTATTCTTCAAAAATCTGAAAAATAAATGAATAAAAATAAATAAAGCCACTTATACAGAATTCCACATCCATCAAAAACATCTACAGAGAATGAAAATGAAATATAGACATTCTAGACAAAAACAAGGTAAATAATAAAAAGGAAAACCTGGGAAAATTAATCACCATCAGGCTTGTAGAAAAGGATATTTTGAATAGAATTGTTCAAGTGGAAGAATATTGAGCTCAGAAGGAAGCAAGAATGAAGGAAGGCAAATAATAAAGAGTGATTAGGTACAAAAACAATCTTAAAATGGAACACAGACCCAAATGTAAAAAACAAAACATAAAACTCCTAGAAGCTAACATAGGAGAAAACCTAGGAGACCTTGCGTATGGTAATGACATTTTAGATACAACACAAAGACATGATCCATGAAAGAAATAGTTGATAAGTTAGATTGCCGGAATAACCTCAGATATGCAGATGACACCACCTTTATGGAGAAAGTGAAGAGGAACTAAAAAGCCTCTTGAGGAAAGTGAAAGAGGAGAGTGAAAAAGTTGGCTTAAATCTCAACATTCAGAAAACTAAGATGATGGCATCCAGTCCCATCACTCCATTGGAAGTAGATGAAGAAACATTGAAAACAGTGTCAGACTATTTTGGGGGGCTCCAAAATCACTGCAGATGGTGATGGCAACCATGAAATTAAAAGACACTTACTCCTTGGAATAAAAGTTATGAGCAACCTAGATAGCATATTCAAAAGCAGAGACATTACTTTGCCGACTAAGGTTCGTCTAGTCAAGGCTATGGTTTTTCCTGTGGTCATGTATGGATGCAAGAGTTGGCCTGTGAAGAAGGCTGAGTGCTGAAGAATTGATGCTTTTGAGCTGTGGTGTTGGAGAAGACTCTTGAGAGTCCCTTGGACTGCAAGGAGATCTCACCAGTCCATTCTGAAGGAGATCAGCCCTGGGATTTCTTTGGAAGGAATGATGCTAAAGCTGAAACTCCAGTACTTTGGCCACCTCATGCTTAGAGTTGACTCATTGGAAAAGACTTTGATGCTGGGAGGGATTGGAGGCAGGAGGAGAATGGGACGACCGAGGATGAGATGTCTGGATTTTCAACTACGGAATGAAACACAGAGGACAGATAACACAGATGACAGACAACAGACAAAGAGGTAGATCAGCGAGGAAGCTTTGCTTCCTCCAGGCTTCTTTCTTATATGTGAATCCAGACAAAGGCATAGGAGTTGCCAAGTAACTAAGCGTATTTACATTTGCGCATGCGTGAGCCAAAGGCACTAACTTGTTTAGATCCTCCAACAGTCCTGACCTTCCCCTTATTAAACCTTGGCTAGTCTGCCTCCGGCACTGCTCCTTTTTAGGAACAGACAAACACCCTTGTTTGCAAGAAGTGTTCTTTTCCCGAGGTCATAACGAGCCACGGGGCAGAGCATTCCGTTTGCAGACCTGCTCCAGCCCCCCTGGGCAGAGCATTCCGTTTGCAGACCATGCTCTAGCCCCTTCTGCCAGATGTCTTGCCTGCAATTACATCTGCAGTCCTTCACACTTGGTCCACTACATGGATGGCATCACCGACTCAATGGACGTGAGTCTGAGTGAACTCAGGGAGTTGGTGATAGACAGGGAGGCCGGGCGTACTGCGATTCATAGGTCGCAGAGTCAGACACGACTGAGCGACTGAACTAGACATCATTAAAATTTTGAAAATGTCTGTTCTGTAAAAGATAATGTCAAAAAATGAGCAGATGAGCCAAAGATTGGGAGAAAATACTTATAAAAGACGTATCTGATAAAAGACTGATGTCCGAAGTATGCAAATAGCTCTCAACAAAAATTAAGGAAAAAAAAAACCTTATGGGACAAAGACCTTAGCAGATACCTCACCAACATGAAAATATACTTCATGTCAAATGTCACCAGGAAATTACAAATTAAAATAACAGTGAGATACCAGAACATACCTATTAAAATGGCCAAAATCTGAAACATTGGCAACAACAGTGCTGGGTGAAGTAGCAGCACTATCAGAACGCTCATTCATTACTGGCTGGAATGCAAAAGGGCAAGGCCAATTTGAAGACAGTTTGGCAGATTGTTACAAACTTAAACATACTCTTATCATACAATACAGGAATCCCACTCCCTGGTATTTACCCACATGAGTTAAAAATTTTTGTCACAGTCTTAAGTCCTTACAAAAACCTACACATGGACATTTATAGCAGCTTTATGAGTAGGGATGAGTAGACTAAGCACAGAGGGGTTTTAGGGCAGTGAAATTACTCTGTATTTTTTGAAAATACCATAATACCACATAACATGTTGCTATATGTATGCATGCATGCTAAGTCACTTCAGCTGTGGCTGACTCTTCATGACTCTATGGACTGTAGCCCTCCAGGCTCCTCTGTCCCCGGGACTCTCTAGGCAAGAATACTGGAGTGGTTTGCCATGCCCTCCTCTAGGGGATCTTCCTAACCCAAGGATCAAACCCAAGTCTCAAGTCTCCTGCATTGGCAGGTGGGTTCTTTACTACTAATGACCTGGGAAGCCTCACGTTTTGTTACACATTTGTCCAAGCCCACAAAACGTACAATGTCAAGAGTGAACCATAATGTAAACTATGAACTTTGAGTGATTATGATGTTTGGGTGTCAATATAGATCCATCCATTGTAACAAGTATAACTCTGGTGGAGAATGTTGATAAGAAAGAATAATGGAGTGGGTTGTCCTCCTCTGGGGGAATATAAATATATTCTCACTTTTATAGTTATTTTTAATATCTTCTTTAATCCTACCTTTTCTTTGAATGTTTCTACTGTTTACTTAACTATGATAACTGTTCAGTTCAGTTCAGTCGCTCAGTCGTGTCCGACTCTTTGCGATCCCATGAACTGCAGCATGCCGGGCCTCCCTGTCCATCACCAACTCCCGGAGTTCACTCAGACTCAGGTCCATCGAGTCAGTGATGCCATCCAGCCATCTCATCCTCTGTCATCCCCTTCTCTTCCTGCCCCCAATCCCTCCCAGCATCAGTCTTTTCCAATGAGTCAATTCTTCTTGCCTAAATATTTTTTGTTATATTTTGGTTTCTTGATCAGACGTAATATTTAATGAACATGAAAGGGAAGTAACTCAGTTGTATCTGACTTTTTGCAAACCCATGGACTATATGTAGCCTACCAGGCTCCTCTGTCCATAGAATTTTCCAGGCAAAAGTACTGGAGTGGGTTGCCATTTTCTTAATATTTAATACTAATCACTAAAACAATATTTATCAGAATTTTTCATTTGATTATTCTCGTTAGATTTTTCCTATTACATATTGAATTATAGTCTTTCAAATAAACATATGTATGTATGTACATAGATATTTGTATGTATATATGTATATATAGAGAGATTTTTGTTTGTCTACGGAGAGGAAAAGAATAGAGAGACAGAGAAAAACATACAGAGGGAGAGAGCACCATAAGCTAATATTTGCTGAAACTGAGACTATGGAGCTTCTCTCTTCCTTAATCGTAAAATATGCTCTAGTTATAGGAGGCAAGGAAGAGGAGGAACATGTTAAGGTATTTGCCTCTACTTTAAGTCAAAAGATTTAATTGGTTTTTGTTTTGTATTTTTAAGAGAAGGAGTGATGCTAGGATGAGGCAGTAGAAGAGTTCATAGGCTTCTTTGACCCCTAGTCTTGTGTGATGTTCAATGTTATTAAGTGATATCTGCTAGACAGAAATAAATTACCATATGAGCAACCATGGTTTTGAAACCATGAAGTACACACAGCAGGAAATAATTACACTAACACTAAACACACTAAATGTGTTTATCTTCTGTATACTATATAATATTAGCATGAGATAGAATGTTGCAATATATTTGTAAGTTTTCACTTTGTCCAAAATTTAAAACAAACTCAGATTATTGACTCAGTTAAAAGTGATAATCTATTCACAATCCAATTCCGCTTTAGATTTCATGCAGTCTTCTTCATAATTACTTTGACCAAAGTGAGGAAAATTCAGCTTATGAGGATTCTTTTTTATTTTCTTATTGAAGACCAGACTAGGAAAGTGGCCATTTCTTACAATTTTGTTTATTCTTATATTACTAACAAATTATATATTATAATTTTAATAACTGGATCTTGTAGAATCAAGCAAAAACTTGATATTTTCTCTATCTTTTTAAAATATCCAGCTGATTAGAGTCTGTTTTTTTTCTGTTTTCAAAACTCTACATCAAAATCCATACAAATGTCTTGTTTCAAGCACAATGAAAATAATTCAACTAGGAAAAAAATCCCTTTTTAAGTGCATGTACAAAGTACTCATTTGTGTCAGAGAAGGCAACAATTCTATGGGGAAAAAACGTGATTTCTAAAGAATCTTTCATATATTTTTAGCTTAGATCCTTATTTATCAAATACAAGGTTTCATGCATATTCCTCAGGAAATAAAGGGTATGAAACATCTCTTTATCATTTAATACTACAGGTTGACTTGTCTTGATTTATGTTATTGAAAATACTGTTTCTTATTTACCACTTCCAAACATTTATCTTCCTTTCTGTTTCTTTTACTTTTGTCATTTATTTCCTTGTTTGCTTGTTTTGTTGCTGTTGTTTTTTATAATTTTATGTTTTTTAGAAAGAAGAAATAATTGAAGAATTTGAAATTTTTGTGTGGAGCTGAATAGCTAACCTACAGTCCCATCTTCATATCCTCTTACTCTTGAGAGAGAATAAAACTCTCCATATTCTTTAGATAATGAGATTTTCCTTTCATACTGCTGGTTTTTATTTCCCCCTCCTCAGTAAAATTGCTGATCAAGTGTCAGGTTCCATTTAGATAGCTTAAGAGCACATTTTGTCGGTTATAACTCTGGAAAATGTCCCCAGTTTACTTTAATTCTCTTCTCTCAGGTGGCTGCAATCCACTGACAGTGATATCAGAAGTGTTTCCTATTAGAGCAATGCATTTAGATTCTCCAGCCTTCTCAGACATACCATATACAAGTGATAATGAACAATCTGACAATTAAATAGACACCATTTTTGAGTTGCTATATAAACAGCAGGACACAGACTTATGACTTAATTACCAGAATACCAGCTGACAGATAAAAGCCAACATTTTTTCTAATGTGTGGGCTCCAGAAGAGTCCCTTGGCATTGATTCCTTTATCTACATACTTTGATTAAAGCATGCCACAGCGAAATGAAAAAACACACTTCATATACTTAGCCTGCCAACATGCTCCCTTTCCCATGCCTAATACTACATATATGAATTATCCATTATTTACTTGTAACTAAAGATTGAAAAAAAAAAAGTGTACATAGTTTCATAGTTGCTACTACTTATGAAAAAGGAAAGAAATATGTCCTTGCTTTAAAAAAATCATTTTCTACATTCACATTAAACTAATTCTCCTTCTGAATTCAGTATGAGGAACCAGGAGTAGATTGGAAGTGAAAACTTTTTTAAAAAATTAAGTAATTCTAAGAGGTATATCAAATATTCAAATTCAGTTCAGTTCAGTTGTTCAGTCATGTCCAACTCTTTGCAACACCAAGACTGCAGCACACCAGGCTTCCCTATCTATCACCAACTCCTGGAGCTTAATCAAGCTCATGTCCATCGAGTAGGTGATGCCATCCAACCATCTCATCCTCTGTTGTCCCCTTCTCCTCCCACCTTCAATCTTTCCCAACATCAGGGTCTTTTCCAATGAGTGAGTTTGTCACATCAAGTGGACAAATTATTGGAGTTTCAGCTTCAGCATCTGCCCTTCCAATGAATAGTCAAGACTGATTTCATTTAGGATGGACTAGTTGGATCTCCTTGCTGTTCAAGGGACTCTAAAGAGTCTTATCCAACACCACAGTTCAAAGTCATNATATAATATTAGCATGAGATAGAATGTTGCAATATATTTGTAAGTTTTCACTTTGTCCAAAATTTAAAACAAACTCAGATTATTGACTCAGTTAAAAGTGATAATCTATTCACAATCCAATTCCGCTTTAGATTTCATGCAGTCTTCTTCATAATTACTTTGACCAAAGTGAGGAAAATTCAGCTTATGAGGATTCTTTTTTATTTTCTTATTGAAGACCAGACTAGGAAAGTGGCCATTTCTTACAATTTTGTTTATTCTTATATTACTAACAAATTATATATTATAATTTTAATAACTGGATCTTGTAGAATCAAGCAAAAACTTGATATTTTCTCTATCTTTTTAAAATATCCAGCTGATTAGAGTCTGTTTTTTTTCTGTTTTCAAAACTCTACATCAAAATCCATACAAATGTCTTGTTTCAAGCACAATGAAAATAATTCAACTAGGAAAAAAATCCCTTTTTAAGTGCATGTACAAAGTACTCATTTGTGTCAGAGAAGGCAACAATTCTATGGGGAAAAAACGTGATTTCTAAAGAATCTTTCATATATTTTTAGCTTAGATCCTTATTTATCAAATACAAGGTTTCATGCATATTCCTCAGGAAATAAAGGGTATGAAACATCTCTTTATCATTTAATACTACAGGTTGACTTGTCTTGATTTATGTTATTGAAAATACTGTTTCTTATTTACCACTTCCAAACATTTATCTTCCTTTCTGTTTCTTTTACTTTTGTCATTTATTTCCTTGTTTGCTTGTTTTGTTGCTGTTGTTTTTTATAATTTTATGTTTTTTAGAAAGAAGAAATAATTGAAGAATTTGAAATTTTTGTGTGGAGCTGAATAGCTAACCTACAGTCCCATCTTCATATCCTCTTACTCTTGAGAGAGAATAAAACTCTCCATATTCTTTAGATAATGAGATTTTCCTTTCATACTGCTGGTTTTTATTTCCCCCTCCTCAGTAAAATTGCTGATCAAGTGTCAGGTTCCATTTAGATAGCTTAAGAGCACATTTTGTCGGTTATAACTCTGGAAAATGTCCCCAGTTTACTTTAATTCTCTTCTCTCAGGTGGCTGCAATCCACTGACAGTGATATCAGAAGTGTTTCCTATTAGAGCAATGCATTTAGATTCTCCAGCCTTCTCAGACATACCATATACAAGTGATAATGAACAATCTGACAATTAAATAGACACCATTTTTGAGTTGCTATATAAACAGCAGGACACAGACTTATGACTTAATTACCAGAATACCAGCTGACAGATAAAAGCCAACATTTTTTCTAATGTGTGGGCTCCAGAAGAGTCCCTTGGCATTGATTCCTTTATCTACATACTTTGATTAAAGCATGCCACAGCGAAATGAAAAAACACACTTCATATACTTAGCCTGCCAACATGCTCCCTTTCCCATGCCTAATACTACATATATGAATTATCCATTATTTACTTGTAACTAAAGATTGAAAAAAAAAAAGTGTACATAGTTTCATAGTTGCTACTACTTATGAAAAAGGAAAGAAATATGTCCTTGCTTTAAAAAAATCATTTTCTACATTCACATTAAACTAATTCTCCTTCTGAATTCAGTATGAGGAACCAGGAGTAGATTGGAAGTGAAAACTTTTTTAAAAAATTAAGTAATTCTAAGAGGTATATCAAATATTCAAATTCAGTTCAGTTCAGTTGTTCAGTCATGTCCAACTCTTTGCAACACCAAGACTGCAGCACACCAGGCTTCCCTATCTATCACCAACTCCTGGAGCTTAATCAAGCTCATGTCCATCGAGTAGGTGATGCCATCCAACCATCTCATCCTCTGTTGTCCCCTTCTCCTCCCACCTTCAATCTTTCCCAACATCAGGGTCTTTTCCAATGAGTGAGTTTGTCACATCAAGTGGACAAATTATTGGAGTTTCAGCTTCAGCATCTGCCCTTCCAATGAATAGTCAAGACTGATTTCATTTAGGATGGACTAGTTGGATCTCCTTGCTGTTCAAGGGACTCTAAAGAGTCTTATCCAACACCACAGTTCAAAGTCATCAGTTCTTTAGTGCTCAGGTTTCTTTATAGTCCAACTATCACATCCACACACGACTACTGGAGAAATCATAGCTTTGACTAGTCAGAGCTTTGTTGGTAAAGTAATGTCTCTGATTTTAATATACTGTCTAGGCTGGTCATAGATTTTTCTTCCAAGGAGAAAGTGTGTTTTAATTTCATGGCTGCAGTCACCATCTGGAGAGACTTTGAAGCCCCCCAAAATAAAATCTGCCACTGTTTCCATTGTTTCCCCATCTATTTGACATGAAGTGATGGGACCGGATCCCATGATATTTGTTTTCTGAATGTTGAGTCTTAAGCCAATTTATTCACTCTCCTCTTTCACTTTCATCAACAGGCTCTTTAGTTTTTCTTCACTTTCTGCCATAGGGTGGTGTCATCTGCATATCTGAGGCTATTGATATTTATCCTAGCAATCTTGTTTCCAGCTTGTCCTTCATCCAGTCCAGCATTTCTCATGATGTACACTCTATATAAGTTAAATAAGCAGGGTGACAGTATATAGCCTTGAGGTACTTCTTTCCTGATTTGGAACCAGTCTGTTTTTCCATGTCCAGTCCTAAATGTTGTTTCTTGACCTGCTTACAGATTTCTCAGGAGGCAGGTAAAGTGGTATGATATTCCCATATATAGAAGAATTTTCCAGTTTGCTGTGACCCACACAGTAAAAGGCTTTGGTGTAGTCAAAAAGCAAAAGTAAATGTTTGTCTGGAACTCTCTTGCTTTTTTGATGATCCAGCGGATGTTGGCAGTTTGATCTCTGGTTCCTCTGCCTTTTTAAATCCAGCTTGGCCATCTGAAAGTTCACGATTCATGTACTGTTGAAGCTTGGCTTGGAGAATTTTGAGCATTACTTTGCTAGCATGTGAGGTAGGGGCAATTTTGTGGTAGTTTTAATATTTTTTGGCATTGCCTTTCTTTGGGATTGAAATGAAAATTGACTTTTCCAGTCCTGTGGCCACTGCTGTTTTCCAAATTTGTTGGCATATTGAGTGCAGCACTTTGACAGCATCATCTTTTAGCTCAATTGGTATTCCATTACCTCCACTAGCTTTGTTTGTAGTGATGCCTCCTAAGGCCCACTTGACTTCACATTCCAGGATGTCCAGGATCACTCTGATGTGAGTGATCACACCATCATGGGTATCTGGGGCATTAAGATCTATTTTTATATAGCTCTTCTTGTATTATTGCCACCTCTTCTTAATATCTTCTACTTCTATTAGGTCTATACCATTTCTGTCCTTTATTGTGCCCATCTTTGCATGAAATGTTCCCTTGGTGTCTCTAATTTCTTGAAGAGATCTCTAGTCTTTCCCATTCTATTGTTTCCTCTATTTCTTTGCATTGATCACTAAGGAAGGCTTTCTTATCTCCCCTTGCTAGCCTTTGGAACCCTGAAATAGAATGGATATATCTTTCTTATTCTCCTTTGCTTTTAGCTTCTCTTCTCTCTCAGCTATTTGTAAGGCCTCCTGAGACAATCATTTTGCCTTGTTGCATTTCTTTTTCTTGGGGATGGTGTTGATCACTGCCTCATGTACAATGTCATGAACCTCTCTCCACAGTTCTTAAAACACTCTATCAGATCTAATTCCTTCAATCTTTTTGTTACTTCCACTGTATAATCGTAAGGGATTTTATTTAGGTCATACCTGAATGGTCTAGTGGTTTTCCTTACTTTCTTCAACTAACTCTGAATTTTACAAGAAGGGGTTCATGATATGAGCCAAGTCATCTCCCAGTCTTGTTTGCTGACTATATAGGGGTTTTCCATCTTTGGCTGCAAAGAATATAATCAATCTGATTTCAGTATTGACCATCTGGTGATCTCTATATGTAGAGTTTTCTCTTGTGTTGTTGGAAGAGGGTTTGTGCTATGATCAGTGTGTTCTCTTGGCAAAACTCTGTTAGCCTTTGCCCTGTTTCATTTTATACCCCAAGGCCAAATTTGCCTGTTACTCCAAGTATCTCTTGACTTCTACTTTTGCATTCCACTCCCCTTTAATGAAAAGGACATCTTTTTTGAGTATTAGTTCTAGAAGGTCTTATAGGTCTTCATAGAACCATTTTACTTCAGCTTTTAAGCATTACTGGTTGGGGCAGAGACTTGGATTAGTGTGATATTGAATAGTTTGACTTGGAAATGAATAGAGATCCTTCTGTTGCTTTTGAGATTGCACCCATGTACTGCATTTTTGTACCTTTAATTGACTGAGATGGCTTCTCCATTTCTTCTAAAGGATTCTTGCCCATAGTAGTAGATATAATGGTTCAGTTCGGTTTAGTCACTCAGTCATGTCTGACTCTTTGCGACCCCATCAACTGCAGCACGCCAGGCCTCCTTGTCCATCACCAACTCCTGGAGTTCACTCAGACTTTTGTCCATCGAGTCAGCGATGCCATCCAGCCATCTCATCTGCTGTCATCCCATTCTCTTCCTGCCCTCAATCCCTCCTAGCATCAGAGTCTTTTTCCAATGAGTCATCTCTTCGCATGAGGTGGCCAAAGTACTGGAGCTTCAGCTTTAGCATCATTCTTTCCAAAGAAATCCCAGGGCTGATCTCCTTCAAAATGGACTGGTTGGATCTCCTTGTAGTCCAAGGGACTTCCAAGAGTCTTCTCCAACACTACAGTTCAAAAGCATCAATTCTTTGGTGCTCAGCCTTCTTCACAGTCCAACTCTCACATTCATATTGTTATCTGAGTTAAATTCACTCAATCCAGTCCATTTTAGTTCACTGATTCCTAAAATGTCAATGTTCACTCTTGCCATCTCCTGTTTGACCACTTCCAATTTACCTTGATTCATGGACCTAACATTCCAGATTTCTATGCAATATTGTTCTTTACAGCATCAGACTTTTACTTTCATGACCCGTCACATCCACAACTGGGTGCTGTTTTTGCTTTGGTTCCGTATCTTCATTCTTTCTGGAGTTATTTCTTCAGTGTTTTCTAGTAGCTTAGTGGGACCTTCTGACGTGGGGAGTTCATCTTTCAGTATCCTATCTTTTTGCCTTTTCATTCTGTTCATAGTGTTCTCAAGGCAAGAATACTAAAGTGGTTTTCCCTCCCCTTCTCCAGTGGACCATTTTGTCAGAACTCTCCAGTATGACCCATCCATCTTGGGTGGCCCTACACAGCTTGGCTCATTGTTTCATTGAGTTAGACAAGGTGGTGGTCCATGTGATCATTTTGATAAGTTTTCTGTGATTGTGGTTTTTATTCTGTTATCCTTATCCCATTGTGGGCAGCTGTGATGGCGCACATAGCACGGCTGAGAGGAGCTACCCCACGTACGAGGTCAGGGGCAAAATCCAGGAGGACCCCATGCCCAAGGGGCGGCAGCCAAGAGGAGCTACCCCAAGTCCAAGCTTTTGACTGTGTAGATCACAATAAACTGTGGAAAATTCTGAAAGAGATGGGAATACCAGGCCACCTGACCTGCCTCTTGAAAAGTCTGTATGCAGGTCAGGAACCAACAGTTAGAACTGGACATGGAACACGGACTGGTTCCAAATAGGAAAAGGAGGACGTCAAGGCTGNGTCTGGATGGCATCACTGACTCGATGGACATGAGTCTGAGTGAACTCCAGGAGTTGGTGATGGACAGGGGGTGCTGTGATTCATGGGTTGCAAAGAGTTGGACACGAATCAGGGACTGAACTGGACTGAACATTCAAATTAAATTTTGTAAAAATATTAGTCTCTTGTTCAAATCTCCTCCTACTGTCTAGTGGATGACTGAATGATGCAGAACTAGTAAGTAATTTCTCACATGTATGATCACTGTCAGATTTCTTCAGACTCTGTTTTAAACCTAAACTCTGTTAGAATGTTGGGCTTCCAAGTGGTGCTAGTGGTAGAGAACCCACCTGCCAATACAGGAGACATAAGAGACGTGGGTTCAGTCCCTGAGTAGGGAAGAACCCCTGGAGAAGGGATTGGTAATCCACTGCAGTATTCTTGCCTGGAGAATCCTATGGACAGAAAACTGGCAGGCTACATAGGGTGGCATAGAGTCAGACACGACTAAGCAACTAAGACATACATACACACATATACTAGAACTTTAAGCCAACAGAATGGTCAATTAACATGACTAATTGAGTCAGCTGGGTTTTTACACTTTAAAACATCATACAATGTATTGAAATGAAAAGTAAAAAAGCCTCTAGTGCTGTATTTTGACTTAGAACAACTAATTTCTTGGGAGAAAATGGTTGAACCTTGATTTTTTTCTTCTCAATTTTGTTAAGCTCTTTGTTTAGAGCCTACATTTATACAGTAAAATGGACAGTTAAAAAATGCCACAAATTTCATGTAACTCATGTTTTTATTATTGCTTTGTTTCCTTTTACATTCAAGAAACTATATGGAATATGAAGTAAAAACAATAGAATTGATAATACCCAAAAGACATGGGGAATATGTAAAGATAGTCACTGTTTAGTCGCTAAATCATTTCTGACTCTGTGACCCCATGGACTGCAGCACACCAGGCTCCTCTGTCCTCCACTGTTTCCAGGAGCTGGCTCAAATTCATTTCCATTGATGCTATTTAAACATCTCATTCTCAATTGCCTTGTTCTCCCTTTGCCTTCAATTTTACTGAGCATTAGGGTCTTTTCCAATGCGTGGGCTCTTCACATCAAATGGCCAAAGTATTGGAGTTTCACCTTCAGCATTAGTCCTTCCAATGAATATTCAGGGTTGATTTCTATTAGAACTGATTGGTTTGATCTCCTTACAGTCCAAGGGACTCTCAAGAGTCTTCTCCAGCACCACAATTAGAAAACATCAGTTCTTTACCAGTCAGCCTTCTGGGCCAACTCTTACATCCATACATGACTACTGGAAAAACCATAGATTTGACTATAGGGACCTTTGCTGGCAAAGTGCTATCTCTGCTTTTTAATATGCTCTCTAGGTTTGCCACAGCTTTCTTTCCAAGGAGCAAGTGGGTTTTGTTGTTGTTGTTGTTGTTGTTGTTTGTTTAAATTTCATGGCTGCAGTCACTGTCTGCAGTGATTTTAGAGCCCAAGAAAATTGAACCTGTCATTGTTTCCACTGTTTCCCTTTCTATTTACCATGAAGTGAAGGGACTGCATGCTATGTATGACTTAGTTTTCTTTTCAATGTTGAGTATCAAGCCAGCTTTTTCACTCTCACACTCATCAAGCATCTCTTCAGTTCCTCTTCACTTTCTACCACTAGAGTGGTATCATCTGCATATGTGAGGTTGTTGATATTTCTCCCAACAATATTGATTCCAGCTTGTGATTCATCCAGCTGGCATTTCACATGACGTATTCTGCATATAGGTTAAATAAGCAGGTTGACAATATCGTATATCTTTCCCAATTTTGAACCAGTCTAATAAAACTCTGTGAGCAATAGCCTCCATACCATTAATACATATGTATGGAAGACCTTTACAGAAATAGTTAAAATCCTTGTTTCCCTAAGCATATCTGTTCTTTGACACTTAACTTGAAAACTGCAACATCACTGCAATATCTGTCATCATTATAATATAAAGTTGCACAAACTGCTTATGATTTTAGGTTAACTGTTTTCTTCTAAGAAAGGGGTATATAATAAATTCTTTAAAATGCACCAAATGTTAAAATATAAAATGAAATACATGAGCAATGAAGAAAATTATTTACCAAATGGAATAATTATTTACTAATTATTCACTTTAAGCTTTCAAAATGTGGTACAGTGTTTGTATTTGTAATAACTCTTTCATTTTTCATATGAAAGCATATCCATAAATATTTGTCTAAGTAAAGACCTGCACTGTGTACAAATGACTGTTGAAATTGAGTGCTTGGAAAAAGATCTTCAATGTTTTCACTGAGAAATAATGAAAACATATTTGATAAATAATTCATTTACACCTGCTGTGCATAATAATCACTCATGATGTTGGAGCTCTTTCTGAAATAGTTCACCAAATAAGTTGTCCTTTGCAGTGTTGTTTCCAGTGAAGAGACTTGAAAGTTTGTGATATTTCAGTAAGCATGTTGGTCTAGAAAGTAATACAATAAAATTACTCCCTGAAGCTTTGTGTAAATGATTTTATCTTAAATGTGCAAATGGCTTGGTCAAGGTTTAAATAAAATTTCTGTGAAAAGAATAGCATTATGCAGACCCTAAATCAAGCTACAGTTTTTACTTTCTTCAAATATCTATTGATGTGGCATATTAAACATATAGAATGGTTTTAAAATAGATGTGAAAGAAAGTATTATTAAAGTATTATTAATATTATATGCCTAAGCTTCCCAATGGGTGGTCTTCTAAGAAGCCTCAACTAGGAATGTGTTAGAATGCAAATTCTCAGTCTCTTCCTCAGATCTACCACCGTATCAGAAACTCTGAGAGTGAGACCCAGTGATCTGAGTGTAACAAATCCTGCAGGGAATTTTGATGCTTGTTCAAATTTAAGTATTCCCAGTTACATTATGAGGGTGCCATATTGGAGGTGGGGGGCAAAGATTTCTATACTATTAGTATTTTCATAAATATTTAGCATGTCTTGAAGATTAAGAATTTATGAAACCAACAATATATACACACACATTTCCATTTGCACTTGACTGTGGAAAAGTATTTTTGTAACTTTCAATTTATATTTAAATAATTTTCATATAAGCAGACACTATGTCTTCTCATTTTCAAAACTTTTTTTTTTTTTTTTTGTATTTCACGTTTCATAAGAATCTGCCTGCAACACAGGAGACCAGAGTCAGATCCCTGTGTTGGAAAGATCCCCTGAAGAAGGAAATGGCAATCCTTTCCAGTATTCTTACCTGTAGAATTCCACTGACAATGAAACTTGGAGAGCTACAGTCACAGGGTCTCAAAGAGTCAAACACAACTGAGTGATTGACTTTCAATTTCAAGAATACATATTTTAAGAGGGTTTTGAGGAGGTATAAATATATAACATTTTTCACAGTAAAAAAAAGACCTTTTTTTTGTTTGTTTCTTTTCTGTGTTCAGCTATTGAATATAATACAGGTCTTTCATACTTTCATAATATTTATATTGGTGAAAGATCAAATAATTAAGATTTCCTGTACTGGAGGGTTAATAAAAAGAATCATGACTCACACACAAATACAATGAGATTTTTAGATGACATAAATTGAGATAAAATGTAATAAGATGCCAACAAATTCAAATAAAGGAGAGCAGAAATTATCCCTTTATTCTGATCCTTGGTTTGAACAGTTACTCATTAGTTTGGAATCTATATTCCTTAGGCATTTACTTAGTAGAAATTATTTCTTCCTACCCAAACATGCTTTCCCATACACTAATGTCACTGCTAAAATAACTTATAAATTTCTTTTCTAACAATAACTGTTTTCAACAAATCTTAGGGTGAATAAATGAAAGAGGTTGCCCTAGCAGTTGCCAAGTTCTGGGATATCTTTGAGGAGTAAAGACTGTTACTATGCATATATTGCTTACTACAGTTATCTAGGGTATAAAAACTGACTTGGTAGCTACTAGTAATATATGATAATTAAAATTATGGAGTGACTGAGACTCAGGGAAAATAGAACTAACAGAAAATCTAAGACAAAATGTAGGTGCTCAATAGCAGAAAAAAGTCAATAACACAGAAAAAAAAATCATAAAATCAGAAAAATACAGGAATATTAAAAATTGTATTAAAGGCAAAATGCCAGGCTAGATGATCACAAGCTGGATTCAAGATTGCTGGGAGAAATATCAACAACCTCAGATATGTAGATTATACCACCCTAATGGCAGAGAGCAAAGAGGAACCAAAGAGCATCTTGATGAAGGTGAAAGAAGAGAGTGGAAAAACTGGCTTAAAACTCATTATTCAGAAAATTGACATCCAATCCCATCACTTCATAGCAAATAGTTGGAGGACAAATGGAAACAGTGACAGATTTTATTTCCTGGGCTCCAAATCACTGTGAAGAGTGACTATAGCCATGAAATTAAAAGATGATTGTTCCTTGGAAGGAAAGCTATGACAAACCTAGACTTATTTAACCTAGTGTATGAAAAAGGGAAGACATCTGTTTGCCAAAAAGGTCCACATAGTCAAAGCTATAGTTTTTCCAGTAGTCATATATGAATGGGAGAGTCAGACCAGAAGGAAGGCTGAGCTCCAAAGAACTGATGGTTTCAAACTGTGTTGCTAGAGAAGACTCTTGAGCATTCCTTGGGCAGCAAGGAGATCAAACCTATCAATCCTAAAGGAAATCAACTCTGAATAATCATTGGAAGGTCTGATGCTGAAGTTCCAATACTATGACCACTTGATACTAAAAGCCAGCTCATTGTAAAAGACTCCCATGCTGGGGGAGACTGAGGGCAAGAAGAGAAGGAGACAACAGAGGATGTGATGACTGGATGGCATCACCAATTCAATGGATATGAGTTTGAACAAAATCCCAGAGATAATGAAAGATTTGTAAGCCTGGCATGCCATAGTCCATGGGGTCACAAAGAATCATATATGATTTAGCAACTGAACAACAAAACTAAAAGTGATTGGGTTATAAGACAAATTATGGTTTCATTGCTATAAGAGTAGCATAAAGAAAACAAAAAGGGAAGGAAATAGAAAGGAGAATCTCAAAAATCAAAGACAACCTAAACAGGAATTTGAAAAAAGTGAGACCAAAATGAGCAGAAACTAACAATTGCTATTTTTATGCAGAAAGTCATTTTGGAATTTTATAACCATAAGAGAGAAAATTTTCATAGCAGCACGAGAACTTCACTGAATAAAGTGGAGCCTAAATTTAATGGTGATATAATATCTAAAATGTTGATATTGTAGAGTTAACCTCACTAGATATATTTTACCATTAAGTCCAGTACACTTTCTAATATCTTAATTGGGCTTAATAGCCAAATATTTCAAATATGCTTGTTATATAAAGTTATACATAATCCTCCCTAATAACTGAGACTTGAACCAGATGTTCTGCTAAAATCAGATTGAAATCATTCCAAGCATATTTTCTGACCACAAGATTAGATCTCAACTACAAGAGAAAAACTATTAAAAATTCCAACATATGGAGGCTGAACAACACACTGCTGAATAACCAACAAATCACAGAAGAAATCAAAATATGCATAGAAATGAATGGAAATGAAAACACAACAACCCAAAACCTGTGGGACACTGTAAAAGCAGTGCTAAGGGGGAAGTTCATAGCAATACAGGCATACCTCAAGAAACCAGAAAAAAGTCAAGTAAATAACCTAACTCTATACATAAAGCAACTAGAAAAGGAAGAAATGAAGAACCCCAGGGTTAGTATAAGGAAAGAAATCTTAAAAGTTAGGGCAGAAATAAATGCAAAAGAAACAAAAGAGACCATAGGAAAAAATCAACAAAGCTAAAAGCTGGTTCTTTGAAAGGATAAATAAAACTGACAAACCATTAAGCAGACTCATCAAGAAACAAAGGGAGAAAAATCAAATCAATAAAATTAGAAATGAAAATGGAGATATCACAACAGACAACACAGAAATACAAAGGATCCTAAGCGACTACTATCAGCAATTATATGCCAATAAAATGGACAACCTGGAAGAAATGGACAAATTCTTAGAAAAGTACAACTTTCCAAAACTGAACCAGGAAGAAATAGAAAATCTTAACAGACCCATCACAAGCATGGGAATTGAAACTATAATCAGAAATCTTCCAGCAAACAAAAGCCCAGGTCCAGACAGCTTCACAGCTGAATTCTACCAAAAATTTAGAGAAGAGCTAATACCTATCCTACTCAAACACTTCCAGAAAACTGCAGAGGAAGGCAAACTTCCAAACTCATTCTATGAGGCCACCATTACCCTAATATCAAAACCTGAAAAGATGCCACAAAAAAAGAAAACAACAGGCCAATATCACAGATGAACATAGATGCAAAAATCCTTAACAAAATTCTAGCAATCAGAATCCAACAACACAGTAAAAGGATCATACACCATGACCAAGTGCGCTTTATCCCAGGGATGCAAAGATTCTTCAATATCCACAAATCAGTCAATGTAATTCATGACATTAACAAACTGAAAAATAAAAGCCATATGATTATCTCAATAGATGCAGAGAAAGCCTTTGACAAAATTCAACATCCATTTATGATAAAAACTCTCCAGAAAGCAGGAGTAGAAGGAACATACCTCAACATAATAAAAGCTACATATGACAAACCCAGAGCAAACATTATCCTCAGTGGTGAAAATTGAAAGCATTTCCCCTAAAGTCAGGAACAAGACAAGGGTGCCCACTTTCACCACTATACTATTCAACATAGTTTTTGAAGTTTTGGCCACAGCAATCAGAGTAGAAAAAGAAATAAAAGGAATCCAAGCTGGAAAACAATAAGTAAAACTCTCACTGTTTGCAGATGACATGATCTTCTACATAGATAACCCTAAAGACTCCACCAGAAAATTACTAGAGCTAATCAATGAAGATAGTAAAGTTGCAGGATATAAAATCAACACACAGAAATCCCTTGCATTCCTATACACTAATAATGAGAAAATAGAAAGAGAAATTAAGGAAACAATTCCTTTTACCATCGCAACAAAAAGAANCTCTGTGGGAGAGGGAGAGGGTGGGATGATTTGGGAGAATGGCATTGAAACATATATAATATCATATAAAAAAATGAATCGCCAGTCTAGGTTTGATGCATGATACTGGATGCTTGGGGCTAGTGCACTGGGACGACCCACAGGGATGGTACAGGGAGGGAGGAGGAAGAGGGGTTCAGGATGGGGAACACGTGTATACCTGTGGCGAATTCATGTTGATGTATGGCAAAACCAACAGAGTACTTTAAAGTAATTAACCTCCAATTAATATAAATAAATTTATATATTAAAAAAAAACTTTTAACAACTGCAGGCAACTTTTGATTTTATTTGATCTTAAAAATCCATGTATATCTTTTGACAACAGGGCCTTTTTACTGTAAGTGTTGCTAACAAGCTGTGAAAATTTCTCAAATTAGTTTAGAAAGTAATTTAATCACCACCATCCCAACCATGGCACAGTCTTAGTGATCAACTAAATACTGGTATGAAAGCCAATTAATCCCACCCTTGAAAGCTCTGTTTGGCAGGTACATTAGAGATGCATTAGAGATGGCCACTTGGAGAGACCATGTAGGAGATTTGCCTGCAACTGTGCAAAGACATCTGACAGAATGTAAAGCTGAGAACTGCCTTCACAAGTTTAGTTTCTCTGAGTTTTTGTTTGTTGATTTGGTTTGATTTTTAGTTTGTTTTGTCCAGAGCAGCAGTGCTGAGAGCTGCTGCTGTGAATGTTTCTTTCTGCAGAACTGCACACCTGATTGACATGTCTTGATACTAGTAATTTGCCTTGGTGCAGTACCTTGTCACTTATGGAGGTAACCTTGACCACAGCTCTGGTTGTTTGTATATACAGTTTTTCCAGATCGTCCTCATCTCAACAATCTATTAGGTGTTTCTGAAAGAAGATACTGAAATTTAAATATATTTTCTTTAACCCTTTTTATTGCAAAATATCACTTGTAAAAAAAGTTAGCATAAAATTTTATCATAAATACTTGTGTATTCATCATTTAGATTAAGAAATAGAGTATTGCGAGCAACCTAGAAATCCAATCCCATACTCCTTCCCAACTATCCACTCCCAACAGCTAAAAGATAACTGAATTTCATAGCAGTCACTTTATATATTCTTTGTAATTTATACAAATCTAGCTTAAAACTCTAATACCCACTTGCTTAATTTCTGAAATATGTATAAATGATATCATAGTCTTTTATGTCTGGTATCATCCAACCAATATTATATTCGTAAGGTTTATTCATATTGCTCAGTGTAGCTACAGACCTTTCATTGTCATTAATTTATGGAACTCTATTATTTGTATGCATGACAATTCCAAATTTTCTACATAATGTTGCTGTGAATATTCTTGTACATGTCTCTTATACCTATTATTCTTTGCTACTTATCTAGAAGTATCATTTCTGGAGGAGGAAATGGCAACCCATTTCAGTATTCCTGCCTTGAAAATCCCACTGGTAAAGGAGTCTGGAGGGCTACAGTCCATGGGGTTGCAGAGAGTTGGATATGACTAAGTGACTGAGCAGGAGTATAATTGCTAGAAAATGGAGTATGCAAACATTCACAATTAGGAGAGAGCACCACATTGATTTCCCCTTACTCTCTCTTCTGTAATGTACGAGAGCTCCCAGGGTTCTACACTTTTGCCACACTTTTACATTTTAACCATTTCAGTGGATACATAGTGGTGTCTCATCAGGTTTCCCTGATTTGAGAATTTTTTCAGATTTTTATTTGACACCTGGATATCTTATGGGATATTTTTCCCATATTTCTTACAAGTTCTTTTGGGTTATTTTCTTATTAATTAGTAGCAATTCTTTGCATATTCTGGATACTAGTCCTTTGCCTGTTTATGTATTGTAAGTAAATTCTCCCACTTTGTGAACTTTTTCTTTTCATTTTACTGGCATTGCTTGAAAATAAGTTCTTAAATCTAATGTCCAATTTATCAATATTTTCTTTTATGGTTTACATTTTGTGTGTCCTATTTAGGAAATATTTCCCCATTCCATTATAAACATATTCTTCAATAGTATCTTTTAGAAGTTTTGTTATTTCCCACCTAAATTTATAATTTCCTGGAATAAATTTTTTAATATATGGTACAAGGTAGCAATCAAGTTGCACTATTTTCCATATGGAAAATCAACAGCTGCACCAACATTTGTGAAGACAATTTTATTTCTTATTGCTATACATTAGCACTTACAGTTGAATTAGGTCCATATATGAACAAATATGAACATATATGAATCTACTTATTCACTGTAGTATTTTACGTTCAACTGGTTATTTATATACTCTTGCAGAAATGAGACCTGTTTCCTTTACTGCAATGTGGTATCAGTTCTGATATCTGATAGAGCATGTCCTCCATTCTGCCCTTCTTCTTTGAGGCAGAGTGTAATGGCTATTATTAGCATTTGGCATTTTCATGTCAGTTTTAGGGTAGGTCCATCATATTCTGTAAAACTCCTCTACTGGAATTTTTATTGAGATTGTAGTGACTCTAAAGGTGAACTTAGGGAAAATTAGAATCTTTACAATAATGAATGTTTTACTCCATAAACATGATAGACACATCAACATATTTCCTTTACATTCTCTCAATAATGTTTTGTAGTTTCTTCCAGAGAGGTATTTCTCTTTGTCTGCTAGACTTATTATTTGATATGTTTTATGTTATTTTAAATGATACTGTTTTAGAATTTCTTTTCCTTTGCAATTGAATCTTATGATTTAACTTGCAAGCAGAAAATCTGCTAAAGTAGTTTATTGATTTTAATACTTCACTTGTATTATTTTGTTTATATCTATACATTATCACATGTGGATAAAGAAGATTCCTTTTCAGTTCCGTTACTTTTGTTTCTTCTTCTAGCTTGGTGCACTGTTCAAATGTCCGATAAGATTCTAAGGGCTGGTAGTAGCAGGTACCTATGTCTCCATTTTAAAGGGATGACTAAAATATGGTTTTACCAGTAGTCATATATGGATGTGAGACTTGGACTATAAAGAAAGCTGAGCATGGAAGAATTGATGCTTTTGAACTGTGGTGTTGGAGAAGGCTCTTGAAAGTCCCTTGGACTGCAAGGAGATCCAACCAGTACATGCTAAAGGAGATCTAAAGGAGATCAGTCCTGGGTATTCATTGGAAAGACTGATGTTGAAGCTGAAACTCCAATACTTTGCTACCTGATGCAAAGAGCTGACTCATTTGAAAAGACCTTGATGCTGGGAAAGATTAAGGGCAGGAGGAGAAGGGAACAACAGAGGATGAGATAGTTGGATGGCATCACTGATTCTATGGACATGAGTTTGGCTAGGCTTCGGGAGTTGGTGATGGACAGGGAGGCCTGGCGTGCTGCAATTCCTGGGGTCGCAGAGTTAGACAGGACTGAGTGACTGAACTGAAAAAAATTTCAATATCAAGCACTATGTTTGTGATAGTACTTTTTTTGTCATATTAATTTACTACATTGAAGGCATTCATTTTATTCTCGATTTTCTAGTTTTTTTTAAAATAATGAGTATATATGAAATGATATAAATTAAATGTTATCAAATATTATCCTGTAACATTTTTAAGATTATATAATTCTTATTTTTCCTGTTAATGTTACGTTAATAGATTTTCTGATATTAAACTAACCTTACATTCTCCCAAGGATGGTGGAGCCTAGTGGGCTGCCCTCTATGGGGTTGCACAGAGTCGGACACGACTGAAACGACTTAGCAGCAGCAGCAGTACATTCTCCAACTAATATTAAACTAGTTATGATGTTGAAGGAGGCAATGGCAACCCACTCCAGTACTCTTGCCTGGAAAATATCATGGATGGAGGAGCCTGGTAGGCTGCAGTCCATGGGGTCACTAAGAGTCGGGCACAACTGAGCAACTTCACTTTCACTTTTCACTTTCATGCATTGGAGAAGGAAATGGCAACCCACTCCAGTGTTCTTGCCTGGAGAATCCCAGGGATGAGGGAGCCTGGTGGGCTGCCGTCTATGGGGTCGCACAGAGTCAGACACGACTGAAATGACTTAGCAGCAGCAGCAGTTATGATGTTTTACCCTTTTTAGTAATTTCCGAAACTAAGTTTGCTAATATTTATTAGATTTTGAATTCTATATTCATACTTAAGATAGGCATAAAAATGCCCTTTCCGGAAGTGTTCCGTTATCAAAACATGAATTGGGAAGCATTTGTGCTATGGGCTTTTTATTCCCCTTAGAGGGTTTTGAACGAAACTAAATTACTAATTACTTAAATATTTGGAATTGTTCACCAAACAAAAGCATCTAGACCTAAGTTTTTGTTTTGCATGGCTTTGCAATGTTTTCCTTAAATTTAAAGAAAAAAAGTTTGTTGAAAGGCTTTTAGCTAGGGATCAAATTTAGTCAGTATTCATAAGATTACTCAAATTACTATTTCTACTGTGTCGGCTAAATTGCCATATTATTGATTTCAAGATTTCACTACATTCTCTTATCTCATATATTTCTAAGAGCTTTTCTATTAAAGTTTTACCTTTTAAAGCAGTTTAGTTTCACAGTAAAATCAAGAACATACAGAGATTTCTCATATACTCTCTACCCTCACACATACATTTGTTGTTGTTATTTAGTCCCTAAGTAATGTCTGACTCTTTGCTACTCCATGGGCTGTAATGGCTCAGTGGAAAAAAAAAAAAATCTGCCTTGCCAAGCAGGAGATGCAAGTTTCAATCCCTGGGTAGAGAAGATCCCCTGGAGGAGAAAATGGCAACGCACTCCAGTATTCTTGCCTGGAGAATCCCATGGACAGAAGAGCCTGGTGAGCTATAGTCCATAGGTCACAAAGAGTTGGACACGACTTACTGACTAAACAACACACTTGCAAAGCCTCTCCCTTATCAACAACCCACACCAGAGTGGTCCATATGTTGCAACACATAACCAACACCCAAAGTCTATAGTTTATATTTAAGGTTCACTCTTGGTGTTCTATAGGAGAAGGCAATGGCACCCCTCTCTAGTACTCTGGCCTGGAAAATCCCACGGATGGAGGTGCCTGGTAGGCTGCGGTCCACGGGGTCGCTAGGAGTCAGACATGACTGAGCGACTTCCCTTTCACTTTTCACTTTCATGCATTAGAGAAGGAAATGGCAACCCACTCTAGTGTTCTTGCCTGGAGAATCCCAGGGACGGGGGAGCCTGCTGGGCTGCCATCTATGATGCTGCATAGAGTCAGACACGACTGAAGAGACTTAGCAGCAGCAGCGGCAGCTTGGTATTCTATATTATATGTGCTGCATACATGCTCAGTTGCTCAGTCATGTTCGACTCTTTCCTATTTTATGGACTGTAGCCTCCCAGGCTCCTCTGTCCATGAGATTACTCCAGGCGGGAATACTGGAGTGAGTTCCCATTTTCCCTTCCAGGGGATATTCCCCATCAAACCTGTGTCTCCTGAATTGGCAGGCAGATTCTTTACCACTGAGCCACCTAGGAAGCCCACTCTGTTACATGGATTTGGACAATGTATATTCATTGTATCCATCATGGGATCAGAGAGAATATTTACACTGTCCAAAAATTCCTGGTCCTCCACAACTATGCCCTTCACCCTAACACTCCTAATCCCAGCAATCAATGATATTTTTACTGTCTCCATAGTTTTGTCTTTTTCAGAATGTCAATTAGTTGGAATTTCTAAGAATTTTATTCTTGAAATTGGCCATTTTCTCTCTCTGCTCTGTCTGTCTCTTTTTCCCTAAACACACCAAGGTTTGTCAGTTTTATGGATCTTTTGATTGTTATTTTATTCTTTCTGGTTTATTAACTCTATTATTTTACTTTAATTCTCCTATATTTGGAAAACATACAAATTACTGTTATATAACTTCTTGAGAAGGCTGCTTGGTCCATTGATTCTGTCTGTCTTCTTTTCAAATACATGCAGTTAAAGACAAAAATTCTTTCTAAGCAAAGATTTTTCTCCAAGTTTTGGTGTGTTATTTTTATTATCATTCAGATTAAAATCTGTTCTAGTCTATATTTTGGCTTTTCCCTTTGACTTTTGAGTTATTTAAAAGTATTTCCCTCAGTTGCCAAATATATTGAGGCTTCTTATTTAACTTTATAACTTGTTTTTATAAAAATAATTTGTGGCTAAAGCATTTTCTTTTTATGATATCTATTTTTTGGCCTTAAGTAAAAACTGATTAACAACCCAGTATCTATGTAACTTTTATAAATGAGTGTATTTGAAAGAATGCTTGTTTCTATATTTGTTGGGTATAACATTTTATACATAATATCCATTCTATCAAGTTTGCTAATTGTTTTTCAAATATTCTATAGCATGACTGATTTTTGATCCAATTTTATAAACAGTTCTCACTATCTTTGTGAGCCTGCTTTTTTCTGCTGCTGCTGCTGCTGTTGCTAAGTCGCTTCAGTTGTGTCCAACTCTGTGCGACCCCATAGACGGCAGTGCTATAAATTTTCCTTTTTATATCTTACTGAATACTAAAAAATTTATATAATTTTTAATCTCATCAGTGAATTAAAATTGATATGGACTGTCTACCTTTATCTCTTTTACCTTTAATTATAATATTTCTATCAATATAACTCAGAATTTCAAGTATTTTATATGAACTACCTTTTGTTCCCTCTTCTTTTGATAATATCTATCATTTTTTAACAACTCACTAATTCAAACTGTATATCTTTATATTTTTGACATGTTACTCTAGAAGTTATTTTCTGCAATCTGGAAATCCTTGTGTTTTAATTGAAACATTTAATCTATTTGTTGTTGTTGCTGTTCGGTTGTTAAGTTGTGTCTAACTCTTTGTGGTCCCATGGACTGTAGCATGCCAGGATTCTCTGTCTCCATTATCTCCTGGAGCTTATTGAAATTCCTGACCATTGAGTCTGGGATGCTATCCAACCATTTGATCCTCTACAGCCCCGTTCTTTTACCTTCAATATTTCCCAGCATCAGGGTTTTTTCCAATTAGTCAGATCTTTGCATAAAGTGGCCAAAGTATTGGAGCTTCAGCTTTAGCATCAGTTCGTCCAGTGAATATTCAGGACTGATTTCCTTTAGGATTGACTGGATAGATTTCCTTGCCATCCAAAAGACTCTCGAAGAGTCTTCACCAGCACCACAATGTGAAAGCATCAATTCTTTGGCCCTCAGCCTTCTTTATGGTCCAACTCTCACATCCACACATGACTACTGGAAAAAGCATAGCTTTGACTAATTAGACCTTTGTCAGCAAAGGAATGTCTCTCCTTTTAAAAATGTTGTCTAGGTTTGTCATAGCTATCCTTCCAAGGAGCAAGAGCCTTTTGATTTCATGGCTGCAGTCACTGTCCACAGTGATTTTGGAGTCCAAGTAAATAAAATCTGTCACGAATTCTCCTTTTTTTTTTTTTTCTTTTTTCCCCTTCTATTTACCTTGAAGTAATGGGATCAGATGCCATGATCTTGGTTTTTTAATGTTGAGTTTCAAGCCAGCTTTTTCACTTTCCTCTTTTACCCTCATCAAGAAGCTTTTTACTTCCTCTTTACTTTCTGCCATTAGAGTAGTATCATCTGCATATCTGCATATATATATACACATATATATTTATATAACTGAATTTAACTATACCATATTTTTCAATCTTCTCTATATATGCCACTTTTCTGTTTTCTTATTTTCCATCTCTCAACTTTTTTGCTTGAAAGTTTTTATTATTCACTCTCTCCCTCTTTTTATTCTAGTTATGAACTCTTTTTTTTAAAACTCATGTGCCTAACCTCTATTTCTGTAAGCTGTGCTAAACCTTATAAGACATCATTATTTTTATTTAATGAAGTTAATATTCTTACAGATATACCCAGATATTTCCCCCTTCCTGGTATTATTTCTGTGTAATTTCCTACTGTCTTTGAAGCAAGTTTCCTTTTCCTGAAATAATTTCTTTAGTGTTTTACTGTGCATCTTCCTATAATAAATTCTCTCATTTCTCATTTTTTCTGAAAACATCTTTATTTTTACTATATTTCTGAATTACAGCTTTGCTGAGTAAAAAATTTGTTGAAATTTGTATTCTTTCATCATTTAAAGATGACATTCCAATATATTCTGGTTTCCATCATTTTTATTGAAAATCCAATTGTTAATCATACTGTTAGTTGGAACATAACATGTCTGATGGATTTTAACTCTGGTTCTTTATATTTTTATCTCAGCAGTTTTTAAATATAAAACTGAGTTTCAATTTATTTTTATCATATTGAGGTTTGTAGTGCTCCCGATTCTGTGACTTGATAACTTGATGCCTTTTTCCAGTTTCGTTCAGTTCAGAGCCATCTTCAGATATTACTTCTGCCCCATTTCCCATCCAATTTTCCTTGGATTACAATTTCAGAAAGGAAGGCCTGCTTTCTGTGTGATCTATGTCACATTCCATTATTCCGTAATTTTCATTTTTTGCTTCTCTGAGCTTCATTCTGGACATTTACTTCTAAGATATCCTCTGTGGATTAATTCTCTTTTCAACTGTGTCCAGCATGTGTTGAACTTATCTTACTGGTTTCTTCATTTGAATTTATTGAAATTCTATATTTTTATTTGGTATTTTAAATTTTCCAGTCTTCTGCAAATACTCAATATTTGCTTTAGCTTCTTTTGATAGAGAGAGATCATTATTTCAAGACCTGTGTCTAATAACCTCATCATTTGAAACTTAGTGGGCTCGTTTGCATCTTCTACTGCTTTATCACCTTTCTTCATCATGTGTTCTCTGCTTCTATTCTTGGTGATTTTCCTACTGTGTACTTTTTTTTTTTTTAATGTTTACAGATCATTTGACTTTTCAGATGATAACGTCTTACTCCAGAGTTTTAATATTTGTTCTGCCTGTCTCTAGAGAGACCAGCAGTAAGATTACCTCAATTCAATTCCAGATACGAGAGAATAAAAAACTGAGCTGCAATCACTGCTGGGTACTACATTCAGTTCTTCCATATCCCTATGATGTCACCCTGGACACCGATCCTTTCCCTCTGAGTTCAAAGAAGCTTTCAGAAGAATTGTTCAACCCTTTATCAACCCATTCAGGTACTGGAAAACATCCATAGGGAGAAATATTCTGGCATGAATCTTCTTTTGGTAGCTACCTATTAATTCTGTTGCTTTCTATTACATCTTTCCATTTTCTATTATTCTAGTTGTCCTCGGCAGAAAACTTTGTCCGAATTATTTATTCTACCTTTACTAGAAACTCCACTGTGCTGTTTTTGTTTTTGTTTTTTTCTTTTAGCTTATGACACTGGCATGGCTCCAAACAGAACCATAAGGGAGGCAATAAGAACGCGTAGGTGTTACAAAAACTGCAAACAATGTTGTTGTGGAATTTTTTTTTTTAGTTGAGACTATTATCCTCATTGAATCAACCACTCTTTTCTCAGCCAAAATATAAAAAATAAGAATACAAATAAGATTTCTTGTGATTTTCAAAGTTTTCATATTTTCTCTTGCTAAATTTTAAATTAAAAATATGAATTTATTATAACATAAATCAAAAGTGTATTATAAAATGTGTATTTATCAAAAATTTGAATTAAAATGTAAAAGCAACCAACTTTAAACATATTTGCATAAAATATATTTGTTAATTTTTTTTTTTCATATTAAACTATCCTCAGATGATTTGTGTTATAATATTTGAGAGTTTTAGCTTTATACTTGTGTTTCAGGACCAAAAGTGAAGGACATATTTGGAAAATATAAACTTGGGATTTTGTTTTTAATCAAATGATCTTGAAAACCAGTAGGTACTTGCAGAGTAGCAAGAAACTGGGAAGTGAATTGGGAGGCAAAAATAAGTGGAGAAAGAGGCAGAGAGGAGTTTGAGTCAAACTATGATCTTGACAAAGAATACAGGGGAATAAATGAAAAATGTTGTTTAAAAATATTCAAGTTAATATACAGTATTTCCACTCTCTGCTGTTTATTATCCAACCCCACCAAGTAATTCTACAGTTTACACTGAACCTTGATTGGGTTTCCTACGACTTTAGCTCAGTTCTGACTGTCAACCTATTGTCAGATTCTACAGGTAAAGATGCTGTCCTACAAGACTGCCCCAGTTCCGATGCCAATCACAAGTCCAGGTTGTTACCTGTTCTTCTGACTGACAGGCTATGAATTGAAAGTTTCTATTGGTCCTTCCTGGGTTCTAATAGCTCTTTAGAGCAGAGGTTTCCAACCTTCTTGGTGCTAGGAACCGGTTTTGTGAAAGACAGGTTTTCTGTGGGTTGGATTGTGGGGGTGCTTTCAAGATGATTCAAGCCTATGGCTTTACTGTGTACATTATTTCTATTCTTATTACATCAGTTCCACCTCACATCATCTGGCATGAGATTCCAGAGATTGGGGAGCCCTGGACTAGATTCGCTCACAGAACTCTGGAAACCAGTTTACTAACCAACTTACTGCTTTATTACACAGGATATTCAAGGACATAAATGAGTAGGCTAATTAAAAGATGCAGAAATACTTCATTTTATCACTCTTTGCTTTATTGCACTTCACAGATATTGCAGTTTTTACAAGTTAAAGGTTTGTGGCAACCCTGCATTGAACAATTCAATGGGGCCACTTTTCCAACACCATTTGTTTGCTATGTATCCATGTCCCATTTTGGTAGTTCTCACAATATTTTCCACTATTGTTATATTTCTTATGGTGATCAGTGATCTTTGCTGTTTCTTTCATTATTGTTTTAAAGTGCCACAATATTGAATAATGTGTTTTAATGACTGCTCTACCAACCAACTACTGTCCTCTCCCTAACCCCAAGACACAACAATACTGAAATTAGGACACCTGCAAGAGTTCATGGGCAGGGAAGGGTAGCAGATCTCTCACTTCAAATCAAAAGCTCTCACTTCAAGCCATTAAGTGTACTGAGGAAGGCATGTTGAAAGTTGAGATAAGCCAATGTTAGGTCTCTTGTTAGGTCTCTTCACACTTAACCAAGCTGTGAACACAAGAGACAAGTTCCTGAAGGAAATTGACGGTGCTACTCCAGTGAACACATGAATCATAAGAAAGCTAAACAGTCTTATTGCTGACAACAGTTTCAGTTGTTCTGGACAGAAGAAAGCTTCAATGATCTGGACAGAAAATATAACCAGCCACACATCCCCTTAAGAAGAAACCTGATCCAAAGAAAGGCCTTTTCTTCAATTCCATGAATGCTGAGAGAAGTGAGAAAGCCACAGAAGAAAAGTCTGAAGCTATCAGAGGTTGTTTCATGGGGGTTAAGAAAAGAAGCCACGTCCATAACATAAAAATGCAAAGTGAAGCCTCAAGTACTGATATGAAAGCTGCAGCAAGTTATCCAGAAGATCTACCTAAGAAGATTCATGACAGTGGCTACACTAAACAACAGATTTTCAATGTAGGCAAAATAACCTTCTACTGGAAGAACATGCCATCTGAGACTTACACATCTAGAGAAGAGACGTCAACATCTGCCTTCAAAACATTAAAGGAGAGGGCTAATTTTCTTGCTAGGCACTAATGTCACTGGTGAATTTAAGTTGAAGCCAATGCTCATTGACCATTCTGAAAATCCCAGGACCCTCAAGAATTATGTTAAAAATACTTTGGTTGTAGAGTAACAAAGACAGAATGACTGCACATCTGTTGATAACGTGGTTTATTAAGTAGTTAAAGCTCACTATTGAGACCTACTCTCAGAAAAAAAAAAAAAGATACAAAATAATAGTGCTCACTGACAATATACCTAGTCACCCTAGAGCTTTGATAGAGATGTTCAATGAGATTAATTCTGCTTTTATGCCTGATAACACAACATCCATTCTGCAGCCCTTGGATCAAGAATAAATTTGACTTTCAAGTCTTATTATTAAAGAAATACATTTCATAAAGCTATTGCTGCCATAGATAATGATTTCTCTGATGGATCTGGGAAAATTCAATTAAAAATATTCTGGAAAGTATTCACCATTCCTGATGCCATTAATAACATTTATGATTCATGAGAAGAGGTCAAATCATCATGAACAGAAATTGGGAAGCAGTAGTGAAGTCTTGGAGGGGATAAAGACTTCAAGGGTGGAAATAATTGCAGATTTGGTGAAAACAGCAAAAGAACTAGATTTGAAAGAATCTGCATAAATGACTTGAATTCCTGAAATCTCATGATGAAACTTTAATGGGTAAGGGGTTGCTTCTTATGAATGAGCGAAGAAAACGGTTTCTTGAGATGGATTCTATCCCGGATAATATACTGTGAAATTTGTTGAAATGAAAACAAAGTATTTACACTATTATATTAACTTAATTGTAAGTTAAGGCAGCAGCACTTTGAGAGGATTAACTTAAATTTTTCAAGAAGTTCTACTATGGATAAAAGTTATGGGATGGGGAAGGAGGTGAGGGGGTGGTTCAGGATGGGGAACACATGTACACCCATGGCTGATTCATGTCAATGTATAGCAAAAACCACTACAATATTGCAAAGTAATTGGCTTCCAATTAAAATAAATTAATTAATTGTTTAAAAAAGTTATCAAACAGCACTGCATGCCACAGAGAAATTATTTACAAAGGGAAGAGTCAATAGACACAGCAAACTTCTTTCTGTCTTATTTTACAAAACTGCCACAGCTACCCCAAACTTCAACAACCACCCTGATCAGTCAGTGGCCATAACATCAAGGCATGACCCTCCACTAGCAAGAAAATTCCAACTCACTGAATGCTCAGATGACGGTTAGCATTTTTTAGCGAAAAAGATTTTTTTTTTACTAAGTATCCACATTATTTTCTTTAGAAATACTGTTATTGAACACTTAATAGACTATTATACAAGGTAAATGAACCTTTTATATTCATTGAGAAACCAAAAAATCACGTGACTCACTGCATTGAGAGATTCGCTTTATTGCAGTGGTCTGGAAGCAAATGTGCAGTATCTCAGGGATATGTCTGTGCATGGTGCAAGGTCTGGAAGGGTCTTGAATACGAGAGCTTCTGTTCCAGTCTTTAGATTCATTCTGGTTTAGCAACCAAAGTTCAGGAAGCACACCAAAGCCTGTCCTTTAAAGTTTTTATGAAGTCTTCATTACAGGGGCAGGTATCAATAAATCATCCCTGAACTCAATGTCCAGGCCTTCTTCCTTTCCTGGATCATTTTTCCTGGCAACTAGCCCCTCCTTAAGGGTTTTCCAAAAGCTACCTCATTAATATAACCTCAGTATTGGTTGAAAGGGACATGTTATGAATAAAAAAAGGTACTCTTTTCACCCTTATTACTCTATCATTTATGAAATTCCAAGGTTTTAGGACCTCTGGTGATAGAAAGGGACTAAGGCCAAATATGTATTTCTTTTTTTAAATATTTCTTATAAATCATAGTGTCATAAATGCAATAAAAACAAAAACAATTTGTGAAAGCTAGAAAATGGCATTAAAAATAATTTAAAAGTAAGCTCATCTAATGTTTGTCTTCTTACCTCTCATAGACAACCCATCCACTCTAAATATCTGATTTAATTTTATTAATGTATGTATATGTAAACTTTGATCTATCAAGAAAGGATTTATGCTTATTTCCAAATATCAGATATTTCAATGACATCATAGGTCTGTGAGGATACTTCAAGTTTATGAATTCCATTAATATAAGCAGATTAAAGGCAAGTAAGTGTCACAAATGGTAGGAATAATGTTTAAGAAGGAAAATTATTTTTTTCGATTATTATTTATTTATTTTTGCACGTAAGTTATATCCTTTTTGTTTACTCAGTAAAGCTGCCTGTTACCTAGTAAGAGACCAGAAACAAACTCTTAGAATTACTTAAGCTCCTACTGAAAATGAAGATTCCACAGAAAGCCTATCCTATGTCTGTTAATAGCATACAACCCAGAATTCTCTGTATAACATGCTCTCAGGATGATTGTTTACCACTGAAGTTTTCAAATCATGCTAGTAAAGCCTAAGGACCCTCTCCATCACCAGCAAAATCCACTGATGAATTCTATAGTGAAGACTGCTGCTGATTACTATCTGAAGCCCAAGAAACAAAAGCAAGACATCCTAACAATACTTTGCCTTAGGTATTAACCACATCCTTGGGGTTGTGATTGGCAGAGCATGAAGAACACAGAAGCAAAATCTTTTGTTTACTTCTAAAATTGACGGCAACAACAGTTTGAACTGGACACGGAACAATGAACTGGTTCAAAATTGGAAAATGAGAATGTCAAGGAGGTATATTGTCTCCCTGCTTATTTACTTCTATGTAGAGTACATCATGTGAAATGCCGGGCTGGATAAAGCACTAGCTAGAATAAAGATTGC
This sequence comes from Neotragus moschatus, assembly GCA_006410615.1. NCBI lineage: Eukaryota > Metazoa > Chordata > Mammalia > Artiodactyla > Bovidae > Neotragus > Neotragus moschatus. The sequence continues at coordinate 6,024,103 of SJYA01001331.1, forward strand.
CGGGAGAAATATCAGTAACTCAGACATGAAGATGACACCACAGTTATGGCTGAAAACAAAGAGGAACGAAAGAGCCTCTTGATGAAGCTAAAAGAGGATAGTGAAAAAGCTGGCTTAAGACCCAACATTCAAAAAATGAAGATCATGGCATCTGGTCCCATCATTTCATGGCAAATAGACAAACAGATGGGGAAACAATGGAAACAAGGACAGATTTTTCCCCTAGACTCCAAAATCACTGCAGATGGTGACTGTAGCCATGAAATTAAAAGATGTTTGCTCCTTGGAAGAAAAACTATGACAAACCTAGAAAGCATATTAAAAAGCAGAGACATTGCTTTGCCAAAAAAGGTCTGCATAGTCAAAGCTACGGTTTTTCCAGTAGTCATGTATGGATGTGAGTTGGACCATAAAGAAAGCTGAGCACTGAAGAACTGATGCTTTTGAAGTGTGGTGTTGGAGAAGACTCTTGAGAGTCCCTTTGACAGCAAGAAAATCAAATCAGTCAATCCTAAAGGAAATCAGTCCTGAATATTTATTGGAAGGACTGATGCTGAAGCTGAAGCTCCAATACTTTGGCCACCTGTTACGAAAAGCTGACTCATTGGAAAATACCCTGATGCTGGGAAAGATTGAAGGCAGGAGAAGGGAATGACAGAAGGTGAGATGGTTGGATGGCATCACTGACTCAATGGACTTGAGTTTGAGCAAGCTCTGGGAGATGGTGATTGACAGGGAAGCCTAGTGTGCTGCAGTCCATGGGTTCACAAAGAGTTGGACACTATTGAGTGACTGAACAACAAGATTGACTCAGTTCTAGGTTCCTGAGGTTGAAAGAGAAAATTTCTTTAACAGATAAATAGATATAATAGATAGTTTATAGACAGATATACTCCTTTCATATTACTCAACTATTTAAGTAGAATGTCTCTATTTTCCCTTCTAAAAAGTGACATCACATAACACTTATCATTATATGAGATAGATTTCTGCTGCTGCTACTGCTGCTAAGTCGCTTCAGTCGTGTCCGGCTCTGTGCAGCCCCATAGATGGCAGCCCACCAGGCTCCCCTATCCCTGGGATTCTCCAGGCAAGAACACTGGAGTGGGTTGCCATTTCCTTCTCCAATGCATGAAAGTGAAAAGTGAAAGTGAAGTTGCTCAGTCATGTCTGACTCTTAGCGACCCCAGGGACTGCAGCCTACTCCATCCATGGGATTTTCCAGGCAAGAGTACTGCAGTGGGTTGCCATTGCCTTCTCCATAGATTCCTAGACTGTTGCATAATTACTTAATTTAAATTGTGCCCTGAATAATACTTAGCCAACAAGGTATTCACTTTTTGGGATAGGTTTATTTTGTTTAAAAAGACAAAAGTTCATACTATTAAAGCAATTCTTTTGAACAGCTTCATCTATAATCCAGCCTCCTGTGTAATGATTCTCATATTGCTCAATATTTTTATCATAAAGGCAGCACACATAGGGTGTGCCCATATCATCATAGGCAAAAGTACATGAAGCCTAGAAAAGAACTGAGTAATCAGAGATGACAAATGTAAAGCATAATTCAAAAGACCAAGTATTAACACATGAGCTATTTGGATAACATTTAGATAACATCTGAAGTATAATATTGATGCATGACTAAACAGTATTTCAGTGCTTGTAATTGGGACCTAAACAAACATGAGTTGAATTCTGGCTTTGCAAAGTGATTTGGGAAAGTGACTTACTTTCTGAGGAAATCTTAGAGCTCTCAGAAAAAAAAAAAAAAAAAAAAGGATAAAATGCTACTTATTTCCCATTAGGTACTGAGGTCCAGCAGAGTATTCATTACATAAAGGCAAGAACTTTTCTCTTTTTCATTGCTATATTGCAAGCACCTACAACAATATCTAGGATATGGCAGACAGTTGACAAATAATTAGTTAATGGATGAAATAACTCAATATGCGAGACGTTTAGTGCACTGTGTAGCAATATTAGTAAGAACTAAATAAGTCATAGTTATCATTGTTGTTATTGCTATGGGTTCAAGATCCTTATAATAATATATTGACCATTTAATAAAACCATCTCTATTTATTCTCTATATATTTCTAATACATTCCAAACAGTTAACTTAATAATAAAAGTGAAAAGTGAAGTTGCTCAGTTGTGTCCTATTCTTTGTTATCCCATGGACTGTAGCCTACCAGACTCCTCCATCTGTGGAATTTTCTAGGCAAGAGTACTGGAGTGGGTAGCCATTTCCTTCTCTCCAGGATATCTTTCTGACCCAGGGATCGAATCTGAGTCTCCCACATTACAAGCAGACACTTTACCATCTGAGCAGCCCTGGGAAGTGAAAAATATTTAGGCTAATGTAGAGAAATGATACAGGAATTAATCTTTATGAACTCACATCTCTCTAGAGTAAATTTACTTTGCATGAAACTTTTATAATTGGAGACTGAGAAGTTTATTAAACATTTGGATATTTCTAAGTTATAAAAAAAACATTTAAGGATATACCTTATATTCATATTATTACCATGAGAAATCTAAAAAGGAAAATAAAGAAAATGTTCAGATATATAGGTTTATTGGAGTTGTTTCATAACAGAATGCACAGATCTTTATTAAAATAGAAAACCATAAAGATGTCATCAGTCATATTGGCCTTAAGAAGTAAGTCACAAGCCAACGCAAATTCTGCCTCAGTGCTAAGATTTACGTTTCCTCTATGCACATTTTATATGTCTGGTATTATAACACTAAAACATGCAAAAATTATTTATTACTATCTATAGTATTAAAAAATCTACATCAAAAAACCCCTCAGCAACACGTGTGCTTTGCGTTTAAGAACCTTACAAATTTAGACAACTGAGAGATAAAGACAGATGTATATGAATCTCGCACTGTGGATAGGAGATTTACATAAGAGTCATATATTTTGACCTCAAATGTTGAGATTTTCTCTTATTAGCTGTGTGATTTTGTACAATGTAAACTCTTCAAGCCTTAGTTTCTCTATCAAAAGTATTTTCATAAAATAAGAACCTGATAAAAGCCAAATTTACTTTTTATAAAAATTCAAGACAACTCACAACTGTACATACATATTCATGATGAGGAAATTAAAATTAATTGCAAGATTATCGTGGAATGAATCTAGCTGATAAAGTCTTCTTATATACACTATTAGGAAATACAAGTATCTTCTAGCACTATATAAACTACCAATTCCATTAAAAATTCCCAGAAAGGCAAGTAAAATAGAAAAGGCAAAAGAAAAAGACCTACTACATGTTGCCTATGAGAAGTCAGCAACTTTTATAAGCCTTTTGTACTACCAATAATGCTTATTTTATCACAATAAAAAATGAAAATTTATTTCCCAGGACATTTAATTTCAAGATATTAATTGCATGTTATTTTAGTTTTTTTTTTTTTTGCAGTATCCTTGGATTATACAGAATGAAATATACTAAAACTTTCAGATTTATTAATAGATAAATTCAAACTATGGGCTGGTCTATTTTTTCTTTCAAATGTCATTTAAAATCCATTCCACAGGTTCAACTTATTTCTACCAAAAACTATCCAAGCCAGTTTTAATTAAACTCTACTGTTTTTCATATGTCAGGTCAATTCTCTTCTGTCTTGTTTGACTGGTCACTGTCTGTTTAATAACAGCATTAGAAATGAGTGCAGACAGCTTTATTTCTTGGTATATAATCGTTATTAAAGTATTTACTACTAAATATAAAGATTAGAGTTCTAATATCATTCACCAGTCTAAACCACACAATACTCTTCCACTAATCATCGACTGTTTAAATAGCTCCCATTTCAGCATAAATTACTAATGCTAAAATTGAGACATGTATCATGGACATCATCATACAGAATTTTTACCTAACTTTACTTTTCCTACCTAACTTTTACTCTGCTTATCTTGACAAAACAAACAAAATACATTTTGGTTTCTGGTGGAGTAGTGTGAGTGAGAAAGTCTAAGAGAAGCTTCATGTTTCTGGACAAGAAATCTTTATCACAAGTAACTTAAATACATGGGCAAATTTTCATTCAAATCATAATCCTGCTCCAATCCACTTCCCAATCAGATTATTACACAATTTTACTGCAGATGGTGACTGCAGCCATGAAATTAAAAGACGCTTACTCCTTGGAAGAAAAGTTATGACCAACCTACATAGCATATTCAAAAGCAGAGAAATTACTTTGCCAACTAAGGTCCGTCTACTCAAGGCTATGGTTTCTCCAGTAGTCATGTATGGATGTGAGTTGGACTGTGAAGAAGGCTGAGCGCCGAAGAATTGATGCTTTTGAACTGTGGTGTTGGAGAAGACTCTTGAGAGTCCCTTGGACTGCAAGGACATCCAACCAGTCCATTCTAAAGGAGATCAGTCCTGGGATTTCTTTGAAAGGAATGATGCTAAAGCTGAAACTCCAGTACTTTGGCCACCTCATGCGAAGAGTTGACTCACTAGAAAAGACGCTGACGGTGGGAGGGATTGGGGGCAGGAGGAGAAGGGGATGACCGAGGATGAGATGGCTGGATGGCATCACTGACTCGTTGGACGTGAGTCTGAGTGAACTCTGGGAGATGGTGATGGACAGGGAGGCCTGGTGTGCTGCGATTCATGGGGTCGCAAAGAGTCGGACACGACTGAGTGACTGAAATGAACTGAACTTTATCAATCTAAATGTAAAATATTCCAGAACAAGCCAGACCTTTTCACAGCTCCTAGACATTGTTTCAGCACCTTCATCTATATACTAGTTCTCTAGTGTCAAATAGGAATATATTTCTAAGATTCTAGTGGGTTTTACTTAATTTTGCAAATGACTTTATATTTTATAAAGTTAAAGATCAGACACATTATCCTTTTGTGTCATTCAATGTATCTGCCTCCTATCTTCTTAGAACTTAATTTCTATAATAGACTTTCATTTATTTTTATCACTCATTCACCAATAATTGTCTATATGTTTATGGTATTGGAGAAAGAGTACAGTGTGGTGAGGCACTCAAGCTTCAGTGTCAAATTCAAGTTCAACCACAAGTTCTGCTTGGTGAAACTGTTTCTTTCACCTTAGTCATGTTGCTTGATATCTCTACATCTCAGTTATCTCTTCTGTAAATTATAACAAATAGAAGGCAAAAGTTAGCCATGTTATAAATTGCGTAATAGGTTCCTTAAAAGATAATGAAGAGATATAAATGAAATAATGGAGACAAAGCACTAGGAACGTGTCTGGAAAGAATGAGCTTTTAATGCCGTTGCTACTATCACTACAGCGTTGCTGCTATTTTGGCATATCTGGCATGTTTTACAATACCGTCTTTTCCTACTGCTTTAAATGTGTCAGTGAATCAAAAGTCAGTTCTTGTGTATGTAAGGTTAACAACAATCCACCTAATATGGAGTGCCTCCCAACACCATAATCAGTTTTTCTCCTTTGTGCTTCTCACAATAGCATTCTCATTTTTGTACTCTCTCTTTCCTCATGCTGTTTTCCAACTTGTCATTTTTTCCTACCACTTGTTGTTAATGAATTTAAGGAAAAGAAAGGGCATGCATAGAGGAGTCCATGGAGGACACTATCCTCGGTAAACAATATAGATTCTTAGGTGATTCATATGGGATAGAGGAGAATATAACTTAAAGAGATAAAGAAAAGACTAGAGTTGAAGAAGATACTGCAGAAACCAAAGTATAAAATAAAGGTGTTGAGAGCTTAGACTAAGTTCAAGGCAATTAAAGTGGAAAAATAAAGAATCTAAGAGTCATTGCTAGTAAAGAATTGATAAAATTAGAGGCTGATTATCTATATAGCTCATTAAAATATGAATATGCTTTAAAATAAGAAATATAAGCATGAAGTGCGTAACAGTTAGCAAAGACAACAATCAACTAAGAAACGTCTGTGTCTTCTACATATGGTAATTTTAAAATCTGGGTAATGTGTGTGTAAGTGTGTATATTTGTATGTGTATGTTTGTGTTTGTGTGTCTGTGTGAGTGTTGATTGGTGAGAAAAAGGAATGTGCCAAATGAACACATTTGTGACACTGAATTAAAAATGCTTCAGAAGAGTAGAGTGAACTGAACCCATGTTTCTGGGGACTCAATATAGTTTGCAACAGTTTATTAGGTATTTACGATGTGCCAGGCACTGGTAAAGACTGCCTATACAGCACTAAACAGGATAAAATATGCGACTATCTTCATTGTCCTCTATTTTGCAAGGGGAGGCAACTGGAGAAGGTAAGACAATCAATGAATAATATAAACTTAGCTATGAGTATTCATTATATGTGGATATTATTGTAAACTGAATTTTATAGCAGAGAATGGGGTCTGCATATATCTATTGTAAGTGTACTACATACTAACGTGTATGTTTACAGTAAATTGCCAGTGGTGATAAAATTTAATCTGAAATTCAGACTGTACAATTTCACATTACTATACACTACATGCAAGAAAATTGAAGAATAACAATATTGTTGTTATCGAAAGTAGTATTGGTAGCAGCAACACTCTAAAATGTATTTTTAGCTCTCAAGAATAAGACGTAAACTGCACTCATTATTAAGAGCCAGATATATTCTATGTGCCATATATTTATTGCCATATTTAAGCTTTAAAATAGCCTTATAAGTTTCATAATATTATTCTTCATATACTATAAAAGAGGAGATTATATTCTATGACATTTCATTATGGACAAAACTTTTGAGGTAAATGCCTTATTTTTTTTCTGAGCAGTGAATAAAAATGACTATACAAATGAAAGAAATTATTACAATTTTCAGATCATGACATTTTCAACATTAGCTTTTATATAAAATTTATATTTTGACAGTAGATTGTTAAAACCCTATGAGAAAAGATGGTGTCGCCAGAGAAGAAGCCCCAGTTACCTCTATCCACTTCCTATACTCATATCTCTCTTTCAGAGATTTCCAATCATGTATAGACTTGGTGGGGCGGAGTTAATTCCTACCAACAGAAAAAACACCAAATCCTCCTTCTCCCCAGTACAAAGAGGAAACAAACATGCCTCAAGCTCAGTTAGACAAACTCTTTCTTGACAAATTTTGAGAGTGATATAATTTTAAGAGTGAAAATTTGAGAACACAATATAAGGACATGAGGTCACAATTTTGGAGCAAAAGGCAGCTTCTGGAGGACTAGACTTTTTAGGGAATGAGATCTATCCTGCTTCTTTCTGTATTTGCCATTAGTGTCTAAGCTGGGCTCCAACTTTAGGCTAACGATGACTAAATTAGACTAAATTCAACTGGCCCATTGTGAAACATAATTAAGGAGATATGAGATTAACTGATAATATCATCACAGATTCATCCTTTAAATGGCTACGTACTGTATCAACTTTCTATTTATATTTAAGATAAATAATGTTTTATTGTGTAAGTATGATCTTCCTCTTAGTATTACTTAGGATTAAAATATCATATTTATTTCCAGGTACTGCTGCTATTTGCTATTTGATTGCCATACTCCATTTTGAGTTATAGGAACAAATCAGAAAGAAAAAAAAAAAAAACCAAACACCAGAAATCAGGAAAAAGCATTCTTAAATATGTAAACCATGCACATGTAAGACACTGATATTTCTTTTACCACAGCATCCCTAATGTCAGCATTCTTCTCCAGGAGGTACTTGGCTTGAGAATATAGAGCAATACAGCTAAACTATAGTGAAGGGCAGGGAAGCCTGCCATGCTGCTGTCCATGGGGTCTCAAAGAATCAGACACAGCTTAGTGACTGAACGAGAACAACAGATAAGCTACAACCTAAAAAGAAAAGGGCAGGGAGGCCTGGCGTGCTGCGATTCACGGGGTCGCAAAGAGTCGGACACGACTGAGCAACTGAACTGAACTGAACTGAAAAAGAATAGTCCCCATCATCAGTCTTCTCAAAACCTCTATTTGGAAACCAAAAATGTCAGTATTTTAAGTTGCCTTCTAGTATTTTCCTATTACTGTTCCATAGCACTTTCAAAGCATTTGTTTTACTAATTTTGGCTAGAGCTTGGTTGTTAATTGATTTTTCCCATACTGTTTCAAAATTTTTGCATTTGGGTTCATATTAGACAGAGGCTAAGGCCATGTGAGAATCAATATCTAATACACTTCTGAATGTAGTTCACAGTATTTTTATCTTGAATTAAAGCAACTTGAAGTGTTCACAGTTCCACCTTTAATCAAGTGTAACTATACACTACAAAGAATTGAAAATGAAATGAGTATAAGACATTTCACACCCCAAGCAGTCAGATGATAATAAGTTTCCACCTGTTAACATATTAATAATAGTGTTAAAGAGCACAGTGTGCCTGAGGTATTACAAGTCTGTGCAATTTTCCATGTGTCAAGAAATGGTTTGCTTGTTAGCAACTGGTTAGAGTATCAAAGCAGAGTGAATTCCATGGGGAAACTGATTGCGTAATAAGGAAATGGGAGGAAACTTCATTTTCTTGACTCATTTCAAATAACCCATGAAAAGCACAGGATAATACAGCAAGGACTGGCCTCTGGAGGGTATTAGATGACCTATAGTAATAGATCATTTCCATCCCTAATGTCTGTGGTTAATATGTCACAGTTTTGAATGGTGTATTCAGGAAGAAGAGAGCCACTGAATACCAACACAAAGAGACAAGCCAGAGCGCAGAGAAGGGGCGTCCAATACTCGTGACTGAGATAATAAGGCTAGGCAGAGCACATGGAGAGATCTTCTCTTCATATGAGATTGGTTAAACCATGCTTCTAAGATTATTCTATTTTCTTCTTATGTGTTTTTCTCTGCTTATTAGCTTTAAATATGTTTTAGCATGAAGCTCAAAATGTGACTATAAAAAAATAAAGTAGGTAGGTCCAACAGAACATGATATAGTTTACCTACAATTTTTTAAAATAATAGTAAATGTTAAATAAAGGGCAAAGAAAAAATCAAAGTGTAACAATATTACCATTAAGCTCGTTTATTGTTGGAAAGTAGAAAACAAATGTTTACGAAATGGAAATGTTCTACATTAATGTGAGGAACAAGTATTCTTTTTTGTTTACTTGCTTTTATACATTTATTGATGAATAAACCTACTTTTAAAAAAATCAAGATGATTTTGTTCAGTATATTGTAAAGCATTTGGACTTCTCATAATCTGCCAGCATATTTCCTAGACTATATCACACATTTTTTCCTTCAGTGAGATAACCCCAAGAATAATACCAATCCCAACTATCCATAACTAAAAATTGCTAATCTATTGGTTGACTGCTCATTGATTATTCATTTGGGCTATTATCTATATCTAATTCATATAAAAGAGAACACTTAATGTTGAATGGAAAGTGGAGCTAGCTATTGAATTTTAGGTAATTCTTTACATTTTATCTTCCAGAATAATATGAAAACCATGTAAGATCATGACAGAAAGCAAATCATGTAATAAGAAGACAAACTAGCACAATAAACAGTAAAGAAATTGTTATTAAAATAATCAAGGTTTCCCTAAAAAAAGAGAGGGGGCCTTAATGACCGTCTATTTTGCAGCAAGACTCAACCTATCTTTCAAGTAACTATAAACGGTATTCATATAAAGCCAGCTACAAAAAAAAGAATATATACATATATTTCTATATATAAAATTTATATACATATATATGTGTTTATGTATATATGTATGTATGTATGTATGTATGTATATCTTCCTTGGTAGCTCAGACTATAATAAATCTGCTTGCAGTGTGGGAGATCCAGGTTCAATCCCTGGATTGAAAAGATCCTTGGAAAAGGGAATGGCTTCCCACTCCAATATTCTTGACTGGTGGGCTACAGGCCACGGGATCATAAAGAGTTGGACATGACTGACTGACTATCACTTTGACTTTTCATATGTGTGTGTGTGTGTGCGTGTATGCCTTCTCAAATGATGTTCTGTGGGATGGGGTGAAGAACACTATTTGAAGCAAAAATTGTCGCATATGGAAATATGCATGAGAGTTCAGCTTATATTCTTTAAACTGTACAGTGATGTAGGTACCACATTAAAGGCTCAACTGACTCAACATAGGTAGAGATGGGATCCTCTTTTTGAAGATGTCTATCAATAAATTTTTCTAACAATGTTTCTTTAAACAAATCTGAGGAGCTCAATCTAATCAATTACAGAATTGAAGGCAGTTTTTAAGAGTTAGAAAAATTAATAATTTTCCATACCTAAGAGAAAGATCAATAGAAAATAATTTGAGTAAAACACAGTGTTTGAAATAGTTTTGGTCTTTATGTTCTTTGAAGAGCCTGTTATTCTTTCCAAAAGTCCAACATAAAATCCTTTAGCTTATCCTATAAGAAGCTTGTACTATATAAACTTCTATATCTCCTAAAAAATGTTAGCAAGATTTATATATATACATATATATACACATATATGCATATATATATGTCACTGCTTTTTTTTTACTTTATTATAAAAAGCTGAAAAATATTGTCAAAAGATTGCATAGAACATAGATTAAACATATCATTCAAACCATCTGAAACTAAAAGATAAAAAAAGATTCAAATCAATTTCTCTCCTAAGATATTTTTTCCCCAGATAAACAGCCCCTGGCAAAGATAATTTTAAACAATTGCAGTATTTGTAGCTACTGCAAACATATTTGGCCTAAACCAGAGTAATAATCTATAACTGGTGTCTGCAATTTATTCTCTATACCAAACTGAAATGCATTTGAAATGTCACTCAGATCATAATATTCCCTTTCTATTATATAGAGACTATAATTCAAAGTTGTTGCCATGTCACAAAAATGCCCTTTTAGTAAACTAATCCTTGTCTACTTTTTCACTATATAACTTACCATTTCCCCACCTTGCTTTTTAGGATTCACCAACACTGGCCTTATAATTATTCTCATAATGACTACATTATGGCTCTTACCCCCATTGTTCATTCTGCCTGAAAAGTTCTTTTTCTAGACCTTGATATAGTCTATTTCTAGAACAGAATTCAGGTCATGTAATTGTCAAATCTCAAAGAGAAGTTTATTAACCACAATATCTAAATAAGTACACCTGCAGGCATGGTCATTGTACATAATTTTATTTTATCATAGAGATTATTGCTATCTGAAGTCATCTCATTTTTTTTTTCTCCTCTCCCCATCAGAATATAAACTCTGAAAAGAAGTAACTGCTCTGACTTCACAACTTCACCTCTAAAACCTAGGAAATCACCTGAACCATAAAATATACTCAATAAATATTTGGGGGATTAGTGGCAATCCTAGTGACAACCTAGTTTAAATCATCATAAAAACATAAATTTGGTTAAATTTTAACTCCTACATGGCTTATAATTAGACAGCAATCTAAAGGAAAGGCATTTTTGTTGATATCATATCCCTAAGGTGTATGTATGTGTGCAAAGTCACTTCAGTCGTGTCCCACTCTTTGCAACCCTATGGACCACAGCCCACCAGGACCCTCTGCTCATGGGATGCGATAGGCAAGAATATGAGAGTTGCTTGCTATGGCTCCTCCAGGAAATATTCCTGTCCCATGGATCAAACCCACCTCTCTTAAGTCTCCTGCATTGACAAGAGACTTTACCACTTGCTCCACCTGGGAAGCCCCTAAGGTACATAGTTAACTCAAAAAATGTAATTTTACTTTTTGTTTGAATTATGTATGCCTTCCCCTCATAGATGTTCATTTAATTTGATGGCCATAATAAAAACTCGTAATTTCTCTTAATCAGTTTTATTTATAAGATTTTTTATTAATGGAATATAATTCAACTATTGAAGCATTTGACTCCTAAGAACTTGCTGTAGAAATCAAACTCTGTATTCTATAAATGTATTAGAACAGACCAGATGGATATATATTAACTACATATGAACAAATAGTGGGCTAACATTCTCCAAGCCATGCTTCAACAGTATGTGAACTTCCATATGTTCAAGCCGGATTTAGAAAAGGCAGAGGGACGAGAGATCAAATTGCCAACATCCACTGGATCATCAAAAAAGCAAGAGTTCCAGAAAAACCATCTATTTCTACTTTATTGACTATGCCAAAGCCTTTGACTGTGTGGGTCACAAGAAACTGTGAAAACTTTTGAAAGATATGGGAATACCAGACCACTATCCTGCCTCTGGTTCCAAACTGGAAAAGGAGTATGTCAAAGCTGTCTATTGTCACCCTGCTTATTTAACTTCTATGCAGAGTACATCATGAGAAATGCTGGGCTGGATGAAGCACAAGCTGGAATCAAGATTGTCAGGAGAAACATTAACAACCTTAGATATGCAGATGACACCACCCTTATGGTAGAATGCAAAGAAGAACAAAAGAGCCTCTTGAAAGTGAAAGGCAAGAGTGAAAAAGTTGGCTTAAAAAGCAACATTCAGAAAACGAAGATCATGCCATCTGGTCCCATCCCTTCATGGGAAATAGACGGGGAAACAGTGGAAACAGTGACAGACTTTAATTTGGGGGGCTCCAAAATCACTGCAGATCATGACTGCAGCCATGAAATTAAAAGATGCTTACTTCTTGGAAGGAAAGTTTTGACCAACCTAGACAGCATTCATGTTGATATATGGCAAAACCAATACAATATTGTAAAGTAATTAACCTCCAATTAAAATAAATAAAATTATATTTTAAAAAATAATAAATTAATTAAAAAATAAAAAACTAACTCAGAACAAACCATAGATCTAAAAAGCACAGACGTTACTTAGCCAACAAAGGTCCATCTAGTCAAAGCTATGGTTTTTCCAGTAGTCATGAATGGATGTGAGAGTCTGACTATAAAGAAACCTTGGCACCAAAAAATTGATGCTTTTGAACTGTGGTGTTGGAGAAGACTCCTGAGAATCTCTTGGACTGCTAGGAGACCCAACCAGTCCATCCTAAAGGAAATCAGTCCTGAATATTAATTGGAAGGACTGATGCTGAAGCTGAAACTCCAATACTTTGGCCACCTCATGCAAAGAGTTGACTCATTGGAAAAGATCCTGATGCTGGGGAAGATTGAAGGTGGGAGGGGAAGGGGACAACAGAGGATGAGATGGTGGGAGGGTATCACCGACTCAATGGACATGAGTTTGAGAAAACTCTGGGAGTTGGTGATAGACAGGGAGGCCTGGCGTGCTGCAGTCCATGGGGTCGCAAAGAGTTGGACATGACTGAGCACATGAACTGAACTGAACTGAAACAGTATGCCTGGTTTATTCATAGGAAAATATTAAGTTGTGTCCATGGCAGTTTAGCAAACCCTAACCGCATAGGATTGCCAACAATGTATTTCATATATTTAATATTTTACTAATTTAGAATTATAAAATGATCTCTGAATATCAAATTCTAATTANCATGAACTGAACTGAACTGAAACAGTATGCCTGGTTTATTCATAGGAAAATATTAAGTTGTGTCCATGGCAGTTTAGCAAACCCTAACCGCATAGGATTGCCAACAATGTATTTCATATATTTAATATTTTACTAATTTAGAATTATAAAATGATCTCTGAATATCAAATTCTAATTATATAACAGTTCTATCTTAATCTGGAATGGAGCTATTTCATACCAGTGCCCCCCACTGGAACATTCTGTGTGGTAGAACAGTCTAATTTTCAAAAGAAGGGAGTTGTGAATTGCATTAGGAATAAACAAAAAAGCCATTAACATGATTCTTAAACATGCTAAAATATTAGGTGCCATAAATGAAAACTTTGTTTTGATTTTCAGAACTTTATAAGCAAATTACTGTAGAAATATCTTCCATTTGATGTTCTTCCTATTGTAGAAAACATGCATGATTCAAAATAATTATTACCAAATGACATCTAAAGGAAGAAAATAATATTCTGTGAGGGAACTTAGATTTTAGAAAATTCCCTATATTATTTTTTACAGGTGACAGCAATATAATGAATTCCAATAGATTTTTTTTTTCTCCTCAAAAAGAAAAAGACTGTACTATGCCATGTATGATCTTTTTATGAAACTTTGGCCATCTGTGAGTGGTAATTATGAAAACAGTTTGATGCTGCCATCCATTATATTTTTGATAAACTTATAATAGATCAAGTTAATTAGGTTCGACATTCTCTACCACATCTTCAAAAGAAGATGCTCTCATCTAAGAATTGGATATTGATCCTTCTTTAAATACAGACAAATAGCCTGTGTAGCTACTGTAGCCATAGTACATACACTTCTCAAATTCAGGCAAAAATACAGCTGTACCTACTGTTTTCCAGCAAAAAATATAATTTTATTAATGTTACATTGATCTATTTTTATGATGGTTTAGGAGATGAAAACATATTATAAATGGAATATCAATAAAGTTACTGCCACCATTGTTTCATAATTTCTTTTTAAAAATCTAATAGAAATACTGTTTTAGAATATTAAGTACAGCTTAGTTTCAACATATTCATTTTTAAAACCAAAACACAATTAGAGGTAAACATTCTATTCGCAAGATAATGTAGTTTCTTAAAATTAAAGAATTCATGCAAATATATATAATTAAGTCTAAATCATACCTCAGTGTCTAGCTTTCTTTTCCCCAGATAACACAGATTAAACTCAAGTTATGTTTCCAGAAGGTGCAAATGTGTTTGTCCAAAAAAATTTTCTAAATATGAGGTATGAAATCTCAAATCAAAGTAATAATCTTTGTAGTACTTGTATTTTATATCCCTTTGGTACTTGGTCTTACAGAAGATTATGTATGTATACATATATATGAGTGTGTATATATATATATATGTTTTTAAATTAAGACAACTATTGGCAAAATACCCTTTACACAGTTAATTTATCAAGTAGTCTTTGATTGTGAAATGGAGCTGACTTTATCACTTCTGTCCATCTACATACTATAACTTTTCCAAACTTATCCCTAAGTCCAAGTTATTTTTTTAGACTATATTTTGTAAAATAATAGAGGAAAGTTTATAAAATATAAATGATTAGCTTAGCACATAATTATAAAAAGATTGGCCATGTAATTATCACAGCAAAGATGCCTGTGGTCCAGAAGTGCCTTCCCTTCCCTATTACACCTCTTCCCAATTGAACCTTTAAATCTACTTTCACTTTTACCTTCTTAATTCCTCTTTTATAGTTTTACTAGCTGGTTATGCATACTTCAAACATTATTTAACTATGTTTTGAACTCTATATTTTTTTTATGATTCATTTCTATATTGCATGGAACTGTAATTAATTCTAACTACAATAGTGTATGCTGTGGATATAATATATGATATTAAGAAAGTTTGCTGAAGTATTTTAATTTTAATAATACACTTGTAAACTTTACAATTCCCTAACACATATTCATATTACCCACTTCAATGAAAGCTGGCATCTTCTCTTTAGTTCCTTTAGGTTTTATGTCTTTTTCCAGCCTGTTTGCTCTAAAACTTCCATAACGAAATTTAACAGCATTGGTGATACTGAGAATCCACATCTTGAGCCTGTACTTGAAAGTAAAGATTTTAATGTTCTTTTGGGCAATTAAGTATTTTAAGTTTGGTGTCTTCAGTGGAGTGTTATAAGATACTTTTGTTATTTTTAAAGGATTAAAAAAGTTCCTTTCTTTTCCTACGTTGCTGAGTTTTTTATTATTACAAATAGATTATGAATTTAATAATTTTTTCTTTATGATAAAACTCTTTAGATAATGAGTTACTTTGTAATGTTGCAAATTATAGTTAATTTTTAAAAAGCTAAATGAACCATGAATATCTGAAATAAGTACCAAGTGAGTATAGTTTTTGTTTGTTTATAGATATGTCTTTCTCAATTTACTTAATAGATTTAAATTTGTGACTATGACGACGATTACCTAACAATAGTACTTTCTAAACCTGGGCTGGAAGAAGCACAAGCTGGAATCAAGATTGCTGGGAGAAATATCAATAACTTCAGATATGCAGATGACACCACTCTTATGGCAGAAAGTAAAGAGGAACTAAAAAGTCTCTTGATGAAAGTGAAAGTGGAGAGTGAAAAAGTTGGCTTAAAGCTCAGCATTCAGAAAACGAAGATGATGGCATCTGGTCCCATCACTTCATGGCAAATAGATGGGGAAACAGTGGAAATAGTGTCAGACTTTATTTTGGGAGGCTCCAAAATCACTGCAGATGGTGACTGCAGCCATGAAATTAAAAGACGCTTACTCCTTGGAGGAAAAGTTATGACCAACCTAGATAGCATACTGAAAAGCAGAGACACTACTTTCCAACAAAGGTACGTCTAGTCAAGGCTATGGTTTTTCGAGTGGTCATGTATGGATGTGAGAGCTGGACTGTGAAGAAGGCTGAGTGCCAAAGAATTGATGCTTTTGAACTGTGGTGTTGGACAAGACTCTTGAGAGTCCCTTGGACTGCAAGGAGATCCCACCAGTCCATTCTGAAGGAGATCAGCCCTGGGATTTCTTTGGAAGGAATGATGCTGAAGCTGAAACTCCAGTACTTTGGCCACCTCATGCAAAGAGTTGACTTATTGGAAAAGACTCTGATGCTGAGAGGGATTAGGGGCAGGAGGAGAAGAGGATGACAGAGGATGAGATGGCTGAATGGCATCACCGACTTGATGGACGTGAGTCTGAGTGAACTCTGGGAGTTGGTGAAGGACAGGAAGGCCTGGCGTGCTGCAATTCATGGGGTCACAAAGAGTCGGACAAGACTGAATAACTGAACTGAACTGAACCCTTTCTGCTAATCACAAATTAAAAATTTGCTGTTCATCCTTTTACTTACATTTTATACACACATATTAATATATGCATATGTTATTATTCATTTTATAGCCTTATGAATCATCTTATAGCTTTCATTTTCAATTTAACATATTATTTTGAGACTGTGTCATCATATAAATATACCAAATTTTATAGAGCAAGTCTCTTCTCATGGACATCAATGGACATCATTTCATGTTCTACAACTTCAAAATTCGTAGATCACTTAAAGTGTTTTTTTTTTTTTTTTTTTCCTCAGTGCCTGCTGTCAGGAACCAAAACTCCCACAGGGCAGGTGCTTTGAGTCAGGCATACAAATATTCCTTAACATGTAAAAAAACCTGTGAAGACAGATCTGAAATGAGTTGTTAGGAGTACTGCTAAAAGATAGATAACTAGTGCCAAAAGAAGGCTCAGAAACCTAGAGGAAACAAAGTCTTCAACTCTCTCTTCAGTAAAGTATCCTAATTTTGATATTCAAATCCCATGCTGAGAACTTTTTTTTTTCACTTTAGTATTCAATTTATTTGTTTTTATTTTTATTTTTACTTTATTTTACTTTACAATACTGTATTGGTTTTGCCATACATTGACATGAATCCACCACGGGTGTACATGAGTTCCCAATCCTGAACCCCCCTCCCACCTCCCACCCCGTATCATCTTTCTGGATCATCCCCATGCACCAGCCCCAAGCATCTTGTATCCTTGTATCGAACAAAGACTGGCGATTCTTTTCTTACATGATAGTACTTATGTATGGAAACCGTATGAGGACTTTTTTTTTTTTTAACAATGATCTCTTGGTGCTGGGAACTTATCAGATTCTATTCCAATGCCATTGCTGGGTACAGAGTTAGTTCCTTTAGTAAATAACTGTTGAATGAATTGATTTTATGTGGAATGTCAGAGTTAAAAAAACAAAAACAAAAAGAACACATGACCAGAAGAAACAACTTGAATCCTCCTAAAATGCTATTAAAGCATCATCGCTTGGGAAATGGGTTTCTAAATTAGATTCAAAGAATTTCCAGTAGGGTTAATAGAAAATCAAATGTTCTACACCAATACAAAATTTTCTAAGCACTGCTAAAAGACAACAGTAATTTCACAACAGTGGTTTAATAGAAAAATTATTTTTCTAAAAGCATATGAGTAACTTAATATCTAATTTTCCATATCAAAACCCTTTCTGAAATGGAACAGAAATGTCACCCAAAAATATGCCCCTTTGGCATAGGGATTATTTTAAACACAGCAGATAGAAGAGAAGTTCTGAAAGTCAAGTAGAAGTTACTTTTTCATAGGAAAAAAATTACATTTACAAATTTCCTGATTTTTTTTACCCTTCCTTTCTACCTGTTAACCTTCCTTCCTTCCTAATGTCATGAGAATATTTTTCTTTTTCTAGCTCCTAGGCTTTTAGCTCTCCAGATCTGCCTGTTTCTGTTCATTTCTGTTTCCCCCAGATTCTGGACTCTTTTCAAGTCACTGAATTTCCAGATACACTTTCAATAATTTTAAGAAAAGTAAAGTTAATTTCTATTCTTAAAACCAAAGTAAGAGCTATAAATGATGCACCAAGCAATGTTAGAGTAAATAGATATAAGATTATACTTGTGTATAAATGCATATCTTATCTGTAGAATGTTATCATTATAGTTACAATGATGCTTGAATTGTCTTTTCATGCATTATACATAATACACTATTACAGTAGTTTTAGATTAATTATATATATATATACATATATATATAATTCTGTCAACAGTGGAAAAAAATGTAGGAAACATTCTATGTATAATTTGAAATTAAAACATGTCATAGCATATTGATTTGATGCTGATAACAGGTACAAAAATAAACTTCCTTAAAACTAAAGAGTTTCAATCACAAAGACAAAATTAAGATATGTTTCATATCTATGAAACCAAAGTACCTGGTTTGGAACTTCATTCCAGTTTAGAGGATCTACTTGCTTTGGAACAGAACATTTTTGTAGTTCTAAAATGGCTTATATTGTGCTATGCTAAATGATGAATACTTTTATCATTATACTGTTAAACATTATTTAACATGATAATATACTAGGTTACAATAAATATTAATTTTGAGAGATACAGTGTGCTGCTGTTCTCTACAAGTGTGAAAATAAGTGATGCTATATTTCAAATTCACCCCTAAGTCTATTTTAACCTTCTAATTTAAAATATACCCATTATATTCTATTTGTTCAGTTGCTCAGTTGTGTCCAGTTCTTTGAGACCCCATGGACGGGGACATAGGATACGTACAAAAAATAGCAAAATGGCAGAGGTAGAGTATAACTTAAAAACAATCGCATTTAATGAATTTAACTAAAACCTCAAATGAAATGAAGATATCTGCAGAATTTGTTTAAATTCTAACTATATTGTGTCTACAAGAAACATACTTTAAATTAAATGCTTGAAAAACCAAATAGGTAGAAAGCAAAATGTTGAAAAGAGACATACCATTGTAAATAGTAACCGAAGAGTTCAAATGACCACAGGAATATATATTTAAAAATTACTTTAAGACAAAATTGTTTCTAGACACAGATAAGGACATTTTATATTGGTAAAATGGCCAATCCTTTAGGAAGATATACCACTTAAAAATATAAATGAAACTAATAACAGAGACCCAAAGCATGAAGCAAAAACTGACAAAACTAAAGACAGATACATATATAAAGATATAAATAGAGATAGATAGTTTAATATTCCACTTTAAATAATGGATTAAATAACTACATCTAAAATCAGAATGGAAAAAAGGTTTGAAAAAACCTAATAGACAACTAAGAACACTGTGCCCACAACAGCAAAATATACATTTTTCTCAAATGCATGAATTGCATTCCATAATATGCTAGGCCATTACACAAACCTTTGTAGACCTGACACCGCCTTTATGACTATGACACCACCCTTATGGCAGAAGAAGAAGAAGAACTAAAGAGCCTCTTGATGAAAGGTGAAGAAGAGAGCGGAAAAGCTGGCTTAAAACTCAACATTCAAGATACTAAGATCATGGCAACTGGTCTCATCACTTCCTGGCAAATAGATGGCGAAACAACAGAAACAGTGACAGACTTTATTTTGGGGGGCTCCAAAACCACTGCAGATGGTGACTCCAGCCACGAAATTAAAAGAGGCTTGCTCCTTGGAAGAAAAACTATGGCCAACCAAGACAGCATATTAAAAAACAGAGACATTACCTTACTGACAAAGGTCTGTGTGGTCAAAACTGTGGTTTTTCCAATAGTCATGCATGGATGTGAAAGTTTGACTATATAGAAAGCTGAGCACTGAAGAATTGATGCTTTTGAACTGTGGTGTTGGAAAAGACTCTTGACACTTCCTTGGACTGCAAGGATATCCAACCAATCCATCCTAAAAGAAATCAATCCTGAATATTCACTGGAACAATTGATGCTGAAGCTGAAACTCCAATACTTTGGCCACCAGATGCAAAGAACAGACTAACTGCAAAAGACCCTAATTGGGAAAGACTGAAGCCAAATCTCTGGCCACAAAGAATCAGACATGATTGAGCTATTGAACTGAACTGTAAATTTGAAGGATTCAAATATTTAAAAGTATTTTCTTTGGGCACCATGAAATGAAATTGAAAATCAGCAACAAAAAGAAATCTGAGAAATCTATAAGTATGTTGAAATTAAAAAACATATTACTAAATAAATAATGTGTTAAATAACAAATCATGTGAATTCTAAAATATTTTCAGATATATGAAACAACTCCACAATGCATCAAAACTTATGAAGTTAAAGCAATGTCTAGAAGGAAATTTACAGCTGTAAATTCTATTATTAATTCCTATATAAAATCCCTATACTGAAATGAAAGTCTCAAATTAATTTTCTAGCCTATTAAGGTGGACTTAAGAGCAAACTAAACCACAGAAAAACTGTACAGAAAAGATCTTCATGACCTGGATAATCTAATGGTGTGATCACTCACCGAGAGTCAGTCATCCTGGAATGTAAAGTCAAGTGGGCTTTGGAAGCATCACTAGGAACAAATCTAGTGGGGGTGATGGAATTCCAGTCGAGCTATTTCAAATCCTGAAAGATTACACTGTGAAAGTGCTGCACTCCATATGCCAGCAAATTTGGAAAACTCAGCAGTGGCCACAGGACTGGAAAGGTTAGTGTTTTCATTCCCACCCCACAGAAAGACAATGCCAAAGAACGCTCAAACTGCCACACAATTGCACTCATCTCACATGCCACTAAAGTAATGCTCAAAATTCTCCAAGCCAGGCTTCAGCAATACATGAACCATGAACTTCCAGATATTCAAGCTGGTTTTAGAAAAGGCAGAGGAACCAGAGATCAAATTGCCAACATCTGCTGGATCATGGAAAAAGCAAGAGAGTTCCAGAAAAACACCTATTTCTGTTTTATTGACTATGCCAAAGTCTTTGACTGTGTGGCTCACAATAAACTGTGGAAAATTCTGAAAGAGATGGGAATATCAGCCCACCTGACCTGCCTCTTGAGAAATCTGTATGCAGGTCAGGAAGCAACAGTTAGAACTGGACATGGAACAACAGACTGGTTCCAAATAAGAAAAGAAGTATGTCAAGGCTGTATGTTGTCACCCTGTTTATTTAACTTCTATGCAGAATACATCATGAGAAATACTGGACTGGAAGAAGCACAAGCTGGAATCAAGATTGCTGGGAGAAATATCAATCACCTCAGATATGCAGATAACATCACCCTTATGGCAGAAAGTGAAGAGGAACTAAAAAGCCTCTTCATAAAAGTGAAAGAGGGGAGTGAAAAAGTTGGCTTAAAGCTCAACATTCAGAAAACAAAGATCATGGCATCTGGCCCCATCATTTCATGGGAAATAGATGGAGAAACAGTGGAAATAGCATCAGACTTTATTTTGGGGGGTTACAAAATCACTGCAGGTGGTGATTGCAGCCATGTAATTAAAAGATGCTTACACCTTGGAAGGAAAGTTATGACCAACCTAGACAACATATTAAAAAGCAGAGACATTTCTTTGCCAAAAAAAGTCAGTCTAGTCAAGGCTATGGTTTCTCCAGTGGTCATGTATGGATGTGAGAGTTGGACTGTGAAGAAAGCTGAGTGCCAAAGAATTGATGCTTTTGAACTGTGGTGTTGGAGAAGACTCTTGACACTTCGTTGGACTGCAAGGACATCCAACCAATCCATTCTAAAGGAGATCAGTCCTGGATGTTCGTTGGAAGGAGTGATGTTGAAGCTGAAACTCCAATACTTTGGCCACCTCATGAGAAGAATTGACTAATTTGAAAAGATCCTGATGCCAGGAAATATTGAGGTCAGGAGGAGAAGGGGACGACACAGGTTGAGATGGTTGGATGGCATCACCGACTTGAAGGACATGGGTTTTTGTGGACTCTGGGAGGTGGTGACGGACAGGGAGGCCTGCCGTGCTGTGGGTTCATGTGGTCGCAAAGAGTCAGACACGACTGAGTAACTGAACTAACTGAACTGAAACCACAACCAGGCAGGAGGAAGGAAATCATGATTTTTACCCGATACAAATGAAAATGGATATAGAAAAAACAACAGAGAAAATGAACAGAACAAATCTCTTCCAAAAGATCAAGAATATTTACAAACCATTAGCTATATCAACAATTAAGAAAAAAAATAAAAGGAGAAGACAACTTCTTATAACCAGAAATAAAAGAGAAATAATCAAATTTACGGATTTTAAAATATAGGCTATTCATTTCAGTTCAGGTCACTCGCTCAGTTGAGTCTGACTACTCTGCGCATGGATGGCTGCACGCCAGGCTTCCATATCCATCTTTCCTAACATCAGGGTCTATTCCATTGAAAGGTCTTTTCTGTATCAGGTGGCCAAAGTATTGGAGCTTCAATTTCAACATCAGTCCTTACAATGAATATATCGGACTGATTTCCTTTAGGATGGACCGGTTGGATTTCCTTGCAGTCCAAGGGACTTTCAAGCATCTTCAAAACCACACATAGTTCAAACGCATCAATTCTTCAGTGTTCAGCTTTCATTATGGTCCAATTCTCACATCCATACATGACTATTGGAAAAACCATGGCTTTGACTACATGGAACTTTATGGCAAAGTAATGTCTCTGCTTTTTAATATGCTGCCTAGGTTGGTCATAGCTTTTCTTCCAAGGAGCAAGCATCTTCTAATTTCATGGCTGCTGTCACTGTCATCAGTAATTTTGGAGCCCAAGAAAAACAGTCTGTCACTATTTTCCTTTGTTTTCTCATCTATCTGACATGAAATGATAGGACCAGATGTCATGATCTTCATTTTTTGAATGTTGAGTTTTAAGCCTACATTTTCTCTTTCCTCTTTCACTTTCACCAAGAGTCTCTTTAGTTCCTCTTCACTTTCTGCCATAATTTTGGTGTCATTTGCATATCTAGGTTACTGATATATCTCCCAGCAATCTTGATTCCATCTTGTGTTTCATCCAGGCAGGCATTTTGCATGGTACACTCTACATACAGCTTAAATAAGCAGGATGACAATATATAGCCTTAACATACTCCTTTCCCAATTTGAACTAGTCCATTGTTTCATGTTTGGTTCTAACTGTTGCTTCTTGACCTGCATACACATTTCTCACGAGGCAGGTAAGGTGGTCTGGTATTCCTATCTCTTGAAGAATTTTTCACAGTTTTTTGTGATCCACACAGTCAAAGGCTTTCAAAGGATAGTCAATAAAAGAGAAGTAGATGTTTTTCTGGAATTCTCTTTCTTTTTTGATGATCCAACGGATGCTGGCAATTTGATCTCTGATTCCTCTCCTTTTTCTAAATCCAGCTTGAACATCTGGAAGTTCTCAGTTCTCATTCTGTTGAATCCTAGCTCAGAGAATTTTTGCATTACTTCCCTAGCATGTGAGATGAGCACCATCGTGCAGTAGTTTGAACTTTCTTTGCCATTGCCTTTCTTTGAGACTGGAATGAAAGCTTATCTCTTCCAGTTTAGTGGCCACTGGTAAGTTTTCCAAATTTGTTGTTGGCATATTGAGTTCAGCCCTTTCACGGCATCATCTTTTAGGATTTGAAATAGTTCAGCTGGAATTCCATCACCTTCACCAGCTTTTTTCACAGAGAAGCTTCCTAAGGCCCACTTGACTTCACACTCCAGAAAGTCCGGCTCTAGGTGAGTGATCATACCATTGTGGTTATCTGGGTCAGGAAGATCATGTTTTGTATAGTTTTTCTGTGTATTATTGCCACCTCATCTTAATATCATCTGCTTCTGTTAGGTCCATATTATTTCTGTCCTTTATTGTGCCCATCTTTGCATAAAATGTTCCCTTAGTATCTCTAATTTTCTTGAAGAGATTCTTAGTCTTTTCCATTCTATTGTTTTCCTCTATTTCTTTGTGTTGATCTCTTAGGAAGGCTTTCTTATCTCTCTTTGCTATTCTTTGGAATCCTGCATGCGGATGGAAATATTTCTTTTCTCCTTTGCCTTTCAGTTTTATTTTCTCAGCTCTTTGTAAGGCCTCCTCAGACAACCATTTTGTCTTTTTGCATTTCTTTATCTTGAGGATGATTTTGAACACTACCTGCTGTACTATGTCACGAACCTCTGTCCATACATAGTTCTTCAGGCACTCTATCCAATCTAATCCCTTGAATCTATTTGTCAATTCCACTGTATAATTGTAAGGGATTTGATTTAGGTCATACCTGACTGGTCTGGTGGTTATCTCTACTTTCTTCAATTTAAGTCTGAATTTGGCAATAAGGAGTTTATTGCTGACTGAGCCATAGTCAGCTCCTGATCTTGCTTTTGCTAACTCTATAGAGCTTCTCCATCATGGCTGCAAAGAATATATTCAATTTGATTTTGATATTGACCATCTAGTGATATCCATGTGTAGAGTCATCTCTTGTGTTGTTGGAAGAGGGTGTTTTCTATGACCAGTGTGTTCTTTTAACCAAACTCTGTTAACCTTTGCCTTGCTTCATTTTGAACTCTAAGGCGAAACTTGCCTGTTATTCCAGGTATCTCTGACTTCCTACTTTTTCATTCCAGTTCCATGTGATGAAAAAGACATCTTTTTTGGGTGTTAGTCCTGGAAGTGCTTGTAGCTCTTCTCAAAACAATTCAACTTCAGCTTCTTTGGCATTAGTGGTTGGGACGTAGACTTGGATTACTGTGATATTGAATGGTTTGCCTTGGAAACGAACAGAGATCATTCTGTCATTTTTGAGATTGCACCCATGTACTGCATTTTAGTCTATTCTGTTGACTATGAGGGGTACTCCATTTCTTCTATGGAATTCTTTTCCACAATAGTAGATGTAATGGTCATCTGAATTAAATTCACTAATTCCTAAAATGTCAATGTTAACTCTTGCCATCTCCTGTTTGACCACTTCCAATTTAACTTCATTCATGGACCTAACATTCCAGGTCCCTATGCAATACTGTTCTTTAAAGCATTGGACTTTATTTTCATCACCAGTGGCTGTTGTTTTTGCTTTGGCTCAGCCTCTTCACTTTTTCTGGAGCTATTTCTTCATTCTTCTCCAGTAGCATCTTGTGCACTTACTGACCTGGGGAGTTCATCTTCAGTGGCCTATCTTTTCGCCTTTTTGTACTATTCATGGGGTTCTTAAGGCAAGAATACTGAAGTGGTCTGCTATTCCTTTCTAGAGTGGACTATGTTTTGTCAGACTCTCCACCATGACCTGTCCAACTTGGGTGGCCCTACACGACATGGTTCATAAAAGGATACATCATATAGGGTATTAGTTAGATGAACTATGCCAACAAATTAGAAAATCTACATAAAATGTACAAATTCCCAAAAAATATACAAAGTTCCAAAACTGACTCAAAAAGAAACAAGAAATCTGAAAAGACCTATAATAAGAACAGATACTGAACTGGTAATTAAAACAAAAAACAAAATCCTAAAGGAAGTCTGGGCTTCCCAGGTGGCTCAGTGGTAAACAATCCACCTGTGAAGCAGCAGATTCAAGTACAATGCTTGGTTTGGAAGATCCCCTGGAGAAGGGAATAGCTACCCACTCCAGTGTTCTTACCTGGGGAATTCCATGAACAGAGGAGCCTGGCGGGCTAAAGTCCTTGTGGTCACAAAAGAATCAGACACAACTTAGTGCCTAAGCAACATTAACAAAGGGAGTCTAGGACCCTATGGCTTCACTGCAAATTCTATTAAATATTTAAAGATCTATCACCAATTTTCACAAACTATTACAAGAAAATAGAGAAGGAAACGATTCTCTATTTATTTTATGTGGCAAATATGATATCAAAATCAGATAGATATCAAGGGGAAAAAAGTACAGTCCAATATCCCCTATATATGCTCAACTAAATACCAGCAGACAAAATTCAGAATGTATTATGACCAAATGGAATTTATCTTAGGAATGGAAGATTGTTTCTACATATGAAAATCAACCAATACAATGAAAGTGAAGTTGCTCAGTCGTGTCCGACTCTTTGTGACCCCATAGACTATAGCCTACCAGGTTCCTCTGTCCATGGGATCTTCTAGGCAATAGTACTGAAGTGGATTGCCATTTCCTTCTCCAGGGCATCTTTCCAACCCAAGGCTCGAACCCGGTTCTCCTGCACTGTAGACAGATGCTTTACCATCTGAGCCACCAGGGAAGTCCACATAGTATTAATAGAATAAGGACAGAAACTACATGATAATCTCAATAGATGCAAAATGGGCATCTAACACTCTCATGTTTAAAACTCTCAACAAACTTGGAGTAAAAAGAAAAGTTCTCAACCTGGTAAAGAACATGCACAAAAATCTACAGCTAACATACATAATTATGACAAACTAAGACTTCCAATTTAAGATTAGCACTATAAATATTGTGCTGGAAGTTCTAGCAAGGATGACTAGTAAGAAAAGGAGATACAACTTGTCTATATAAGAAAGTAAGAAAGTAAACTATCTCTATCTCCAGATGACATAGTTTTTCACATAGAATAGTCTAAAAAATATACCAAAAATGCATTTTAGATCTAATAAAAGAGTTCAGCAAGGTTGAAAGATAGTGAAAGTGAAGTCACTCAGTTGTGTCTGACTCTTATTTATATTTCTAAACACTAATAATAATTAAGAAATTAAAGCAAAGGAACAATTACATTCACAATAGAACTCAAAAGAGTAAAATAAATAGAAATAAATATGATAGAAGTATAATACTCAACTAATATCATAGAAACTAAAAATACTTCAATATATAGAAAAATCTTGGGTTCATGGATTTAAAATTTAATGTTTTTATGATAATAACAATCCCCAAATTTACTTACAGGTTCAATGTAATGTTTATCAAAATTACAGTCACCTTTTTGTCTTTCATAAATTCACAATCTGACCCCAAAATTGATATGGAAATACAGGGGACCCAGAACAGTCAAAATAATCATGAAAAAGAACTAAATTGGAGTACTCACAATTCTCATTGCAAAATTGACCACAATGTTGTAATAATTAAGAATGTATGACAGTACTGGCCCAAAGAGATAATTATCAATCAAATAGGATTAAGTCCAGAAAAACACCTTTACATTTCATTTTCAAGGTGCCAAAAGCACTCAATGTGGGAAGTATAGCCTTCAACAATGGTGCTGCGATAACTGGACATACACATACAAAGTAATGAACTTGGGTTACCACTTATTTGGACTACCATTTAATATACAAAAATAATACACCTGAATTAAATACATTAAATATAAGAACTGAAACTACAACTTATTAGAAAAAAAGCATAAATTTAAATCTTTGTCACATTGAAGTGGGTAATGGTTTCTTAGATAGTATACTAAAAGCACAAGCAATCAAATTAAAAGAATTGAAAATTTGAACATAATTTTTTAATAAAAGTACTTGAAAGGATAGCATTAAAGTGAAAAGACAACTCAGAGAATGGAAGAATATATTGGCAAATTTGTTTGCAAATCTGATAAAGGATTTGTGTCTAGAATACATAATAACTCTGACAAATAAACAATAAACATAATCCAATTAAAATGGGCAAATAATTTGAAGAAAATTTTCTCTGAAAAAGATAGACAAGTGGCAATAAGCACATGAGAGGATATTCAACATTATTAACCATCTGTAAAATTTTGTTGAATTTTAATAGTACTTTATAAACTCTGAACAGATTTCAATTCAACCTGAAAAATACATTCTAAATCACATGTATTAAGTAGTATTAACTGCAAACCATTGAAAGGCAATAGTTCTTAAACTCAATTGTGCATATCAACTACGTAGGGTTCTTGTTAAAAATGCATATTTTTAAATTTTAATAACAGGCATCAGAGTAAGAATAGGAAGGATAACAAGGAAAAAAGGTCATTTTTTCCTTATTTACCATATTTTAATAAAGATCACTTTGTCCAATACTGTTAACATATCAGAACATGTTTAAAATCTGTTATATGTCCCCAAGTTTTTAAAGTCAATTAAAATGATATGTATAAACCAGGCTCCTCCATCTATGGGATTTTTCAGGCAAGAGTACTGGAGTAGGTTGCCATTTCCTTCTCCAGGGGATCTTCCCGACCTAAGGATCAAACCTGGGTCTTGGATTGAACCTGGGTCTCTTGCGCTGCAGGTAGATGCTTTACCCTCTAAGCCACCAGGGATTTCCCCTTATAATATATTAAATGATTCAAATATGTACTGAGCACCTAATCTAAAACTCTATGTTGATTCTATCAGTAATAAGACACTTAGACCAAAAAAAAACACTTTGATTATTTTTAATAATTTACAAGTTTATTAACTAAAATATGTTAAAATTAATATTTGGTCTTCATATTGGTAAAATATAAACAATACAATTTAACAATTTTTTGCAATTAGTGAATTTAGAGTAGGTTTCTATGTTCAAAACACTATATCTACTTTTCTAATGAAAAACAAAACGGCTACATAAATTGAATTCATCTAGTTATTAAAAAGTGAATGATGAATTAATTATACCAGTATCTGTTTGTAATATAGTCACAAACTACTTATACACACACACACACACACACACACACACACACAGGAGCTATTCAAAACTAGTTGTGGAAGCATGCTATCCTAATTAATTGTCAGATGTTAACTGAAAAGAGAGTGGTATTATAAGAAACTGATAGTAATGAAGAAGGATTTTTATCCCTCTTTCTGCATATTTTTCAGTTTGAATTTTTGCAGTAAGTATAATTGATTGATTTTAAAGTGTGATAAAAAGGTATGACTTATTTATTCTGTAATAAAGAGTCATGGAGCATTTGTAGGATGACAAGCATCATAGTTGTAGCTGCGCTCTATTTTTCTTTTTTTTTTTTTTCCCTAGTGAGCTATATAGGATAAATCAGTTGGCAAGTAGGGGGAAAAGAAAACTGAAAAAACAATCCAGGCTGTCTTGACTTAGAGAACAGAGAAAAGGAAATGAACTGGTTGCATTGTGCCATAGGTGGATTTTAATTCATTATTATTTATTAATGAAAGCGTGAGATGAGGAGAAAGTAGATTTGAATACATGCTTTTAAGTATAAATGACCAGGAAGATCGTGCTAACGAATTTTAAAACAAAAAAGGAATAAAAATGAGAAATTCAGGTTTGTTATTGTGTGTGTATGTATATATGAGAAGTGGGAGGAAGAAGAAAGGCAGGAAATTTTTAATTGGTTTGTAAGATTTTAAGAAATCAAAGAAAAAAAAAGAAAAAGAAAAAAGAGAACCTTGGGATGATGAGTACTTACATATCATTTGTTAACCTGAATTCTCTGAGATAAATTTAGAATTAAGATATAAAGAATCCACATATAAACAGGTATACAGTCTGTGGAACCCTTGATTTTGCTGTATACTCACATTTATACAGTTCTTTTGCACACCGAGTTATAATGGAAAATGAAAGAATTACACATTAATTTGCACATATATTCTAACATGCTCACATAGCTGTGTGTAGAAGAAACAGTTTGTAATAAAATTGACATCTCTAAAGTCATGAAGAGTTTTCTCCTTCCAACTGAATTTATATGCATAGAGTTGATATTTCAGATGTTATTTTTGTGGTGAGATAGTCTTTTGGGACTTCAGCTACTGGGGATAAAAGGAGTGTGATGTTGATAGAATTCAAAATGCTGTTTGAAGAGGCATGCAAAAGTGGATCTCTCTTATTACCTTCAGAAAAATTGTGGAAAATAGCAATCTAATGTCAATTATATTAAATATACTTATTTTATATTTTCAGCACTAGGCTTTGAAATTGTAACAAGATTTATATGTAAATGATAAGTTATCATGATATGATTTTAATAGCACCAACACATCAGAAAAAGATAATTAGCATCTTATACTTTCAACCATCCTTGGAAAATTTAAAATATGCAGTAGGACTTAGGCATTTGGTAGTTGTCTAATACAGAACATATTTAAATATAAATGCTTTCTAAATACAAATCATTGACAGCTAAATACGCAATGATTCATAAATAAGTATTCTGGCCTCCAAAATTCCACTATACATGTGTGTATCAACAGCTATCTTCAGTCATAAAAACATAGGAATTGATTTAAATATATTTACCAAGTGGCAACAATACATTAACCTAAACTTAATCATAAATATCCAGCTCACACAATACCCAAGGGTTAAAAAGAGTGTCTACACATAATTTTAACACAAATTTGCTATCCTCTTAGTAGTGTATCTATAATAATCTTCAGTCCCATGCAGACCTACATAATAATGACATATACCTATTTAAGTCCTGTTCATCGTAATACTAGCTAATGAAGAAATAGCCAAATCCATCAGCCAAAGTCAACAAAATGTTAGAGAAAACATTAAATAAGATATAATTGTAAAACATTATTTCCTGGGTATCTAGGCAAATAATTATCGTCTTGGCCTTGTTAAAAGGCTCCATTCATTCAACAAATGCTTGTGGAGTCCTCACTCCAAGTAGATACTAATTTATACATTGAGCTAGTGAAGACAAAAAGGTTACTCCTCTGTACAAATAGCTGGAGACTGACCACAAATAAGAAAAAACAGACAAGATTCTTCCATTTAAACATTTAAGTACTATGAAGAAAATGACTGTATGTATATGCACACACAAGCAGTCTGTGAAACTAAACGAAAATTTTGATCTTTCATCTAATGGCAACAAGTAGGCAGCCATGTAAAAATAGACAGTTGGGGGAGCAATGTCCACGGAGGACATACTATACGTAATGTCTTTAGATTCAAAAGAGCTTGGTATAGCTGAAGGAGAAATAGAATAACAATGGAAAACAGTAAGAGAGAGGCAGAGAGGGAAGAGATGAGATAGGAGAGGTAAGTACATCTCAACTATTCTTTTTTAATTTGAAATGACTTATTGAATTTTCAAATACTAGAGTAAGGTACTATAATTATCATAGGACTATGCAGTTATTAATAAAATTTTGATTGCAACAGCAAATTTTCTAAATCTTCCCAGAGCTATTCAATCTTTGAAATACCAATACAATTTTCTGAAAGCAAAGTAATAACATACATATACTGGAACTCTAGCCAAATAGGTGGTGACTCAAAAGTAATTGTCACCGTTGCCAGGCTTATTTTTCAAACTTAATTTTTTACTCCATCATAGTCAGTGATTGACTAGATTGCCTTAAGTCTATCGCAAACTTTATTCTAAGAAATTACCCAAGTAGAACATCTTGTTACATAAAATTTCATTGTGTTTGTTGTCACTTAAAAATTTTGATTGACTTTTCTATCCTAGATTTTCTGCTAAGGACATCTGAAGAGAGAGTTACATGTTATGCTTTCCTCTTTTCCAGTTAACTTTTCTCTCTCTCATGATGACAGAGAATGTTCAGTTCCAGGATGGAAATATGGAAAATCCCAGGTTATGATTTTGTTCTAAAATTCTTAAAAAACATAAAAGAGGTTAGGGAGCCAAATGATGAAGCTCATAGTAGGCTTGAGAGCTGTATGTAACAGTCTAGGCTAGGGACTGTTACCAGTTATGGGAGATAAGTATCTGCAACAATCAATGAACCAAAGCAAAACCTCAACAGTTGAAGCATTCTGAGAGACCTTCAAAAAGATCTATCTTCATTTCTCGTACACTTTACCTCCCTCTTCTCCCTCCAACACACTTCCCAACTTACTTGCAAATTACATTTGAGTCAATGCTAATCACACTTTTAAAAATTACTAACGGTTCTCTTCAATAGCTGTTGGACACATCAGTTCAGTTGCTCAGTTGTGTCCAATTCTTTACTATCCCATGGACTGCAACATGCCAGGCTTCCCTGTCCAACACTAACTCCCAGAGCTTACTCAAACTCATGTCCATCAAGTCGGTGATGCCATCCAACCATCTCATCCTCTGTCATCACTTTCTCATCCTGCCTTCGATCTTCCCCAGCTGCAGGTTTTCTTCCAATGAATCGATTCTTCATATCAGATGGCCAAAGTATTGGAGCCTCAGCTTCAGCATCAGTCTTTTCAATGTATATTCAGGACTGATTTCCTTAAGTATTGACTGGTTTGATCTCTTTACAGTCCAAAGGACTCTCAAGAGTCTTTTCCAACAACACAGTTCAAAAGCATCAGTTCTTTGGCATTCAGCTTTATCGTGCCCACCTTTGCATGAAATTTTCCCTTGATATCTCTAACTTTCTTGAAGAGATCTCTAGTGTTTCCCATTCTGTTGTTTTTCTCTATTTCTTTGCATTGATCACTGAGGAAGGCTTTCTCATCTCTCCTTGCTATTCTTTGGAACTCTGCATTTAAATGGGTATCTCTTTCCTTTTCTCCTTTGCCTTTAGCTTCTCTTCTTTTCTCAGCTATTTTTAAGCCCTCAGAAAATCATTTTGTCTTTTTGCAATATTTTTTTTCTTGGCAATGGTCTTGATCACTACCTCCTGTACCATGTCATGAACCTCTGTCCATAGTTCTTCAGGTATTCTATCAATCAAATCTAATCCTTGAATCTATTTGTCACTTCCACTGTATAATCATAAGGGATTTGATTTAGCTTATACCTAAATGGTTTTAGGAAATTGGTTTTAGGAAAAGAGTTTTAGGGATTTAATTTAGCTTATACCTAGTGGTTTTCCCTACTTTCATCAATTTAAGTCTGAATTTTGCAATAAGGAGTTCCTGATCTGAGCCAGAGTTAGCTCCTGGTCTTATTTTTGCTGGCTGTATAGAGCTTCTCCATCCTCGACTGTAAAGAATAAAATCAATCTAATTTTTGATATTGACCATCTGGTGATGTCCATGTGTAGAGTCCCCTCTTACATTGTTGGAAGAGGGTGTTTGGTATGACGAGTGCATTCTCTTCCCAAAACTCTGTTAACCTTTAACCTGCTTCATTTTGTACTCCAAGGCCAAACTTGTCTGTTACTCAAGGTATTTCCTGACTTCCTACTTTTGCATTCAAATCCCCTATGATGAAAAGGACATTTTTTTTTTTTTTTTTTATGTTAGTTCTAGAAGTTTTTTGTAGGTCTTCATAGAACCGTTCAACTTCAGCTTCTTCAGGATTAGTGGTTGGGGCATAGACTTGGATGACTGGGAACTTATAGAAGTGTCTTCTGAATAATGTTGAAAATTGGACAAGTCCCTAAGATTTAAACTGCATTTCTCCAGGATTTATGTTGTTGCATTCTCATAATTCCAATAAATGTATCCATAAATTCTTTAAGATGTAATGAGATGTCAGAAGATATTTGTAGAAACCACTTCATTTTTGCCAAAATTTCTGATGGATGCCTGTTTCGGATCCCTATATGAAGAATCACTGAACACTAATAAATGACCTGAGATTAAGGGTATAAAATAATCTCTATGTAAGACAAAAATGCCTTTGAAAAGATTTTTCCATCTACTTCATGACAAAACAAAATATATAGCCTATCAGGTTAAGTTTGACTCAAATCCACCTGTAAACCTATTTATAGAAAAATAGACATGTTTTTACACACTTATCACTATCTAGGGTGAGTACTCTGGTTAATCAGTGCCTTCATCGATCTTGTCCTTCTCAATTTCTACCCTCACACCTGACCATCAAAATCTGCATTGAGTCATATTTAAACCAATGCTTTCAATAAAAATATAAAATAACCACAAGTATGTTAAAGTGCTTTATTTACCAGGCATATCTGCGTTTTAGTAACAAACTGTATGTTATAGAAATAAAAAGTCCTGGTAATGTCTTCATTAAAGTTAAATGAAGCAATTCAAATACTACTCTAAAGCTGTAGAGATGACCATACAGAATGGTGAGAAATTGGAAAACCAAAGTTAATGCCATTCTTAAGACACCAAGTCAAAAATCACATATGAAGTTCAGGCATACAGTATGGTTATGCCTCATAACTGATAAATGCTACTCTCTGGGCCCCATATATCAAGCTTCTTCAAATGAAAACACTTAGCTTATATGCAGATTACTCCAAAGAATTACTTAGATAGCCCAAGAAAATAATAGCAACAACAACGATTAATTTTGAGGAGGATTTTATCAAGAGTTTATCATGTATCAGAACCTGTGTCAAAGGCTTTGTGCCCAATATCTCACTTAGTCCTAGTGAGCAGCCCATGACACTATTTTGTTTAATGTTTTCTGTGTCTATAGACAAAGAAATGGCATTCAGGGAGATCAGATATTTAGTCTCTGGTCTCAAGCTAGTGTATGACAGAAGTCGAATTTAACCCTATATCTCCTTGATGATGAATTACTCAGAAACTTACTCTTAAGTCCCATCCTCACTGATGATTTCTTTGGCCACTTTCTTTGACCTTTTCAGAATTTCTACACTGCAGTCTGTCTCTATCCCTTAGTCGCTGATCTGAATTTTAACCTCTCTCACACCAATATCTTGTCTTCCTACATAGACTTTCCTGCTTCTGAAGCATAACAGGCATAGGTAAACAGCAATGTAAAACTTATTATGAATTTAAAAATATCACTTATTTTCTCTACTAGGAATAATTTCTGGCTTTTTATTTATGTGTTAATCATACTTATAAGGATTTTTATTTAATTCTATGTTTTGTATGGTAATTATAGTTTAATAGTTATTTATATTTAATTGAGTTATTAAATTATTGGAATGTACATACATAAATAGGACTTTAATAACAATTTTCTTTCTGTAGTTCTTAATTTCATTCATCCACTGGTTGCCTGGATAAGGCCTAAGTTCAGACATCAATCTTCTGATAAACGCTTTCTTTTCAATATGTCTTTCATATTGCCTTTCTTCCTCCTACCCCACCCAGTCTCTTCCCTAGGAATATCAACTATTTGTAAATATGAATTTAACCTTTTATCTATTGTCCTTTCCCTTACTAATGGCATTTTCTTATTCTCTTAACAGTTTGAAAGATATCCTCAACTTCATCCTTCATAGAATTTCTGAACAAACTTCTGTAATAAAATTTGTCTCCTTTTTGTTCCAATTTTATAATACTTGGGTGGAATGTTTATTTTTTAACATTCCTATTTTGAAATATCCAACTCCTAAGTCATATATTTTCCAATTCTTTTATTTTTTTTAGTTAAAACTTATTTTTAAAAATATGTTATGTCTTCTGAATGTTATAATCTTCATTTATTGTTGAAAAATACATAAGCTTAATGTTATCATTATTTTCCTTTTTGAAAATGTTTATTAATTATGAACAAAGCCTGAGTTTTTCTGTCAAAAGAAGAGAGATGATTCACTGTGCATAGGGACTCCTCCAACAATATGTTCAGCTGCAAAGCTATTTTTTCTTTTACATTATCAGTTTTAGGACCCAAAAGCCAGTAGAGAATTTGTAGGGTTCTCATATATGGATCGAAGAAGGCAATGGCACCCCACTCCAGTACTCTTTCCTGGAAAATCACCTGCAGTAGACAGCAGTCCACAGGGTTGCTAAGAGTCAGACACAACTGAACAACCTCACTTTCACTTTTCACTTTCATGCATTGGAGAGGGAAATGGCAACCCACTCCAGTGTCCTTGCCTGGAGAATTCCAGGGACGGGGGAGCCTGGTGGGCTGCCGTCTATGGGGTCACACAGAGTCAGACATGACCTAAGTGACTTAGTAGACTTAGCATCATATATGGATGGGCTTGCCTGGTAGCTCAGCTGGTAAAGAATCCACCTGCAATGCAGGAGACCCTGGTTTGATTCCTGGACTGACCCCAGTTTGATCCCTTGTAGAAAGGATAGACTACCCACTTCAGTATTTTTGGGCTTCCCTAGTGGCTCAGGCGGTAAAAAATCTACCTGCAATGCAGGAGACCTGAGTTTGACCCCTGGTTTGGGAAGATCCCCTGGAGGAGGGCATGGCAACCCACTCCAGTGTTATTGCCTGGAGAATCCCCAGGGACCGAAGAGCCTGGAGGGGTACAGCCTTTGGAGTCTCAAAGAGTTGGACATGACTGAGCAACTAAACAGCAGTAGCATATGTAAACAGACCAAAAGAATCAAGTGTTGTCTCTGGATGTGACAAAACTGCTAGATTATTCTTTCTAGTTTTCTGCTTAAACCAAAGTCAACTCTAGCTAAATTGTAACTGTGTAGGATCCTCATTCTTGTAATATTGCTCAGAGGATCACAGAAGAACTTGACTACATCTAGGAGATATTTACCCCCAACTCCAGTACTCTTGCCTGGAAAATCCCATGGACAGAAGAGCCTGGTAGGCTGCAGTCCATGAGGTCGCCAAGAGTCGGACACCACTGAGTGACTTCACTTTCATTTTTCACTTTCATGCATTGGAGAAGGAAATGGCAGCCCACTCCAGTGTTCTTGCCTGGAGAATCCCAGGGACAGGGAAGCCTGATGGGCTGCTGTCTATGGGGTCACACAGAGTCCGACACCAATGAAGCGACTTAGCTTAGCAGGAGATATTTACAACCAGTTCTATGTTTCCAGTAGCCATTGTGTTCTTGGCGCACTCACCCAGAACATTAATATAAAGCTTAAAGGAATTCTAAAAGAAGAATACACAGCTACCCCAGGCTTCTCTGACCTCCAGATCTTATCAACCAAGTTAATGAATACTGATATGTTCTGTCACACCTCTAATGAAAGCTATTCACCACAATCACTTTTGCCCATATTTTGTTCCAGTCTGTCTCTACATGTATTATGCATGACAAACATTTAGTGCATGGCAAGAATCCTCCACAAAATTCCACAGTTAACACAAATTTTCTTCTTTACATTTCTCTGATTGTTTTAGTCAGGATTTAGTAGGACAGTGTAAGGTTTTTAGTGTTTTCATAAATCCCATGGATACGGATTGAGAGGGCATGGTAAAAGATCTGACAATCTAGGCAAACAATTGGGCACAAGTTTATGCAAAAAGTCTAATACAGTGGAAAAGTGTAATCCAATAGGTATTTCAAACATAGGAAAAGGCTGTTTAAAAAGAAGCAACATTGTGAGATTCTAGCAAGTAGGAAAACAAACAATTAGCATAAGGAAAGTTGGGAAGCAGGTAGCAAGGTTTTCAACAGGAACAAATAGAGAAAAACAGGATTCAAGATTCTGAGTTAAGAGACCTAGAGACTTGTGAGATCTAGATAAAGAGGCTTAAAATTGGGATCTAGTTACCAGTGTTATAGAATTCAGGTTGTGGGAAGTCAATTTTCCAAAACAGAACTAAAAATGGGTTATTATAGATTACTGAGCTAAAGTACCTTAATTCTGTACCAGTAGGGTCATGATGACACTGATCATTTAGAGAGAAAAGATAACTTAGTTTGTAGAGAGAACTGATACAAAGACAGATGCTGATATTTTTCTACAATATTATCTTCCATGATTCTAGAGTCCATGTGATAAGAATCACAAACAACTCACTGAACTGTTAAAAAATTGAACTTTTCTGTGCTTCTCCAGTAGTTAATCTCTCATTTTCCAAATGCTACAATGCTTCTCATATATGCTTTATATTCTTTAAAATGTACCTCTTTAAAATGATCTTCACTACCTAAATCCCTGTTTTCTTTTAGCATATATTTTACACAAGTAAAAATCACCCTTAAATTATATTAAGAAAATGTTCTCTACTACATAAATGTAATTGAGTTGGTTTCTCAACAAGAACATATGAACTTCTTTTTAATATACAGATTTTTTTATAATTTATAGATTTTAATAATATGATTATAAATTATTGTATTTTATGTATATTTTTATTCACTGTTATTTTTGTATACTGCTTGAATGTACAATTCCTTGTTAGTTATATACTGGAGATAAAATAATTAGAAATGTGATTTCTAGCCTCAAAAAGATAACAATGTTATATCATACATAATATTTGAAGAAAGACAAAATTACATATGAAGAACTAACATTTTATACATTGGTTTGATAAGATTGGCAGAATATATAAAACGGCTTATACATGTGGTGTCCTTAGTTGCTCAGTTATGTCCAACTCTATGTGACACCGTGGACTGTACCCCACCAGGCTCCTCTATCCATGGGGATTCTCCAGACAAGAATACTGGAGTGGTCTGTCATGCCCTCCTCCAGGGATCTTCCCAATCCAGGGATCAAACCCAGGTCTCCCACATTGCAGGCAGATTCTTTACCATCTGAGCCACCAGGGGAGCCCTGTTTATACATAAAAGACTATAAATAAAAAATAAAATACAAATTTATCATAACAGTACTCATGGAAAGTTTATGAAGATAAAAACTTTTGGAAATAAAAATATAGCACTGGTTCAATCCCTGGATCAAGAAGATCCATTGGAGAAGAGATGGCAACCCACTCCCACAGTCTTACCTGGGAAATCCCATGGACAGAAGAGCCTGGTGGGCTTATAGTCCATGGGGTTGCAAGAGTCAGACATGATTTAGCAACTAAATAACTATAACAACCATAAAGGGAAACTTCCTAAATGGAAAAAATAGATGAGTATATGTTCAGCACAATGTTTTAATTAGTAATATTAAGAGTGACTATTGACCTTTTTAGTAGAAATCTCAAAGAAAGGACAGGGAGAACTATATATCTATTTAACCTTATTTCATTTTTCCATTCCTTTAATGTAAGAAATATAAATGCAAATACATTCACCCATCATATTTTCAATCTCAAAACAGCAGATTTTTTGGTCTAAAGATTTATAATTATATACATAAGTGGAATTAAAATATTTTATAAATTACACAAGCTAGCAATCTGGACTATTCAAATTATTAAGGATTATTTATTAGTACATACTAAATGAAATAAAATAACTTTATTTAATTCTCTTTCAATTGTTTATTTCCTATTTTACCATTACACTCTAACAGAAGTGAATAGTATTCTTAAAGTGTGTATTTTATCCAGTCATTCTCTTAATTAAAACATTCAAGGATCGCTTCATTGCCTATTAAGCAACATACACCCAGGGCTGGCGTTTAATCTTGAAGTTATATGGACAGACATTAGAAGTCATTTTGTCTTGAGAGTAAATACCACCTATGCATTACATTAAACCAAAGAATGAAGTCAGAAGGGATAATTCACAGATAGGTGGCAATGATGACTCTAATCACAAGTCTGATAAGTAGCTATCCAGGATCTGTTTACATACAATTAGCTCCTGGCAAGTGAATGATGACATCATACCATTTCAGAAAGAATTTGGTGATTCTGCCACCACACAGAACTCTGCTTAAATTCCAAGTCTTAAGCAGTTATATGTTAGTAGAGACTGGATACATGTCTGTCTTCTAAACTCTTCTTCATATCATTGCACACAACCTGAGTGCCTTTCTCAGGAAGTTACACAGGGCACTAAGACTGATTTCAAATCAACCCGAGTGAGAATGATGTATACTGCTTTTAGCTTTTAAAACTACCCAGATATAATCTTCTCTATTGTTCCCATTTTCTAGGCTAAATGAAAGGAACTTGAGGCTATAGAGAAGTTAAAATTACAATATGAAGAGCCCAGGGTCTCTAGATTGCCACATAGGAGGTAGCTGGTAATTAAGAACACATTTTTTGAATTTTACTTAATTATAAATATATTTATAATCATGGACATACATGCTAAGTCTCTTCAGTCATGTCTGACTCTGTGTGACCCATAGCTCACCAGGTTCCTCTGTCTAAGGGATTCTTCAGGCAACAGTACTGGTGTGGGTTGCCATGCCCTCCTCCAGGGGGTCTTCCTGACCCAGGGATTGAACCCAGGTTTCTTATGCCCCCTGCAATGGTAGATGGGTTCTTTACCACTAATGCCACCTGGGAAGCCCCTTATCAACATATACTTAATGATAGATATAATAACTGTTGTGTTTACTATGGAAGCTAGTGCCATTTTTAATTAATACAGTTATAACATATACTTATGATCTCATCTACATATTGTTATTATAAAATTAAAGAAAATATATTTAAATATATCTATGTATTGCCAGGAATAAGCATAATAATATTCTGTCTCATGTTTCATATTTCTTTACTGTTTGTTCCCAGAACTGTTGACCCAGGTTTAAGAATATGATGTAATATGAAGTAAGTTTAATATCTTTCCCATATTAAAACAGTTTAAATATTTTTTAAAACAGCATGTATTTTTCTTCTCCATTCCACACTGAATATCCTTGATTTCTTAACTTTTCCTTGTACATTATTATTATCAGCCTTGCATTCTACCTGAACCTCTTTATTCACAAAACAAGGATTAGTTGAATATCAGTGATGTGCTGTATGTACTATGCTGTGAGCACCAGGGATACAGAGATAAACGAAACAGTGTAAATCAAAGTCTAGTATAAGAGACAGGCAATACAAACAGATATACACAACATGGGCTATAGTAAATAATCATTTCAGTTTGTTAATATTACATCAGAAATAATTTAATTGTCCATCTATTCTGACAATTCTAGAGCATGATCAAGCCGTCATTTCCTTTGGGACATTATGTATACAATGTTCACTCAGTAATTCAATAAATATTTAATAAGGCTCTGCCATGTACAAGGCCCTGGGTATTGTTTAGAGTACATATATATGGTTCATGTTTTCATATGGTTCGCTGATTAATTGTGATATTACTGAATAAATAAAACCACCTAAGGAATGCCATAGGTTTTTCACAAGTATTTCAACTCCTCACTCTTTTCTTTTCTTTTACTGTATCTCTTTTGGCCTTAATTCTATAGTTGTCTAACATCTATACAGTTGTATGCACCAACAGCTCATAGCATCTTTGAGATCCATGTTCAGTTCAGTTCAGTCGCTCAGCTGTGTCCGACTCTTTGCGACCTCATGAATCGCAGCACACCAGGCCTCCCTGTCCGTCACCAACTCCTGGAGTTCACTCAGACTCGCATCCATCGAGTCAGTGATGCCATCCAGCCATCTGATCCTCTGTCGCCCCCTTCTCCTCCTGCTCCCAATCCCTCCCAGCATCAAAGTCTTTTCCAATGAGTCAACTCTTCGCATGAGGTGGCCAAAGTACTGGAGTTTCAGCCTTAGCATCATTCCTTCTAAAGAAATCCCAAGGTTGATCTCCTTCATAATGGACTGGTTGGATGTCCTTGCAGTCCAAGGGACTCTCAAGAGTCTTCTCCAACACGACAGTTCAAAAGCATCAATTCCTCAGTGCTCAACCTTTTTCACAGTCCAGCTCTCACATCCATACACGACCACTGGAAAACCATAGCTTTGACTAGACAGACAGTCGGCAAAGTAATGTCTCTGCTTTTGAATATGCTATCTAGATTGGTCATAACTTTTCTTTGAAGGAGTAAGCGTCTTTTAATTTCATAGCTGCAATCACCATCTGCAGTGATTTTGGAACCCAGACAAATAAAGTCTGACACTGTTTCCACCATTACCCCATCTATTTTCCATGAAGTGATGGGACCAGATGCCATGATCTTCGTTTTCTGAATGTTGAACTTTAGNGAGAGTTCAATCACTGGGTCCAGAAGATCACCTCGAGGAGGGCATTGCAACCTACTCCAATATCTGCCTGGAGAATCCCACGGACAGAGGAGCCTGGTGGGCTACAGTCCAGAGGCTCTCATAGAGTCACAGAGGCAGACACAAGTGAAAAACTTAGCGCAGCACACATATGCAAATCTATTGTGTGCCACACACTCCAGCAAATACAACATTGCTTAGACACTCAGTTCCCCAAGACCTTGCAATCTTAAGGGAAAGATGTTTCAATGGAAGTGGTTGAAATATCCATGGAGGGTACCCTATACAATCTTCATTACAAATCTACTTCAAAATAAAGCATTAAATATATGCTAAGAAGCCAAAACAAAAAGTTCTGAACTTTCCCAAAATACTTTTTTGATCTATAAGGATTCATTACCTTTATTGTAGATGTAAGAATAATTCTTTATAAAAATTTTCTCCACAAAAAATAAACAGATTGCTTAGAACATTATAAAGAATCCCAGTATTGTTGAGGAGTCATAAGACCCTAGTCTCATTCTCAGACTGATGACTCTCCATGCATGTGACCTTGATAAAAATAACCTCTCTGAACTTCAGTTTCTTTATCTGTACAAAAGAGATATTAATACCTGTCTGATTACCTTTCAGGGGTAATATGACAGTAATATAAATGATGAAAAGCTGAAGTTAATTTTAACTTGTAAACACAGTAAATGTGTGTTTTTATTTATGACTAATTAGCTAAAAGATAATGGGTCGATTTATTTAACTATTGAACATCATCCTTAGTCAAGGATTTGTGAAGCCTTGTTTCTCAGTTCCTCTGTCTTGTGTAGTGAGTCACATTCAAATGCATAGAGGGTAAGAAAGTCTTACTTGTACTTTTCCTCCTCTTCATTTCTGATTAGTATTAACAAGTAAAAACATTGTCTGCCTGAAGCTTCATCCCTTTTCCTTGTTCTTTCTCTCTCTCAAGACAGGTGCTAATGAGGAACAAAATGAGAAAAAGCAAAACATCAGGAGAGCAAGAACTTTACAATTCACACAAAAGATAATCAAACTCTAAATAATTATAAGTTGATATCAGAAGAGTGAGAATGTCTATGAGTTTCCATAATTGCTTTTTCTAAAATAGATATAGCATTTCAACTTTTGTGATATTTAACATTTCAGATTCAGATTCTTTTTAGGGAATATTTACTGGGGATTTCTAAACTGAGGGCTTATTTAAAGGACATCTTTTTATATACATCAATATCCAGACATGTTGAAAATAATTTAACCATTTTGAAACCAATTCTACTTCCTTTACTCAACTAATTTTGGGGCATCATATTAATTTCAATAGAACATAGCATTAAATTAATTTATATTATAAATTATGGGTAAAATTTTGGTCTCAGTTTAGTCTGAAGGACAACAGACTGTGACACCAACCGTGCCACAAAATATGTGACCACAAGTCAAGTAAGGTCTACGGGTCTCTATTATCTCGTATATTAAATGAGAAATTAGTTCTAGTTGATCCTTATGTTTACATCTACATTTAACTTTCTGGTTTTTATTTATTTCCTTCATATAATTACTAACTACATATGTACAAGAAAATTATTATCAAAGATTAATTTGTTAAACAATTTCTCTGAAGTTAATAGCCATATTTAGGAAAAAGATTTTTCTCCAGGTCCTCAAAAATACAACAGTCTAAATATTGAGACTTATGGACCACATCATTGCAAAACAAAAATCACATCAGGTGGGAGGCTTTCTCAGCTTTGGCCCTATTAACACTTTGAACCTGATGACTCTGCGTCAAGGGAGAGGCTGAACTGTGCACTGTAGGATTTTAACTGCATTCCTGATCGCTACTCTCTAAATGTCAGGAGCACTTCCCCAAATCTCAAAAAATTTCCATAGATGTCCCCAAATGTTCCCTTGGGGAAGGAAAAGAGACAAAACCACCCCTAGCTGAGAACCACTGAGCTAAAAAATAATCAAATTCTTGGGTTATCAAGATTTGTTACTCCAAAATCATGATTTTTTTACATAAGTATAATTTGTGGTCCTCAAACACTGAAAATTTTCCTAAAATTCTTCAATTCTGTAAGCAGCATTATCAACATAATGATTATGGAATATTTCTGACTATAACAATAATTTCCTTTAGAATTAGATAGTGAAAATATACATGGTATATTAATAGGTTAAGATATTTTTACTTCAACAGTTATAAGATTGTTAATTTCCAAAAGAAAATCCTGGGGCAGCAAATTGTTATGGGATTTTATTTTTAATGAGTGAGCTAGAAAGAGATTGAACAAGAAAAGGTAGTTTCTTATGATGATAGTTCCATACGGAAGAAAACAGGCATAAGTCTCTGGAAAATTAGACAACTGTCATGCCACTTCTTTTAAGAATAATCTTTAATAAAGCAAAAATTTTTTCTGATGTGGTTTGAGAAGAAAGAGTAGAAAGTGGTTTGAAGATGGGGAGAATGTACATAAGTCATGTGTTGACCATTTTAAAGATAGTGCAGTTGTAAGCCACAGTGGTTACTCTTAAGCTATGAAGAATTTTCTAAAAGTTCATGCCCTGTAGGTTTACCACTCATTCCAAAGAGGTTTGCTTGAAACATGCTTTTCGTTCAACACGATTTTGGCTAGTTATTTATATTTTTAGCAGACTGTTTTGCATAAGATATAGGTGCTTTTAAAAAGTGATGCCTGAGGACAAGGCATGACTCATACATAGGAAATAGAAACTTTTTAAAAGTACTGCAGATTGCAGGTGCTGTGAAACTAAAGACTAGAGTGGCAAGTGTTTTTAAACTCACAAGTATATGTAGGCCTACACTATTTAGTCTTCTTTTCCTA
The DNA here is from genome assembly GCA_006410615.1 of Neotragus moschatus. Taxonomy (NCBI): domain Eukaryota; kingdom Metazoa; phylum Chordata; class Mammalia; order Artiodactyla; family Bovidae; genus Neotragus; species Neotragus moschatus. Next base: position 6,068,822 of record SJYA01001331.1, read on the forward strand.
TTAATATATACATTCCATGAGAAGATATTCCCGAGATTTTTCTGGAGAATTAGGTCAGGGAAAAAATGTTTGATTACCTTCACTTCCTTATGGTTCTCTGCTAAGGTTACATTTAGTTGAATTCTCTGATTATTATTAGAGTTTAATGTAACTTTATAAATACAAAATTCAGATCTACAAAATCATTAGCATCAGCTGGCCCATTAATGGTTTCATTGTCTTGGTTTTACAAACTGGTACAATTTTCAATCAAAAAGTGAATTGGTATTATATCATACAGGGGACTAAGATACGTATTCATGTATAATCTAATGAGCTCATTTCTTTATGTATCTACTTATGATCATCTGTTCATTTGATAATATTTCTAGCTTGCATGGCATATGGTTAAAATGTGCTCAAATTTATACAGACGTTCAAATTTTATGTTAATAACAATGTCTTTGCTAACTGATATGGGTTCTCTTTCCTTATATAGCAACAACATTGTTTAACTGATCTCATTCCATTCTCAGGTTCTGACCTTATACAGGTCTATTGATATGTTTTTTTTTTAATTATTTACATANTATTTCTAGCTTGCATGGCATATGGTTAAAATGTGCTCAAATTTATACAGACGTTCAAATTTTATGTTAATAACAATGTCTTTGCTAACTGATATGGGTTCTCTTTCCTTATATAGCAACAACATTGTTTAACTGATCTCATTCCATTCTCAGGTTCTGACCTTATACAGGTCTATTGATATGTTTTTTTTTTAATTATTTACATACTAGTTCAGAAAGCTATTGTAAGCAGTCTCTCCAATAAATTCAGAAAACAGAAAAATATTTTAGACAGTGGAGATATACTTCACAAAGACACATTTTCCTCTAACTGTAATGTAATTAACAATTAAAAGCCATTGAGTTGCTGGTTGGGAAAATTAGGTGTAACTATAAATTAATGACATTGATTTTGCTAATGTGTCTTCGGAACTCAAGCACATTAATTAAGACTCATACCACATATGTTAATCCTAAGATTAAAGACAACCAGATCTTGGAAGGTGCATTACTCTAACTTAATAACCCANATCTATCCTGGAGAAGGTTCCGTGTGCACTTGAGAAAAAGGTGAAATTCATTGTTTTGGGGTGAAATGGGGTAATATTAGCCTACATCATAGACTTTTTATTTCATTTATATAAAGCAAAAAGATTTGTTTTAAATCTGGGGTCAGAGGAACTATATGAAATCTTGATGACTTGTCAAAAACCATTTGGGCGTATCTTACAATTAGTTCTTCGGTTCAGTTCAGTTCAGTCGCTCATTCGTGTCCAACTCTTTGCAACCTCATGAATCACAGTACGCCAGGCCTCCCTGTCCATCACCAACTCCTGGAGTTCACCCAAACTCATGTGCATTGAGTCGGTGATGCCATCCNCCATTTGGGCGTATCTTACAATTAGTTCTTCGGTTCAGTTCAGTTCAGTCGCTCATTCGTGTCCAACTCTTTGCAACCTCATGAATCACAGTACGCCAGGCCTCCCTGTCCATCACCAACTCCTGGAGTTCACCCAAACTCATGTGCATTGAGTCGGTGATGCCATCCAGCCATCTCATCCTCTGTTGTCCCCTTCTCCTCCTGCCACCAATCCCTCCTGGCATCGGGGTCTTTTCCAATGAGTCTTAACACAGTTCTATTTCATAGTTGCTATTAACTCCTACTTCACAGATGAGGAAACAGCCTTGGAAATAAAAAAATTTTTCTTTATTCATACAGTTAGCAAATAACAGAGCAAAGCTAGAACCAGATTTATAGGCTCTAAATCCCATATTTAAAATGTTCAGTCATGTTGCCTCAAGCTCCATTAATCTATTTTGCAAAAGAATTATAAAGCAGGTTATTTCAGTTGTTGAATTTGAGTCTGAGTAGCCAAGTTTATGTTTGGGCTCTGCTCCTGAACTAACTTGGTGTGATCATATATTAATTATTAATTATTTCTGGACTTCTTTGTAAGGTCATGGTATGTGTCACCTGCCTTGTGGATACTGCTAGACTAATGGAAAAACTTGATATCATCTTGATCTTGGGTGGTGTCAGCCTGCGGCGGCTAGAAGTGAAGCTTTGTTTCCAGAGATTGAAGTTGGGGAACAGTGAGTCCTAGCCACAAGACCACTGGCCCTTTGCTTTGCAGAAAAGAATCCCTACAAAGACAGAAAATAGTGAAAGAAGTAGAGAATTTATTAGCAGGAAAAAAGAGTACAGCACGTGTAGATAGACACATGGGTAGATTCAGAGATAATTGCTCCTTTGTGATAGTTTGATAGTTCAAATCACATTTATGGAACATTTCTTCTGGATTTCCTTTAACCAATCATCTAGCTTTGCCTGGTTCAGAGTTTGTATTATCTCAGGGTCCTTCCATGAGTGTGCGTGCATCTCTTAGCCAAGACGGACTCTAGCAAAGAGGCCTATGGGTAGGTTGACATCACTTACTGTGAGATGATTTCCCTTTCTTTTGACCTCCAAGGAGCCTTTCTGTGCATGTGTAGTCTAAGAGGTCTCCTGACTCTGAGAATAAGAAATGTATGTGGTCTCTTCTATCTGTGCAGGGCCCAGCCTCCTCCTTTGATTGTCCTGGGTTTTTTGTCTTAGAGTATACAAAAAATGAACTCCAACTCTTTGCCCTGGGAGCTCATCTACATCTTGCCTCAAACTCATCTTGCAGTGTCAGTTAAGCTTAATATTATATGAATAATATCAATGTCTAATATTTCATTAAACATTAATGATAATAATAAGAATATTGACTGGGTTTTGTGAAGTTTATATATTGCTATTAGTAGGTTGCTATTGGTTTTTATGTTTCACTAGAGTTATTTCTGTCTGTTCAAAATATACATAATATCAATTTAGAGGTAGAAAACCAAATGTAAATGGTAGATAAGAAGCAGCTTGGGATATTGGTAAGCATTTGGTTTATAAGTCCCATAGACTTGGTTTGATTGTCAACTCAGACAACCCTGGCTGTATGTATGCAGGTAAATTACCTAACTTGAAATATTTCCATATTTACAAAATGAGGATATTAAAACATGTGGTTAAAGTTGTTTTGAAGATCTGAGATCCTGTACATAAAAAATCTGGCAAATAGTGGAAAGCAGATACTACCATAGTTTCTAAATTAATTTTCTATTTAATTTCCTTTTGTAGATGAAACTGTCACAATGATGTGGCAAAGGAGATAGCTTTGGTAAATAATATTTTGTTTTCCTTCTGAAAAATTAATGACAACTAAGATAACTAAAAATTAATAACAACTAATGGCCAAAATTAATAATGTCCACATTCTCAAGTCGTTTCTTGACCTTTACTATCATGTCAGTCCTAAGAAATGTAAAATTATATACTGAGGCCCCCCCCCCAAAAAAAATGGAGTTGATGTGTTCGTGTGGTTGAGGCTCCTTTACTACAAAGCGGTCTTATGTTTAGGTACATAAATGATAAGAGTTTTGTTCAGATCACATGTATATAGAAACTTTGTATATTACTTAATTTATAATCTGTTACAGGACTCATACTCTCTCAGAAATAATGTAAAAGGAAGTAATCAACAATAAAATTAACCAAAAGACAACCTCCTTTAAAGATTGCTATATATGTTCTCAAGATCATAAAATAAATAATTTCAGGTCAGACCACTTAGTTTTATTCTGGCTTTCTTTCTGCTACTTACATGAGGTTCTGTCCTGTCATTCTTTCTGGAGCTATTTCTCCACTGATCTCCAGTAGCATATTGGGCACCTACTGTCCTGGGAAGTTCAGTGTCCAAGCTTTTTCCCTTTTAATGCTGTGCATGGGATTCTCAAGGCAAGAATATGGACGTAGTTTGCCATTCCCTTCTCCAGTGAACCACATTTTGTCAGAACTCTTCATCATGACCAGACTGTCTTGGGTGGCCTTACGTGTCATGGCTCATAGTTTCATTGAGTTACACAAGGCTGTGGTCCATATGATCAGATTGGTTAGTTTTCTGTGATTGTGGTTTTCAGTCTAGCTGCCATCTAGTGGAGAAGGATAAGAGGCTTATGGAAGCTTCCTGAAGGGAGAAACAGACTGAGGGGGAAACTGGGTCTTGTTCTCATGGGTGGGGCCATGCTCAATAAATCTCTAATCCAATTTTCTGTTGAAGGGCAGGAAAATGCTCCCTACCTGTTATTTAAGCTGAGGCCAAACTGTGCTAGAGATAATGAAGATAAGGGCAACCTCCTTCAAAAGGTCTCATGCAGGCACTGGTAACACTCAGTGCCCTCAACCCTGCAGCAGGCCATCACTGACCCACACCTCCACTGGAGACTCCTGGACCTTCACAGGCAAGTCTGGATCAGGCTTGTGTGGGGTCACTGCTCCCTTTTCCTGGGTCCTGATGACCATTATATCGACTACTATGGGCAGGAGTCCCCCAGAAGAAATGGAGTAGTCATCATGGTCAACAAAAGAGTCTGAAATGCAATACTTGGATGCAATCTCAAAAATGACAGAATGATCTCTTTTCATTTCCAAGGCAAACCACTCAATATCATGGTAATCCAAGTCTATGCCCCAACCAGTAACACTGAAGAAGCTGAAGTTGAACAATTCTATGAAGACCTACAAGACTTTTTAGAACTAACACCCAAAAAAGAAGTCCTTTTCATTATAGGGGGCTGGAATGCAAAAGTAGGAAGTCAAGAAACACCTGGAATAACAGGCAAATTTGGCCTTGGAATATGGAATGAAGCAGGTCAAAGACTAATAGAGTTTTGCCAAGAAAATGCACTGGTCATAGCAAACACCCTCTTCCAACAACACAAGAGAAGACTCTACACATGGACATCACCAGATGGGCAACACTGAAATCAGATTGATTATATTCTTTGCAGCCAAAGATGGAGAAGTTCTATAGAGTCAACAAAAAACAAGACCAGGAACTGACTGTGGCTCAGATCATGAACTCCTTATTGCCAAATTGACACTTAAATTGAAGAAATAGGGAAAACCACTAGACCATTCAGGTATGACCTAAATCAAATCCCTTATGATTATAAAGTGGGAGTGAGAAATAGATTTAAGGGCCTAGATCTAATAGATAGAGTGCCTGATGAACTATGGAATGAGGTTCGTGACATTGTACAGGAGACGGGGATCAAGACCATCCCCAGGGAAAAGAAATGCAAAAAGGCAAAACGGCTGTCTGGGGAGGCCTTACAAGTAGCTGTGAAAAGAAGAGAAGCAAAAAACAAAGGAGAAAAGGAAAGATATAAGCATCTGAATGCAGAGTTNAAAACAAGACCAGGAGCTGACTGTGGCTCAGATCATGAACTTATTACCAAATTCAGACTTAAATTGAAGTTAAGTTTAATTCTATTTAATTCTTTTTGCTGTTGTAAATAGATTGTTTTCCTAATTTTCTTTTCATATAATTTTTATAGGTATGTAGAAAAGCTACTGATTTTTGTAAGTTAATTTTGTATGGTGAAACTTAACTGAATTTTTAAGACACCTGTCTTATTTTTTGTGGAGTCTTTGGGATTTTCTACCTAGAACATCCCACTGTGTAAACAGGGACAGTTTTATTTCTTCCTTTCTGATTTGGATGATTTTTATTTCTTCTTCTTGCCTAATTGCTATGCATAAAGTTCCACATATTATAGTGAATAGAAATGATGAGATTGTACTTCCTGGCGTTTCTCCTGATCTTGGAGGGAAAGCTCTTATTTTTTTCCACTGTTAGCTCTGGGCTTGTCATGTATGGTGTTTATTATGTTGGTATATTTGCTTTCTTCGACCAATTTGTCAAGTGTTTTTATCATGAAAGGGTTTTGAATTTCATCAAATGTCTTTTCTCCCTCTACTGAGATATTTTTATCCTCAATTCTGTTTATGTAGTGTATTGCATTCATTGATTTGCATATGTTGAGCTATCCTTGCATCACAGGGACAAATTTTAAGTTGATCATCCTTTTAATGTGTTCTTAGATTCAGTTTGCTAATATTTGGAGGATTTTGCATCTGTTCATCATGGAAACTGGCCTGAAGCTTTTTCTTGTGGTATCTTTCTCTAGCTTTGATATTAGAGTAATGATGGCCTCATGAAAGGATTTTGGAAGTGTTTTCTCCTTTACAAGTTTTTGGAAGTGTTTGAGAAGTTTTGTTGTTAATTTTTCTTTAAAAGTTCATTGGAATTCATCAGTAAAGCCAGTTGGTCCTGGGCTTATCTGTGTCTGGAAAATTTTTATTACTGATTCAATTTCTATACTGTCTGTAGATTTGTTCAGACTTTTATTTTCATGATTCAGTCTTGGTAGGTTATATGTTTCTAGGAATTTATTCATTTCTTTTGGGTTGTCCAATTTGTTGGTATACAATTGTTTATAGTTGTCTCTTAGGGATCTTTTCCTTTTCTTTGGCATACGTTTTAAGGTCAGTTCTTTCATTTCCAGTTTTATTTGAGTCTTTTCTCTGCTTTACTTAGTCCACTTAAGGTGTTGAAAATCAGTTTATTTAAAAAAAAAAGCCAGTTTTTTTTTTTTCCTATTGCTTTTCTATTCTCTTTGTCTTTTATTTCTACTCTAATCTTTGTTGTTTCCTTCCTTCTGCTTCTTTGGTGTTAGTTTGGTCTTCCTTTCCTACTGCCTTGAGGGGTGAAGTCAGGTTGTTTGTTGGATATATTTCTTCTTTTTTAATGTAGGCTTTTATCACAAGAAACTTTGAGTATTGCTTTTGTTGCATGTCATCAATTTTGGTATACAGTGTTATTATTTTCAATTTCTTAAGGTTTTTATTTTATTCTAATTGTTTCTTTAGTTTATTCTTTGATCTTCTGGCTCTTCGAGAATTTGCTATTTAATTTGCACACTTGTAAATTTTCCAGTTTGTCTTTTTTGGTTTCCATTTTCATTCTATCATGTTTAGAGGAGATGCTTGGGGTGATTTTAATTTCCTTAAATTTGTTAACACTTGTTTCTTGACCTAACATGTGATCTATACTGGAAAAATTCTCTGTGCATTTGAAAAAAACATATATACTTCTGCTGTTAAGTGGACTGTTCTGTGTATGTCTGTTGGGTCCGTTGAGTTATAGTGTTGTCTTCTGTTTCTTTACTGATCTTATGTTTTGATGTTCTATCCATTAAGAGACAAGAAAGGATAATATATAATGATAAAAGAATCACTCTACCAGAAAGATATGACAATTCTAAATATATATGCATCCAAGATCAGAGCTTCTCAGTATATCAAGCAAACATTGACAGAACTGAAAGGAGAAATAGAAAGCAATACAATAATAGTAGGAAGCTTCAATACCCCACTTTCCATAATGAATACATTTTCTGAAGCCTTTTATGTCTGAAATTCTGTTTCTTATGGGTGATAATTTGGTTTGATATGGAATTCTATCTTGAAAATTACCCTCCTTCTGAAATTGAGATAATGTTCCTTTGCCTTAAAGAATGAGTATTGCCAGTGTTGTCAGTCCCTTTTTTTACTCTTTTGAAGGTGAGTTCTTTTTTTTCTTTCTGAGAAGTTTTTAAGAGCATCACTTTGTCACTGACATTCTGAATATAGCTTGTGAAAGTCGCTTAGTTGTGTCTGACTCTTTGTGACCCCAAGAATGTAGCTCACCAGGCTCCCCTGTTCATGGAATTCTCCAGGCAAGAATACTGGAGTGGGTTGCCATTCCCTTCTCCAGGGGAACTTTTGGACCCAGGGATTGAACCTGAGTCTTTTGCATTTCAGACCGATTCTTTACCGTCTGAGCCACCAAGGACACCCTTATTCTTTTAAAGGTGAGTTGTTTTTTTTTTTTCTTTCTGAGTTTTTAAGAGCATCATTTTGTCATTGACATTCTAAATATAGCTTATTAACTCATAATGCTCGTTGTTGTACTCAACATACTCAGCATACTGAAAACACATGTTTCTTCAGTATTTAAAAATGCAGTTTTTATTTTAAAAAATAGTTTAACCATAGTTTATACTCTCTTATATTTTCTCCCTTCTCTATCTGCTTCTCCTATAAAATGCATATTGCCATTCTTCAGTTAATTGTTTTCCTTCCTAAGATTTTTCTCACCTGTTTTCTATGTTTAACTTGTCCCAATTCTATGGTTGTTTTTAAGTTTATAATTTAGTATTCTATTGATTTTTAATTTTAAGAATTCTATTTTAGGTAACTGTACATTTTGGTTTCTCACTAATTATTAAAGTCTCTGCATATTTCCTTTCTTAGAGCAATCATTTTTATTTATTGTATGTTTATCTTCCTCAAGTTTTCCATGAAATATTAAATTAACTTTTTAAGAGTTCTCTTGGTTCCTTAGTGACAGGTTTTTTGATTTCAGTATTTTTTGTTCTTTTCATATTTATCTTTGTGATGCTTGTTACCCTGCTGCTGCTGCTGCTGCTAAGTCGCTTCAGTCGTGTCTGACTCTGTGCGACCCCATAGACGGCAGCCCACCAGGCTCCCCTGTCCCTGGGATTNTCTCAGATATGCAGATGACACCAACCTTATGGCAGAAAGTGAAGAAGAACTAAAGAGCCTCTTGATGAATATGAAAGTGCAGAGTGAAAAAGTTAGCCTAAAGTTCAACATTCAGAAAACAAAGATCATGGCATCTACTCCCATCACTTCATGGGACATAGGTGGGGAAACAGTGGAAACAGTGTCAGACTTTATTTTGGGAGGCTTCAAAATCACTGCAGGTTGTGATTTCAGCCATAAAAATTAAAAGACGCTTACTCCTTGGAAGGAAAGTTATGACCAATCTAGACAGCATATTCAAAAGCAGAGATATTACTTTGCCAACTAAGGTTCGTCTAGTCAAGGCTATGGTTTTTCCAGTAGTCATGTATGGATGTGAGAGTTGGACTGTGAAGAAGGCTGAGCGCCAAAGAATTGATGCTTTTGAACTGTCGTGTCGGAGAAGACTCTTGAGAGTGCCTTGGACTGCAAGGAGATCCAACCAGTCCATTCTGAAGGAGATCGGCCCTGGGATTTCTTTGGAAGACATGATGCTAAAGCTGAAGTTCCAGTACTTTGGCCACCTCATGTGAAGAGTTAACTCACTAGTAAAGACTCTGATGCTGGGAGGGATTGGGGGCAGGAGGAGAAAGGGATGACCGAGGATGAGATGGCTGGATGGCATCACTGACTCGATGAGCATGAGTCTTAGTGAACTCTGGGAGTCGGTGATGGACAGGGAGGCCTGGTGTGCTGCGATTCATGGGGTCACAAAGATTCGGACACGACTGAGCCACTGAACTGAACTGAACTGATACAGATATCTGTCAGGAAACTGATGTCTCAGGTCTTTAATGTTGATAGCTTACATTGAAAGCTGCAGATTTGTGATCTCTGAAGATTGGCTTCAGGATCAGGGATCAGGCTTGATTACTCAGGGCTTTTGTGTGGCAGAAATTTTATTACAGTGAAAAAGGACAAAGAAAGCTTCTGACATAGACATCCCATAGGGGATGGGATGGTGCCCCACTAGCTAGTCTTATCAAGGCCTTGTATAATTTTACCAGATTTGCTCCCACAACATACATCTTAAATTAACAAGATTAGAACCAACACTAGAAAGGTCTTACCAGATCCAGTCCCACAACATGTTATCTTAAGATAACAACATTAGCCAGAAGGTTCTTGTTAAGAAAGAGAAATATGTCCTTTCAACAAGATCCATTGTTGTTATATAATCCTTAAGTACAGAGAGTTGTTTTGTTGTGTAATCATTAGCTCTGGGCTTAAAGAAAATACCATCTTATGTCACTAAGACTAAAGAATGTAGGGGGGAGTAAATTATTTTCCCCTCCTTGAGAGCCCCAGACCCCTTTCTCCTTCTTGAGGGCTCTGGACCCATTCCTCTTGAAGGCCCAAGACTCCTTATCAACCTACCTAATAATTAATTCTCTCAATATGCTGTCTAGGTGTGTCATAGCTGTCCTTCTAAGGAGCAAGCATCTTCTAATTTCATGGACAGAGCCACTGTCCACAGTAATTTGGGAGCCCAAGAAAATAAAATTTGTCACTCCTTCCACTTTTTTCTCATCTGTTTGACATAAAGTGATGGGACCAGATGCCATGAATTTAGTTTTTTGAATGTTGTTTTAAGCCAACATTTTCACTCTCCTCTTTCACCTTCATCAAGAGGCTCTTTTGTTCCTCTTCACTTTCTGCCATTAGAGTGGTATCATTTGCATATCTGAGGTTGTTGATATTTCTCCTGGCAATGTTGATTCCAGCTTGTGATTCATCCAGCCTAGTATTTCACATGATGTCCTCTATGTAAAGAAGGCCAAATGCCAAAAAATTGATGCTTTTGAACTGTGATGTTGAAGAAGACTCTTGAGAGTCCTTTGACCTGCAAGGAGATCAAACCAGTCAATCCTAAAGGAAATCAGTCCTGAATATTTATTGGAAGGACTGATGCTGAAGCTGAAGCTCTAATACTTTGGCCACATGATGCAAAGAACTGACTCATTAGAAAAGACCCTGATGCTGGGAAAGATTGAAGGCAGAAGAGGATGACAGAGGAGGAGATGGTTGGATGGCATCACTGACTCAATGGACATGAGCTTGAGCAAGCTCTGGGAGATGATGAAGCACGGGGAAGCCTGGCACGCTGCAGTCCACAGGATCATAGAGCCAGACACACCTGAGTGAGTGAACAGCAACAACTCATATATAAGTTAAATAAGCAGAGTGACAATATACAGTCTTGGGGTGCTCGTTTCTCAATTCTGAACCAATCAGTTGTTCCACGTTCAGTACTAACAGCTGGCTTCTGGACTCAAATACAGGTTTCTCAGGAGACAAGTAAGGTGATCTGGTTCTCCCAATTTTTTAAGAATTTTCACAGATTTTTGTTGTGATCCACACAATCAAAGGCTTTAGTGTAGTCATTGTAGCAGAAGTAAGTGTTTTCCTGGAAGTCCTTTGCTTTCTCCATGATTCGACAAATGTTGGCAATTTGATCTCTTTCCTTTACCTTTTCTAAACCCAGCTGCACATTTAAAAGTTCTCAGTTCATACACCGCTGAAGCCAAGCTGGAAGGATTTTAAGCATAAACCTTGTTAGCTTGTGAAATGAGTGCAATTGTGTGGCAGTTTGAACGTTCTTTGGCATTGATCTTCTTTGGAATTGGAATGAAAACTGATCTTTTCCAGTCTTATGACTGCTGCTGAGTTTTCTAAATTTTCCAACATCTTGAGTGCTGCACTTTTAAGATTTTAAATAGCTCAGTTGTAATTCCATCACCTCCACTAGCTTTGTTCATAGTAATATTTCATAAGGTTCCCTTGACTGCACACTCCAGGATGTCCAGTTCTAGGTAAGTGACCACACCATCATGGTTATTCAGATCATTAAAACTTTTCTTGTATAGTTCTTCTGTGTATTCTTGCCATCTCTTTTTAATCTTTTCTGCTCCTTTTAGATTCTTATTGTTTCTGTCCTTTACCATGCCCATCCTTGCATGAAAAATTCCCTATGTGTCTCCAATTTACTTGAGGAGATCTCTAGTCTTTCCCTTTTCTATTGTTTTATTTTTTGCACTGTTCATTTAAGAAGGCCTTCTTATCCGTCCTTGCTATCCTCTGGAATTCTGCATTCAGTTGGGTGCATCTTTTCCTTTTTCCCTTGCCTTTCATGTCTCTTCTTTTCTCAGCTATTTGTAAAGCCTCCTTAGACAACCACTAACTTGGTCCTCTTGTGTTTGTTTTTCTTTGGGATGGTTTTAGTCACTACCTTCTGTACAATATTACAAACTTCATCCATAGTTCCTCAGGCACTCTTTCTACTTGATCTAATCCCCTGACTCTATTTGTCACATCCACTGTATAATCATGAGAGATTTGATTTAGGTTATACATGAATGCCCTAGTGGTTGAAATAAAGAGCTCATGATCTGATCCACACTCGGCTCCACATCTTATTTTTGACGCCCATATGGAGCTTCTCCAGCTGCAAAATCATAATCTGATTTTGGTTTTCACTATCTCATGATGTCCATGTGTAGCCATCTTTTGGGTTATTGTAAAATGGTGTTTACTGTGGCCAGCTTATTCTCTTGACAAAACTCTACTAGTCTTTGCCCTGCTTCATTTTTTACTCCAAGGCCAAACTTGCCTGTTATTTTGGGTATCTCTTTACTTCCTACTTTTGCATTCCAATCTTCTATAATTAAAAGGACACCTTTTTTTGTTGTTGTTGTTATTTATAGAAGGTGTTGTAGGTCTTCATAGAACTGGTCTACTTCAGCTTCTTTAATATTAGTGGTTGGGGCATAGACTTGGATTATTCTGATGCTGCCTTGGAAAGAAACCCAGATCATTCTGTCATTTTGGGGGTTGTAGCCAAGTACTACATTTCAGACTCTTATGTTGACTATGAAAGTTACTCTATTTCTTCTAGGGGATTCTTGCCCACATTAACAGATATAATGGTCACCTGAATTAAATTTGCCCATTCCTGTCTACTTTAGTTCACTGATCCCTAAGATGTTGATATACAATGCTACCATTTCCTGAATGACCATGCCCCATTTACCTTGATTCATGGATCTAAATTTTACAGTTTTACTTTATACTCTAAATAGTCAATTACATACTCTTTAGAACAAAATTATTACTTAAAATTAACTCATTATGTACATTTCTTCTATTTCAGAGAAACTAAATGCTGAAAGAGAATGACTCATAATTCTCATATTCCCCAGTTTTCCCAAATTAAAGATGCTTAAGTAGTTCTTAAAAGATGCTTACTCCCTGAAAGGAAAGTTATGACCAACCTGGACAGCATATTAAAAAGCAGAGACATTATTTTGCCAACAAAAGTCCACTAGTCAAGGCTATGGTTTTTCCAGTGGTCATGTATGGATATGAGAGTTGGACTATGAATAAAGCTGAGCACCAAAGAATTGATGCTTTTGAACTGTGGTGTTGGAGAAGATTCTTGAGAGGTCCTTTGGACTGCAAGGAGCTCCAACCAGTCCATTCTAAAGGAGATCAGTCCTGGGTCTTCATTGGAAGGACTGATGCTGAGGCTGAAACTCCAATACTTTGGCCACCTCATGTGAAGAGTCAACTCATTGGAAAAAACCCAGATGCTGGGAGGGATTGAGGGCAGGAGGAGAAGGGGACGACAGAGGATGAGATAGCTGGATGGCATCACTGACTCAATAGACAAGGGTTTGGGTAAACTCCGGGAGTTGGTGATGGACAGGGAGGCTTGGCGTGCTATGGTTCATGGGGTCACAAAGAGCTGGACATGACTGAATGACTGAACTGAACTGAAATAGTTCTAATACACTTAGGATACACAAGACCAAATATTGATTCCTATTATAAGTAGAAATCATTTCAAGTTACAATTATGATCATAAAATTATGAGAATCTTGGAACTTTTATTCTACGTAGCTTTCTCTATAGAGAATGGTATGTTGCCTACTGTGTAACAAGATAGTTCATGTTTAAAGACATCTTTTTTCTTTCCATATTATCCTTCTTTTACATCCATAATTACTTGTATTATATGTCCACTTTGCCAAGTTACCAAGGGAAGTAATATAATGTCCTCATCTGCAACCCTGAAAATACACAACATATTACCTTGACTATAAATAGCCAAGCTACCTTTGTAGATTCAGAGACAACAAATCAAAGCATGATAAATACCTTCAATCCTCTCTTGACTAAAAAGTAGGAGGTTAATCTGTTTCCCACTATTACTAGCAAGAAAATCTGCTGCCATTGAAAACAGATATGAGTTTGTCTTCTTGACAGAATGTTTGTTTATAGAAGACATCAAATGCATCCTCACTAAATTTTTGTCATAATAATCTCATCAAGCTCTTTAAAAATGAAGGTAAGAAAAAGACTTTTATGTGTTCTCTAAAAAGTATCCAAACCATTAAATGTATCTTAAAACTATGTAATTATATTATGTATAAAAAGAAACATTATTCCTATTCTGTGGTGCTTGTGAGCAGATAGAAATGTATGGGGATAAATATATCACAAGGTATTAGGCATTTGCCATAGTACAAAAATAAAGAAAGGAAAAAATAATAAATTATGATGGTGTTTCCATAGTTGTAGAAGGTGGTGGTCATGGGATGCTAGGAAGAGTAAATGAGGGGAAAAAAGGAAAAAAACACTGAATGAAACAGCACTTAAGATGGATCTTGATAAATTAGCAGAATAGTAAATATGTGCACCACAAAAGCAACCCATGTTAACTGAATATCATAGGCAAGGCCTGAATACTCTCAATATAATTTAATTAAGATACTAAAAGTTGAAGCATATATTTGTCAGAGTAGGAAAGCAAATATATTGGGTCTAGTTACGGACAATGTTGAGTGCCAAGATAAGGCATTCATCATTAACTTGGTAACTAAGAAAGAGAAATTGAAAGACTTTGAGAATGAAACCTAACAAGAGAAGAGAGGAAGTCCACTGGAATTTGTAGGAAGGCTGTTGAAAGACTATTTTGATAATCTAGGCAAGAAGAAATGAAACTCTATACGGAGGGGAACTAGTTATAACAGGTGCCAGGTAGCTATTGGTATAACAAACACTTGGCTGTAGCTAATTTCCCCAAAGAAATACAATCAGAAAGCAAATGTGCTGAAGAAAATCACACATTATAGGGAGGGCCAGTTGAAGGAACTATGTTTGTTCATGTAATTTCTTTCACTTTCTGTATACCATAAAAATATTTAAAAAAGGACAAAGGCAACCTTGGCTTATCTATAAATTAACACATGAAATTCACCAAGGGCATTTGTGTGTGATACCTCGCTTACTAATATGTCAAAAAGACCAGTTACTCTCTCAAGAAAGGCATCCGTAAATGACAAAGAGGAAACAAGTGCTCATTAAAAATACTTTTTCTTTCTCCTACAGCTACATTAATTACATTGTCGGCTTGAGTCCGAAAGAATGAGATAGGAAGAAGCAATCCAATTCTCATCTTGTTTAAACTTGTCAGTTCCAAACTGAAGCCAACAGTTAGGGAAAAAGGAGAAGGTCTCCTTAATTTAGAGAAACATGGGAAGCCCAACTGCTGAATTTTTGGTTGTTGTTGTTTGCTTGTTTTGTAAAAGGCAGTTGCTCTCCAGAAGCCAGTTGCCTCTTTTTTAAGTATTATGAATTCAGTCCCTCACTTGACACCCACAGGCTGCAAGCAATGTTTTTCATCAGAAGAGACTCCCACTTACAGCACTGCCACGCATCATCTGTTGTGCCTTTGACCCTCCACTGAAAGAAAATGTATCTCTAAAGTGCTTAGGAGCTGCTGAGACTGACACAGAAAATTTTAGGTTGAACTTTTGCTTCAACCCAGTGTTTGTATTTCCTAGCTCAGCTGTTTTGTGTTGCTTGCTAGGCAACACCAAGGTTAAGGCAACCAAGGTTATTTCAACAAGTGTTCATTTATTAGAGCTATAATGATAAAATGGGGTATGTACATATGTGTGTGTGTGTGCAGAGAAATAGAAGAGAGAAAGGAGGAAAGGGGGAAACCTGAGGAAAGAACAAAATAATATGAACTGTGAATACCTAGATCACCCAGTGAAGGGAGGGTTAGAGAGTATGGCACATGGATGTGAAATGAAGAGGCTAAGAGGAGAAACAGTATGTGATTTGCACCAGAGACCAAAACCCTGTAACATACCATGCAGTAAAGGGACTATTAAAAAGCAGAGACATCACTTTGCCAACAATGNATATGAACTGTGAATACCTAGATCACCCAGTGAAGGGAGGGTTAGAGAGTATGGCACATGGATGTGAAATGAAGAGGCTAAGAGGAGAAACAGTATGTGATTTGCACCAGAGACCAAAACCCTGTAACATACCATGCAGTAAAGGGACTATTAAAAAGCAGAGACATCACTTTGCCAACAATGGTCTGTATAGTCAAAGCTCTGTTTTTTTAATTTGTTTTTTTTTTCATTAGTCATGTACAGATGTGAGAGTTGGACCATAAAGAAGGCTAAGCACTGAAGAATTGAGGCTTTCAAATGGTGATGCTGGGGAAGACTCTTGAGAGTCCCTTGGACAGCAAGATCCAATCAGTCAATCTGAAAGGAAACCAACCCCGAATATTCATTGGAAGGACTGATGCTGAAGCTCTAATACCTTGGCCACCTGATGCAAAGAGCTGATCCAGATGCTGGGAAAGACTGAGGGCAAGAGGATACCGAGGTGAGGAGGATTGGATGGCATCACCAACTCAATGGACATGAGTCTGAGCAAACTTCAGGAGACAGGGAAAAACAGGGAGGCCTGGTATGCTGCCGTCCATGGGGTCACAGAGTCAGACAGGACTTAGAAACTGAACAAAAACAAATGAGTTTAAATAGAGACTATGTCCAGCCAAGAGATTTCTTTTCCTTCTCCACTGAGTTGTGAATTCATGACTTACCCCTCCCCAATAAAAGGCTTCTATCTAATCAGGTTAGAGATAAGACAAGTAAAATGAAAAGTAAAGGTGTTTTTTATTACTCATTTCTCTAACACAATTTCTTCCCAAAGAAAGTAAGTAGATTCAAATAATCACTTGTTAAAATTATCTGGGACAAAGTTTTAAAATGCCCAAAACATAAATGATTTTATTAAGATTAATATGTTTCACCAAATACCACCCACTTCACACCTACACTGCTCTGATGGCTCACAGAAAGTTTTTGGTTTAGATATGCTTTTAGAGTACTCTCTTTAAAAATATTAGTTTAAATGTCAATTTCTTTTTTGACAGAAGCTCAGATATACTGGTAATGAGTATTGACTTTATGGAAATAAGTCTATTCACCAATGCTCTGCCTACCATTCTGATGTGACACTTCAGAGAGACCTGAAAGTGTTACCATTTCCTAAATTCAGGTTAGGGTGCGTGGGCTGGGAGATAACAGTTCTCCATTATCTTCTTCATAACCTGAGTCTTAAAGGTCAGTTAATGATGACAAACAGAAATGGGGGAAAAAGACAGTCGAAACAAAACTAACAAAAAAGTATTATTGTCAATTTTTAAAAAAATAACTAATTCTGATAAGTAACAAAGAATCCTGATTTTTAAAAAGAAAGTGCATTTACCAATTTCTCTAATCTCTTTAAAGTTTTTCAACAGTTCTAAATTAAATCCCTTTCACCCTTATCTCTTTATCCATCAGAAAATCCAAAGGGTATTTGGATTCAGACATCTATTGCACCAAAGATCTTTCATTACACAGCACAAACAAGCACTTTTATTGAACAAGAACCCAATTACTTAACCCAGCTTCAGCTTTCATTCTACCCTGAAGCGTCTACCCTGACAGAAGCCTACTAATCTCTTCTGATGGACGTTGCTACATATCAGTTCTGATACACAGAGATGATTCCTAACCTTCTTGTAGAGAACCACTGATTAAATAAACTGAGATGCCCATCTCAGCTTCCTTGGACCAATGAATAACAATGAGAAAGGGTGCAGGCAGATACGGACCCTTTTCTCTTCCGTGTGTGGCACAGGCAGAGAGAAAAGTGATAGAGAGGAGTATTTTCTCTGAGAAAATTACCAGCATTTACCAAAGTCTTGCACTAGCATTGCCTAAAGTTCTCTCTACTCTTTAAGTTACTCTTATACTCCCCACATTTTGGTAGAAAGATACAAAAATCAGTTCCTTAAAGCTCTTGTAGCTTGCTGCTGCCATTCTTTTCATTTTTCAAATTTACAGTGTTAATGACATGACGTTTATATCAGTAATTCTCAACACTGAATGTACATTAGAACCTTAAAGAGGCCTGAGTCCCATTTCTAGTGGTTCTGATTTAATTCATCAGGGTTGTGACCTGAGGATTAGTATTTTTAAAAAACTCTCGAGGTTACTGTAATATACAGTTAAGGTTGAGAAGAACTACTTGGTGTAAATAGCAACAGACAAATTTGTTGAGGATTATGTTAGAATTACGAAGAGGTTTTAAGAATCACTTAGTCTAATTTCACTTCCAGTGCAGGAATATCCTAAAGAAAAGCTCTGACAAGTTATACTGATGACACCGTTGTTACCTCACAAGAAAGTCCATTTCTTTGGTTTCCTTTTAACATAAATCTGTAGAAAAATTCTCCAAGATAGATATTTCAAAGTATCATGCATTCACAAATATCCTCCCCATAACAACATTGTTCAGTTCATTTCAGTCACTCAGTCGTGTCTGACTCTTTGCGACCCCATGAATCGCAGCACACCAGGCCTCCCTGTCCATCACCAACTCCCGGAGTTCACTCAGACTCACGCCCATTGAGTCGGTGATGCCATCCAGCCATCTCATCCTCTGTCGTCCCCTTCTCCTCCTGCCCCCAATCCCTCCCAGCATCAGAGTCTTTTCCAATGAGTCAACTCTTCACATGTGGTGGCCAAAGTACTGGAGCTTCAGCTTTAGCATCATTCCTTCCAAAGAAATCCCAGGGCTGATCTCCTTGCAGTCCAAGGGACTCTCAAGAGTTTTCACATTCACAAATAAACTCAATAATTTAATATTTACCAATAAGGAAATGAAATTGGATACTGTGTATTTATATAAAAGACAGAGGGTTCAGAACAGGGAATAGGTGGACTATACCTTCAGTGTGAAATGTGAATACCTTCATAAATACACACTTATATGCAGAATGCCTTCCTGAAGTATATTATAAAGAGTGGTTTTCAAAAAGATAAGACTAGGCTTTTGTTTTTAGTTTATGTATTTCTAATCATTTCTATTTACTGGCCATTTGTATAAATTGCTTTCTTATATTTCAATTAACAGAGGTTATTTAGATACTGAGATAAAAGATTGCTTTATTTTTTCTTTAATTCTCACCATCCTTCCAGTTGTGAAATGAAATCTGTTACCTATGCTTTTCTTTGGGTTACCATTTGGAGCTACACATGATGAAGTGCCTATTGGGGCCCTTTAGCTATTTGAAACAACACAATAATATTTTCCCTTGGTGAAAACTAATTTTTTTCTATTCTTCTTAATATTCCTTCAAAGACTATATATTATAGGCTTAGTATTACTTGTGGGAATTAAAGAATATAGGAATAATTTCACAAATAATTGACATTAAGAAGCTTATATTCAATCGAGGAGATAAAAATTAAGTAAAAATAAAACATAGTAATTTCATTACAAGTTTATTTATAACCAGAGGAAATGAGTGCACAGAGGGGAGTCTATTTTTTCCAATGGTGGGCAGTAAATAGGAGAGTGAAGTTGGTGAAACAGGTATGGAACACTTTAAGAAAATTTTATTTTTCAAGGCAACAAAGCATTTTTATGTGTTACTTTACTACAGTTTTATAAAAGTACCAGATATTATCATCACCATTTTATAACTGTGGAAATGGAAGTTCATGTTATAATGGCTGTAAGACTTTTTTATTCTCTGTATGTGCTCTTATTCATCAATGTTGCTCAAGGGCCAAGAATTAAAGATATTTCCTAAATGCTGTCTAATCAATTCAGAGGCAAGTAACACTTCCAGGTCCACTGATACTGACACTAAACCTCTGATAATTTGCTTTCTACAGTAGAAAGAGGGGATGAAATGGTCAAAGCAGGTGTGAAAGAATAAGCCCCTAAGTCTGCCTGGGAAGAGTCAATTGCAGCTTCAAAAAGGAAGAATGCTGGTTTGAGCTGAAATTTTAAAGGCAAAGAAGAGCTTTCCAGGAATACAAACAGTAGGTGGTTCATTTTAGGCAGAGGCAACAGCACTACCAGAAACTCTGCACGTTGAGGCAGTTTGGGAGCTTCCACATTGTTTAGAGTTGCAAGGACAGGAACAAAGAGACAAATGGGAATGAGGTTAGAAAGGGAAGCAGAAGACTAAGCATTAGTATCTTGGAAATTTGACTCTATTGGCACTAGAAATAAACAAAATAATAACTTAGTTTATGTCCTGGAAAATACTTGTGTGTTAAAAGCTGAAAAGCAATGAAGGCATGCCTAATAGAGAAACTCTCAGCTAAAATAAAATGTCCACATAAATATGGGTAGCTTTTAAGTTGAAATGACAATTTATTACTTTTGTAATTTTTACTCCCTATTGGGAACACAGTTACACATTTCTGTGAGAAAAGATTGTCTTTTTCATTAAGTTATGAATGATGTAGAAGAATCAACAGGTGCCTAATACAACTGCTTATGGTTAGTATCACTTTCAAATTTGTTTTGATGTAATATTTCCATCAGAACATTCTAAATCAGTTAGTAAAAAATATGGCACACTTCCATTAGAGGTCATTTATTGTAGATATTTACTATGATTTCTTTGCTTTCAATTTCTTATTAAATGAAAAGCCATATCTCAGCTTCTCCTGAACAATTTTGAGCTTTAATTTCAATAGTATAGCTATCTATTGCATATTCTAAAAATTGGGATCCCTATTGGAAACTATAGGAATCCACCATAAGGAAAGAAAATACATAGCAATATATATGAAGGAGATTTTTTTTTTCCTCTTAGTCTTAATATTCTTTAAGATAGCATGCTGGTTTCCTCTGATGTGGGCACATACTTTAAAAGACACTAAACTTAAGATTTTAAACAATACTCTGTTCCTTGAAATACTTATAAAACATTCATTTTTGAGATGAAAAAATTATAGGTTAAGAAGTACTTTCAGATAATAGCAGAACAAAGCTTTTCTATTTGGAATACAAGACCAAAATATTTTTATGAGATCCAGTGATCAGAATTATGCTGGTTACTTTTATTTGATAGAAGTATAATTTATAGTATCAGTATATAGATTAATTATGACTCTTTCATGTTTTATTGTCAAATTTCCTTGGCTAATAAAGCCATAGATAATGGGCTGGCAGATGAGATCATTTTGTGCAGGTTTCAAGGTCAATGTGTCAATTAAAATTGTGGGCTAATTCATTAGTACTAGAAAAAAAATGATCATGCTGAGCTATTGGAGATTGCAAGCCTGGGATATCAAACATGTACACTGACTTATGACAGCCTCAAGTTCTCTATTTTGTGAGGTGATTTAGAGGGACAAATTATTTTTTCACTAATTTGACAAAGATGAAACTTTCTAAAACTACATAATACAATATGGGTTCAAATACTGATGCATCATGTAAATCAGTGAACCATGATACATAAATTGAGCCGAATTCTCCAAGGGCATAAATTTTCCATTTCATATAGCAGCAGCATAAATCTGTTTCATTCACTCATTCATTCTTTCATTGGACAAAGATTTTCAGTTTACTGAATGTGTTATTCAGCACAAAGTTTTGTGTTAGCCACCTGGGGGGGGGGCAAAACAAAAAAGAAGTCATGGCTTTACTCTCACATAATTTATAGACAGATATTAAATAACTAAGAATACAATTAGCTGTTAAATTATAGTTGGCAAAAGTGCTACAAAGGGAAAGGCCTGCATGATGTGACAGGGTACAACTACTTTTACATAAAACCTACAAAACATGTGGTCTGAACATATTAATAGAATAATTTATAGATGCTAATTTACTAAGTAAATGTAACTAAGTAAGTATTTATCAAGAACCTCTTCATTCCACTCATTCTATGGGTGTTGAGGAAATAAGGAAATCATACAGTATAACTGGGGAAAAAGATATATGCTTAGCAGAATGCAAAAGCCAAGGAAGTACAGACAGAAGGGTCGTTCCTGAGATTTAAAAAATGCAGATTTTAGAGAAGAAATTCATTTGTTTATTCATAGTTTCCTTTGACATTTGTCATATTTTCAACATAGAACTTTAGGTCAGAAGTTTTTGTCAATAAAACACAACCTCTGTCTGTAAAGGATGTCCATAAAGGATGATTTTCCCCTCAAGGGACTTAAAGCAATGTCTAGAGACATTTTTCTTTGCCACAGCTGGGGAGAGGGTGCTATTGCCTGGATAGAGGCTAGAGATGCTGTTATAAGTCTTACAATGCAAAGGACATTTTGCACATACAAGAAATATTTTCCCTTACAATGGATAATTATCTATACCAAAATGTCAATGGGGCCAAGGTTGATAAATCCTTAAGAGACATAGAGAAATAATTACAATACAGTAGTATTGGTCTTGAAATGTGATAATGGTTTAAAAAACTAAGGAAACTATAGATTGTGATGTGATAGGCAAGGAAAAGCAATCGCCTCGGTATACTACTGTTGTACTTTTTGGTGAAATGATGGAAAACCTGGGCTAGGACCATCACGATGAAAATAATAAGATTAATTTTCAAATGGGTATGAGGGGAAATCTGAGGGGTAAAATCAGTACTGATATATTGAGCAATTATGTGGTGGAAATTTGGAGGGAAAGGAGTTGAAGATGAAAGAGTCAATGATTTCCTTAAGACTTGTTTAGTTGGGTGGTAGGTTATAGGATTAATACTAGCAAACATTGGAACACAGGAGAAGGAGCATGTTTTGAGGGATATTAACAATGATAATAAAGATAATCCTTACATCCACAGTCCCTGGCTTACAATGGTTCAACTTACAATTTGACTTCACGATGGTGCAAAAGCAATACGCATTCAGTAGAAACCATACTTCAAATTTTGCATTTTGATTTCCCTCAGCTAACAATATGCGCTACAATACTCTCTTGTGATGCTGGACAGTGGCAGCAAATCACAGCTCCCGTTCAGCCATGCCATCATGAGGGTAAAGAACTGACGCACTGACAACCATTCTGTATCCATAAGACTATTCTGTTTTTCACTTTCAGGACAGTATTCAATAAATTACATGACAAACACTTTATTATACAATAGGATTTATGTTAGATACTTTTGCCCCACTGTAAGCTAATTTAAGCATTCTGAGCACTTTTAAGGCAAGCTAAGCTAAGTTATGATGCCCAGGTATATCTTTTTTTTTTTTTGGCTGTGCTGGGTCTTCAGTGGTGCATGTGGACTTTCTCTAGTTGTGGTGAGCCAGGCTTATTTTCCAGTTGCAATGCACAGGCTTCTCATTGCCACGACTTCTCTTGCTGTAAAGCACAGGCTCTAGGGTACACAAGCTTCAACAGTGGCAGCACATAGGCTCTAAAGCATAGGGTCTGTAGTTGTGATGTACAGGCCCAGTTGTCCCATGGTATGTGAAATCCTTCCAGACCAGGAATAGAACCCATGTTCCCTGCATTGGCAGGTGGACTTTCAGCCACTGGACCACCGGAAGTCCCAGGTTAGGTATACTGAGTGCATTTTTAGACTTACAACATTTTCAAATTGTAGTGGGTTTACTGGGACAAGCCCTATCATAAGTTGAGGATGATATGTATGTTATTACATATTAGTGTGCTAGTCAGAGCCAACATTATTAAATGTGTCCTATCTCGTTGTAAGGAGGTAGTCTTATTTAGAATTAGTATAGTTGGGCCTTAAACAACTCAAGGGCTTAGGGGCACTGACTCCCCACCCTAAAAAGTCAAATATCCATGTATAGCTTTACAATTAACCCTTTGTATTGGTGGTTCCATATCCACTGATCCAACCCAATCTCTGATTACACAGTACTATAGTACATATTTATTGAAAAACATCCAGTTAAGTGGAACTGTGCAGCTCAAATCTGTGTTGCTGAAGTGGTAACTGTACTGTCATCCACAATTTTTAAGACAGAGTAAGAAAGATCGAAGAAACTGTTCAAAGTCACATTGCTTATGAAGGGCAATATCCAGATTCCAACTGAGATTTCTTTTCTCTTAAAGCTGAGGTTTTCAACCTTTCTGCTCGGAAGGAGACTAGACAATCCAGATGGAGGTTTCACACACTGAATTCAGACTGCCTGGCTTCTCCAAACAGCAAAACCTGTGTAAAAGCTTAAATACCACTAATTTATTAGGCATACAATTCCAGGGAAGCAGAAGTGAGGAGAAATTTGAATGAGTCATTGATATAGGGGAAGCAAACATTCAATATTAAGTCAAACACACTTGACACTCTGATTAAAGGAGAATCCTCTAAGAGGCCATTTAAATTTTGCATTTCAAGATAGTCCATGTAGAAGAAGAAAAGGAGACTATTCAACCAGGTCTCAACAACATTAGTGAAATGTTCACTCCAAAACCTATAATTCTCATGTACAATTATCCTTTAGTTCTCCTATCAGCTTGCTCATACCAAGATACCAAAGGACCTCAGTGGCAGCAGAGATGACCTGGTACAGAAAGCAAGAGAAATACAGCATGCACAGAAGATACTGTTGAGTTGTACCTCTGAGAATCAGTCACAAGGAAGATAATACCAAATAAGTGGCCAAGTCCTGGAGACAATGCAGTTGGGAAGCTATGAAATGATACATAAGATGTAACTGATATAACTAGTCTCTACAAATGATCAGCTTTGTCACTTCCTTAAGTTATGTCCCTCCTGGGGTCTTAATTTCCTCATTTTTTTTAAAACAAAGAAAAATCATAGGACCTACCTTGTAATGTTATGGGGATTATAAGACTTAATATAATTAAGACTTAATGCCAATATCTGCTATTGGCATCACTACCATCATTGCTGTTGAGAAAGAAAAAAAAAAAAATCATCTGCTTATACTGAAGAACTAGCTGACTCCACAGCAAGGAACTGGTGTTGTTAGGAGTTGGCCTGGCATTTGGCTGACCTGGCTAAGGACATAACATTCTCTTGTGAATAAAAACAATCTCACGAAAAATGCCAAGATCCAACAAGGTCACTTTGTGACTATGCTGAAGTGAGAAAAAAACATAAAATTAAGACCACTTCATAATCATGGATAAGCATAAACAAAAATACGGTCATTATACAAACTGGAAATGCCAAAAGCAACCCTTCTCCGGGCTGATATGACAAGCTGCTTTTCTTTATCAATCAGAGCCTTAGCCTCAGTTTATAGTTCCTTCCTTCTAGATTAAGAGACTCTATCACAGATTTAGGCCTGATCTCCAATAGCTTCCAATTCAGAGTCAAACTCAGTTTCCTTGAACCCTCCCCAAAATTATCTAAGACAAACCCAATCTTTTAATTCCTTTCAAAACTCCTCTTACTGATGTGTCCCTCAGCTCCACTCATGTTCTCCCTCAGTGGAGTGAACAGTAAATCCAACTGTGTTCAGCTGTAGGACAGCACTTGGCGGGCTTTGGCTGAAAGACATCGTTATCATCATCATCTTCTTCTTTATCATCGTCTATAAGGCCAGACATGAATTTAGCTATATATTTGTGAACCTGAGCCTTTAAGCTACATGTGAGACAAAAGTCATGCAAGATATCACTCATGGAAAGAATGCCAAATTGCAGAAGTAAATTGACAAGAATTGAACCAGGGAGAATATACTAGCATTGAAGGAACAAATCAAATAAAAAGGATTGATCCTTTTGTTCAATAAATCAATTTATCTTTAGTCATGTAGAAGTAAGAGTTTAACCTACAGAATGAAGGAGAGAGTTTTAAGAACACCATAGTCCAATGTGCATGTTTTCAAAGTGTCCAGATATATAAGCACTAGGGAAAGTCCACTGGATAAGACATAAAGGGAGTATGATAGTCAATATTCAAAGTGTATTTGAAATGGGAAAAATAAGAGATGGGTTACAGTGGGCAAAGTGCTAAGTAAGAAAATGAGGAAAGCAGTCATTTTTAAAGTATGAATGTGAATAGGACCAAGATGGAAATTTAATCTGTGGGAAATGTAGCCCTGCAGGGGGGATTACTTGTGACAGGGACTAACAAACATTTTACTTTGCTTTAAGAAAGTGTCTGTGTGAAAGGAGTGTTTTACAGATCCAAAAATGTGAGGAAAAGTTTGATGAATGAAGATCCTAGAATATGTCAGAGGAAAACAGATTAAGAACATGGGTGAAAAACTAACCCTAAAAGATCATTTTCTGAAACTGGAGGAATGAAAGGGAGATAAACTAGTATTTCTGAATGTGAAGACTGTTTTAGAGGCAGCTGAGGCATTTAGTCACTGTTGACTTGTTTTCTCAGTCAGGATATAGTTCAAAACATCTGTTGATGGCATCTGAGCTTGATAACACTAGAATAGCCACATCAAAAAAAAAAAAAAAAACAAACAAAAAAAAAAACTGGAGACAATGAGCAGAAAAGAAAAAGACTGCCAGGTATTGTTAAGAATGCAGCTAGGAGGGAAGAGTCTCTCCTCACAGCCCCAGTGGACCAAATCCAATAGCTATGTGATGATTCTCTAGCAATCCTTGAGAACTGACATAAGGATAAGACAAATAAAATGCTTGGACTGATCCTTGTTTTTGTTCAGTCACTAAGGCATGTCTGACTCTTTGAGACCCCATGGATTGTAACCCACCAGTCTCTCTGTGTGCATGGGATTTTCCAGGCAAGAGTATTGGAGCGGGTTGCTATTTCCTATCCCAGGGAATCTTTCCAACCCAGGGATCGACCTTGGGTCTCCCGCTTTTCAGGCAGATTCTTTATCATCTGAGCCACCAAGGTGATGGATGATGAAGGGGAATAAAAGAATAGAAAGCCCTATGAGATCATGGTTGAATTCAGAGATGAAAGTGTCCAGGCTAGATAAACAGAAAAGAAAAACCAGCTACAAAATAACCTAATAAGGGAGCTCAAAGTTCTAAAGGTCACTGGTGATGGAGGAATAGAGGAAGTATAGAAGGTAATGAGAGGGGATGCTGAGAGGAGTCTGAAGTGGGAGGGAAGGTCAATAGCTAGGGTGAGTAGCAGTGCCAGTGAAGGAATTCAAAGGTTGGAAGAATAGAGGATTTCGCATGAAGAGTTTAAGATTTTGGGAAAGAGAAATGTTATGGGAGATAGTAAGATGAATACCATGGTCTAGAAATTAGGTATTAAAGTCATGCAGGGATATGGAGGAAAGTGATTAGAAATGAAGGTTTCCAGGACGGTCAGTTCAGTTCAGTTGCTCAGTCATGTCCGACTCTTTGCGACCCCATGAATTGCAGCACACCAGGCCTCCCTGTCCATCACCAACTCCCACAGTTCACCCAAACCCAGGATGTCTGGCTCTAGGTGAGTGATCACACCAGAGCAGCAAAGGTATTCCATGTTAACAGAAGACAAACTTTAAAAAGATTACTAAATATTAGCTATCCTGTTTTCTCAAGGAAAATAGAATTCCTACTACACTATAAAATGTAAAAGGAAAAAGAAAACCTCTCTAATGTTTCATACCATAAATTCAGAAAATTTATTTATTCATATATATTCATATGCTACATGCTTCCCAGGTGGCTCAGTGGTAAAGAATTTGCCTGCCAATGCAGGAGACCTGGGTTCAATCTTTGGGTCAGGAAGATACTCTGGAGAAGGAAAGGTCAACTCACTCCAGCATTCTTGCCTGGGAAATCCCATGGACAGAGGAACCTGACGGGCTAAAATCCATGGGGTTGCAAAGAGTCAGACAACTTAATGACTAAACAACAAGAGCAACAACATATGCTACATATAGACATTACCTTCTGAAGAAGATGTCAAATAGATCTGTGTGTGCCAGAGAACCCACACATATAGGGAAAAAAATCTCACATAACTAACGCATTTTCTAGAAAAGAGCTGAACTGCTGGTATCTACTGATACAACTTTAAAAGGGACTCAAAAGATTTAAGAAGCCACTACATTGTCAATAAAATGGTATGTGATTCTTGTGCTGCTGTTCTACACTTGAGACTCTAAACAGTAAAGGTGACTGGATACATTTGGGGACCTTGAAATGCTTGGTACTATAATACTGAAGTTTTATTTAGCCCTGCAGACAAATTCAGTATTCTTACTTGGTGAAATTTTAAAGAATGACCCATTATAATTTGTTATTCCAAAATGTCTGGCTTTTAAAGGTTATTAAGTATGTCAGAAAGTAAAACATACGAATATTTTACTTTCTATAAACAAGACTGTATTCTCAATCTATATTTTGAAATAATAAATCATATATCCAAAGAGATAAGTTACCTGGCTATATTCCTGAGATAATTCATGTGTGCTAATTCCTAACATATTAATTTTGCTACTTTTGATAATATCTTGCTTTAAGTTATGCTTTGTCTTGCTGCTGATCATAGACACTGGGGAAACAATCAAAACCACTAAGAGGAGATGGCAAATAAATGCCAAATAATACTTAGATAGAACATATTGTAAACCTTGTGCTATCTGGGCAGTTTTACTGTAATATGTATAATTTTATTTTTAAAAAATTAGATATTTACGGTGTATAAAACTCAGAAACAGGAAAAATAACATTTTTATATTTTTTTCTTCTGTAATCCCCAGGCAATATAATAATGGACTCTCTTAACTCATTTGAGTGAATTTTTAATAAGAAGTCAAAAGTAGACCACTTTCAGGGTCTTTCCTGGGAAAAGGAGATAATTAAATATAGATACAAACCTAACTTCTAAGGATAATTTTGTGGCTAAGTTTTGAGACATTTCTATTTCTAACTAATTTTCATTGAACATATATGTCATTCTGATACCCTCTCTTCTCTCCATTGGTGATTAAGATGTCTGCTTACTTCATTCACTATCAAATATGAATAACTCTTATTTCAAATTTCTGATTTACCTACAGAACTGAGAGCCTTGTCAGTCAGTTACTACTAGGATTTTACTCTGTTATAGTCACAGAAGTTTTCACTCAATGATTTCATACATAAGTAATGAGTCTAGGTTGTATGTTAATAGCTAATACCTATCTCTCCTTTTGCTTTTNCAGTTCACCCAAACCCAGGATGTCTGGCTCTAGGTGAGTGATCACACCAGAGCAGCAAAGGTATTCCATGTTAACAGAAGACAAACTTTAAAAAGATTACTAAATATTAGCTATCCTGTTTTCTCAAGGAAAATAGAATTCCTACTACACTATAAAATGTAAAAGGAAAAAGAAAACCTCTCTAATGTTTCATACCATAAATTCAGAAAATTTATTTATTCATATATATTCATATGCTACATGCTTCCCAGGTGGCTCAGTGGTAAAGAATTTGCCTGCCAATGCAGGAGACCTGGGTTCAATCTTTGGGTCAGGAAGATACTCTGGAGAAGGAAAGGTCAACTCACTCCAGCATTCTTGCCTGGGAAATCCCATGGACAGAGGAACCTGACGGGCTAAAATCCATGGGGTTGCAAAGAGTCAGACAACTTAATGACTAAACAACAAGAGCAACAACATATGCTACATATAGACATTACCTTCTGAAGAAGATGTCAAATAGATCTGTGTGTGCCAGAGAACCCACACATATAGGGAAAAAAATCTCACATAACTAACGCATTTTCTAGAAAAGAGCTGAACTGCTGGTATCTACTGATACAACTTTAAAAGGGACTCAAAAGATTTAAGAAGCCACTACATTGTCAATAAAATGGTATGTGATTCTTGTGCTGCTGTTCTACACTTGAGACTCTAAACAGTAAAGGTGACTGGATACATTTGGGGACCTTGAAATGCTTGGTACTATAATACTGAAGTTTTATTTAGCCCTGCAGACAAATTCAGTATTCTTACTTGGTGAAATTTTAAAGAATGACCCATTATAATTTGTTATTCCAAAATGTCTGGCTTTTAAAGGTTATTAAGTATGTCAGAAAGTAAAACATACGAATATTTTACTTTCTATAAACAAGACTGTATTCTCAATCTATATTTTGAAATAATAAATCATATATCCAAAGAGATAAGTTACCTGGCTATATTCCTGAGATAATTCATGTGTGCTAATTCCTAACATATTAATTTTGCTACTTTTGATAATATCTTGCTTTAAGTTATGCTTTGTCTTGCTGCTGATCATAGACACTGGGGAAACAATCAAAACCACTAAGAGGAGATGGCAAATAAATGCCAAATAATACTTAGATAGAACATATTGTAAACCTTGTGCTATCTGGGCAGTTTTACTGTAATATGTATAATTTTATTTTTAAAAAATTAGATATTTACGGTGTATAAAACTCAGAAACAGGAAAAATAACATTTTTATATTTTTTTCTTCTGTAATCCCCAGGCAATATAATAATGGACTCTCTTAACTCATTTGAGTGAATTTTTAATAAGAAGTCAAAAGTAGACCACTTTCAGGGTCTTTCCTGGGAAAAGGAGATAATTAAATATAGATACAAACCTAACTTCTAAGGATAATTTTGTGGCTAAGTTTTGAGACATTTCTATTTCTAACTAATTTTCATTGAACATATATGTCATTCTGATACCCTCTCTTCTCTCCATTGGTGATTAAGATGTCTGCTTACTTCATTCACTATCAAATATGAATAACTCTTATTTCAAATTTCTGATTTACCTACAGAACTGAGAGCCTTGTCAGTCAGTTACTACTAGGATTTTACTCTGTTATAGTCACAGAAGTTTTCACTCAATGATTTCATACATAAGTAATGAGTCTAGGTTGTATGTTAATAGCTAATACCTATCTCTCCTTTTGCTTTTGAAGTGTTATTAGATTTTAAACCTGAGATCTTTACTCCTGTCTCTTAAGTTCCACATATCTATTGGGATAATCAGAAATTACGAATATGTCATGTTTGAGTACCTGGAATTATGCATGCAGTACGGTAGCTATTAATTATTTGTAGCTATTGAGCCCTTGAAATGTGTTGCTAGTCTGAATTAAGATGCGCAACAAGTTTAAAACACAAAGTGGATGGTGATATCTTAGTACAGAAACAATGTAAAACATCTGTTTTTATATTCACTAGGTGTTCCAATGATAACACTTTCATGTATTTGTTAAAATAAAATGGACTATATTAAAAGAATCTTGCCTATAGATAGGTAGTACATGTATATGAATTACATATTGTCGTGGGAGTTTGTAATTTCCTGGGTTCTGTCTCGCTGCAGTGAAAATTTGAAGTGACGGACAGACCAGTACCACAGCTCGGTTTTATTTGGCAAGCAAAGGAAAATACATACTCAAGGTGTGAGGGCAGATTGACCCAAAAGACAACCTGCACTGGGTAAATTGGACTAGCCAGGAGAGCTGTTTACTTTACCTGAGGGTCTCACTCCAGTCCTTGGACCTTCCTTTGTTCTACATTCATGGGCTTTTCCCTTGTGTTTTAGCTACCACCATTCTAGATTTCTTTTTCCTATTCTAACTACCTAACATCCTCCCCTCAAGAGATGGTAGGCCAAATTCTTTGGGAATAGGGGCATCAAGGTCTCTCTGACTACCTCCTGCTGAGCTGGGATGGCGAGGGGCATTGGGCCTCCCCCTCTTGCTAGTATCAAGTCTCAGAGTCCTTATAGCAATGTATACCTAAGGGTGAGTGATATTTTCTTTGGTCATTGTAGTTTCATACATCCTTGTTGAACTAGCACTGCATGTTGTAGCTTGTTGACTTGAGCAGGACAAAACTAGTTAGACAATTGAAAATACATGGAGCAATCATAAGCAGCATCAATATGGTGATAACAGAGATTAGTAGGGGCAGACAATATGTCTCATTCAAGATGGCTCAAGTCCCTCCTTATTCAGGGATCAGGAGATCTACCTCCTATCTATTTTATGTTGTCCCTATCAAGCTGCACTGGCTCTATAGAGCTATCTTGAAAAATATTATTCCCTGAAACTTAATTTTGGGGGTGTTCATTAGAATGATACTCATTTGTTGTCCTGAATAGGTATCCAGGATCTCCCAGGGGATCACTGGTGTACTGAGTATCCTCTTCTGTTTTCTTCCATGGCTTGACTCATGAGTAGTGAAGCCAAGTGTCAAGTCCTGGTACCTTGATAACTATAGGAGCACACAGTATTACAGGGTAGAGTTGGAGTTGAGCCTTTGGGGACCCATCTTTCCAGACTTTAATTAGGACTTGAGTGCCTGGAGCATATAATGGTGGCTCTTTAGAATCTTTTGGGCCCTGGTTGACACCCCACAAGTGTATATCTTATTGGAATTGCCCAATGGCCATGGTATAAAACCCAGTGGTCTGAGCCTCTGGATCTAGGAAGAGGTCATCGATATAAACAAAGGGTCTCCCATATAGCATCTCATAGGGACTAAGACCAGCCTGTTCCTTAGGGGCAATATGGATGTGGAGGAGAGCTATTGGTACAGCCTATTTCCATCCCAGGTAGGTCTCCCGGGTTATCATTTTTATTGTTGATTTTAAGAATTGGTTGGCTCTTTTCTACTTTTCCTGAATACTGAGGCCTCCAGGCATAATAGAGATATTAAGCAATGTCCAATGTTTTAGAGATCCCTTGGGTGACCTTGGAAGTAAATGATATCCCAATGTCACTTTGTAATGACCTGGGCAGACCATATTTTGAAATGACTTTACGGAGCAATTTTTGTTGTTGTTTTGTTTTGTTTTTACCGCCTCCTCAGCCTTCTCAGTCTGGGTGGAAAAGCCTTCAATCCATCCTGTGCATGTATCTATCATGACTAATACATATTTATACCGTTGAAAAACTGGCATTTGCCAGTCCTCTGCTGGGTAGGTCCCATGCCATTGGATGGGCTGGGCCAGTTGGGGTCTTTGAAATCCTTGGGGGTTGTTTAATTGGCAAGTGGGATAAGAGGAGTCTACTTGCCTTGTAGTCCTTTGCAGGCCTGTTCCTCTGAAGGACATTTCTAGTAATCTTTGGAGGGCCTTTTCCCCTAAATGACTGGTGGCATGCAAGGAGTTAACCAACCTTCATTGGAGGTTTCCAGGAAGAAAAAGAAGTCCCTCCTTTTGGAACCACCCCATATGATCTTAAAAGCCACTCTTAGTATTAAGAGTCTCACCTTCAGTATATGAAGGAGTTTCTGGCAAATTAGTCTGTGGAACTGGGGTGGCAACCCTTATTAGGTCATTGTTCTGTTATGCTGCTCTCTTAGCTGCCTGATTGGCTGCTTGGTTCCCTAATGCCACTTCCATGCTCCCTTTTTGGTGTCCTTTACGATGGGAGACTGAAACCTCAGTGGGCAGCTGGACTGCCTCCAAGACTAAGGATTTGATCACCATACTTGATTGGGGACCCTAAGGTGGTCAAGTGGCCTCTTTCTTTCCAAATAGCAGCATGTGCATGTAGCACCAGAAATGCGTACTTGGAGTCAATGTAAATGGCTACTTTTTTTTTTCCTTTTCCCATCTCTAAAGCTCGAGTCAGGGCTATGAGCTCACCTAATTAGGCCAAAGTACCTGGTGGCAAAGGTTTAGCCTCTATGGTCTCAATATTGGAGACTACTGCATGTCTGGCTCTTTTTCCATCCAAGACAAAGCTGTTTACATCAGTGTACCAGATTTCCTCAGGATTGGTCAGAGGATCTTCTGACAATCCCTCTCAGGGTTTTGTCCAGTGGTCCAGTTTCTAGGCGCGAGTGAAAGGGAAGAGAGTGCCATAGGGGGTAGGCATGAGGGTGGCTGAGTTAAGAACCTCACAAGAGGGGTAGAGTTGGGCCTGGATTTTCCATCAGCACTACTTGTTATCTGAGGATCCTTTGATCAGACATCCATAAATGGCCTCTCCCATCCAGGAGCTGTTTCACTTGGTGGCTGGTAAAAATAGTTAGTTTGCCCCCAAGATGGAGTTTTAAAGCATCTCCTACCAGGACTGCAATAGCTGCAAGATTTAGAAAGCAGGGACAGATCTCTTCCCAATAAGAGAATAGGACACTCAGGGACCACCAGAAACTGGTGGGAAAAATATTTGTCTACCCCAGGAACAAGGTGTCCAAGTGAATCTTTTTGTAATCGTTTTTCCTATAGCACCCCAAATTGTACAGGTTTGGGAGAAGGTGGCTCTGGTGTAGGAGATCAGGACAGAGTAGGTAGCCCCTGTGTCAACCAAGAAATTCTCAGACCTATCTGCCACATTCAGTTGCATCCTTGGCTCCAGTGCCATGATGGTTATCTGTGACAGGTGGGCTGGCTGGAGTGGGCCACGTCAGTACTATTGAACCATCATGAGGGAAGACTTGATGCTTGACCCTGAGGCTCTTGGGTCCCAAGGGCAGAGTGCCTTCCAATGTCCCAACTGATGACATTTATAAGCTGTTTTAGGAGACTTGTCATGGTTTGGACACTCTTTGGCCCAATGCCCCGCCTGTCTACAGATTAGGCATTTGCCTCGTGCCTTGTCCTTCAAGGACTCGGGGTTTCCCATAGGGCTTCCTTGGAGGATGGTCAGCATCTGGGCATGCCTTGTCTCTTTCCTTTTCTCCCTCTCCTGGGCCTTGGTTTCCCTCTCCTGTTCTCTGTTATGAAAGGTATTGATGGCTGTCTGGACCATCTCATCTAAAAACAGGGTCCTGCTGCTATAGCTGTTACAAATTTATCCTGATGTCTGATGTACACTGGGACAGGAATTTGTCCTTTAAAATCACCTGTCCCTCATAAGAGTCTAATTCCGGATTGGCAAACTTTTGGAGGGCCTCTTTTAGCCTTTCCAGAAAGGCAATGGGGTTCTTGCTGGGCTCCTGAGTTATTGCTGAGACCAGGCAAGTCCCACNCCCATAGGGCTTCCTTGGAGGATGGTCAGCATCTGGGCATGCCTTGTCTCTTTCCTTTTCTCCCTCTCCTGGGCCTTGGTTTCCCTCTCCTGTTCTCTGTTATGAAAGGTATTGATGGCTGTCTGGACCATCTCATCTAAAAACAGGGTCCTGCTGCTATAGCTGTTACAAATTTATCCTGATGTCTGATGTACACTGGGACAGGAATTTGTCCTTTAAAATCACCTGTCCCTCATAAGAGTCTAATTCCGGATTGGCAAACTTTTGGAGGGCCTCTTTTAGCCTTTCCAGAAAGGCAATGGGGTTCTTGCTGGGCTCCTGAGTTATTGCTGAGACCAGGCAAGTCCCACAACTAATAGGCTTCCTTCTATTTCCATGGGCAGACTTCCTTAGGGATGAGACTTTTTGAAGCTTATCCTACCCAGTACTGTTCAACCTGAGAACCAGGCATCCCCAGGTCAGGGTACAGATCTCTAGGCAAGCTGAGGCATGACAGCCGCCTGGAGACTGAATCCCCAGACATGTCGAGGCAGGTCAACCTCCTGAGAATTGGCTCCCTGGGCAGGTCAAGGCATGTTGACCTCCTGGGACCCCTGAACTGGCAGATTCCCAAGCAGGTTGAGGCACATCAACCTTTTGAAGACCAGATCCTTAGGCAGGTTGAGGCAGGTCAACCTCCTGGGATTCCCGGATTGGAGTTGGTTATCCCCAATGTCTCCAGTGTGACTAGTGCTGGGTAGGATTAAGGGGTTGTAATCTTAACTTGTTGCTGGTTTGTCAACCATGGATGGGAATGGATATCATGATGTAAAGCAATCCAAGCCTGTGCTCTGAGACTGGGAACCTGGGAAATAGCCATAAACGTTCTCTTCTTATTGATCTGAGGGAAAGTAAGTCACTGACTTCCTCCCCTAGTTCTCCATAAGAATAGCTTAGGGTGTCTCCAATGGTAAACATTTCATTGTCATAGACCCACTTTAGGTACTAAGAGAAGTAATGACAAAGGAGTGGGTTATCAGGTCCTGTTAGAGGCATTAAGAGTACTTTAATAATAAGCAGGGTGGAGCAATATTGCCTACAATGGGGGAGTGTCCTGGTTTTAGAGTTAGTAAATGGCTGAAGAACAAATTGATAAGAGGCAGCAAACCATATGTTCCACGAAAGGGGAGTAGAGATTAGATCAGGGGTATGTTTGTAACTTTAGGAGAAGGGTGGTAATGGTTTGGGCCCAACAGCCTGCAGGGCTAACTTCCAAAGTGGCAAACATTATCCCTGGAAGCCCAATTGCACTTGAATGGATGCCACTAACAGATGAACTTCTACCAGGCATTGTGTGCCGGTCACCCGCCCTAGCAGTTTCACTGAGAGATGTTCTCATTGCACATGTTGTAGGAAACATGGAAGATGAAGACCTGAATAAATAGAGAGATTGGATTAGTTCAGTTCAGTCGCTAAGTCGTGTCCGACTCTTTGTGACCACATGAATTGCAGCACGCCAGGCCTCCCTGTCCATCATCAACTCCCGGAGTTCACTCAGACTCACGTTCATCAAGTCAGCGATGCCATCCAGCCATCTCATCCTCAGTCATCCCCTTCTCCTCCTGCCCCCAATCCCTCCCAGCATCAGAGTCTTTTCCAATGAGTCAGTTCTTCACANCCTACCATCTTACTTGGGTTTCTCTTACCTTGGGCTTGGGGTATCTCTTCATGGCTGCTCCAGCAAAGTACAGCCACTGCTTCTTACCTTGCACGAGGGATATCTCCACACCACCGCCCTTCCTCACCTTCAGCGTGGGATAGCTCTTCTAGGCCCTCCTTCGCTCGTGCAGCCACAGCTCCTTGGACACTAGGTTGGATACTATACAGTATTTCCCTCCCAAGAGGTAGCTATTTTCTAGCTTTCCCTCAAGAAGATTGTAGAGGCAACACTGTTGACCTAGATGGGGCTCAAGAAAATAACATGAAACAGGAGGGAAGAGAGCGGGGCACAACTTTTGAAAGAATGACATAGCACAAGGGCATAACATAGGCCAATTAAAATCAAATGGGTCCAAGAGGACAAATCAGTTTCAACTAAACTTTGGTCCGCAATCTGCAAGCTAAATGACACACCCAGAGGTACTAGGACAGTTCCAAGACACTGTCAAAAGACCAAGGAGTGGATATTTCCCCATTTCTTGGAATGATCCTCCCACTCATTAGCTTCTGAAATCACCCAGCTCTAAAAAACTAACCATGCCACATTCCCTGGGCCCCTGCTCTTGCCCTCTGCTATGGCCTATACCCTGTGGAGTGTGTTTCTCTCTAAATCTGGACAAATCTACCTCCTACCTGTCACTGTGTATCTCACTGATTCTTTTTTTTTTTTTTTTTCCAATGAGACAATCAAGAGCCTGAGCTTCATTAGGTCCTAAAACCAGGCACCATGGGTTTTGGCCAGCTCAAGTTCCTATCAGACAAGACTGAGTGACTAAGCATACCACGGAGTCCCTACCACATGGGTTTGAGTCCTAATCTTAGGTAAATGGTTTCAAGAACAACTTTCAGAAATGGAAAGATGATGACCTACCCAATACTTTGTGAGTAGTGGCATAGATGGAGAGAAGAGCTGAAGGATGAGAGGGAAAAAGCAGTGGGAAAAACATGCTGAGGAATCCCCTTCATAACCTGCCAGAATATCTGCTAAATACCTGCCCTGTGCTCATAGTTTTCATTGGCCTTATTCTTGGCACAAAGAAGATTAAGGACAGAAGAACCCCTACCTGCTTTGGCAACAACTACTAAGTAGCCTCTGCCAGAGTCCCTCAGTTGCACCCACTGCCACTCTCCTATTTGCAGGGGCTTTGAGAAAACAAGAAATGAGAGATTGTAAAGAAATTAAGATTTTGTTAGCCATATGTCCTTCCAGCCATAGGGGTGAGGACTTCCTACCCCAACCAGAGGTCTTCTGGAATCTGAGATTGAGCCTCATAGGCCTTTGGCTGAGTTTGTTTTTGCTGTCCCAGTTTTCAGCACGCTGGGCTTCTTGTCACTTCCACTGAGCTGGATTTTCTTCGCCTTCAGCTTCCACTAAGTTGGGCTTCTGCTGTGTTTGACCTGGGCCTCACAGGGGCCAAGCCGAGGTTGTTTCAGCCAGGTTAAATCCAAGAAATGGCACCATAGATGTCATGGGAGTTTGTAATTTCCTTGGTTATGTCTTGCTGCAGCAAAAATTTGAAGCAACGGATGGACAAGTGTTACAACTCAGTTTTATTTGGCAAGCAAAGGAAAATACATCCCTGAGGTGTGAGGTCAGGCTGACCCAAAAGACTTGAAAAGAAGAGAGACCAGAGGCCCAATTTTGGCTCCTCTTAGTGTTTGTTTTTCCTCCTCCCCCTGAGCCTGCCCTATGTAAATTGGGCTAGCCAGGAAGGCTGTTTGTTTTACTTGAAGTTCTCACTCCAATCCTTGGAACTTCCTTTGTTCTATTTTTGAAGGCTTTTCCCTTGTCTTTTAGTCACCATCATTCTCGACTCCTTTTTGCTATTCTAACTACCTAACAACATGATTCATATTTGTATGTCTCATTATAATCTTATGGACAATAGTGTTCTAAAATAAAGTCTGAAATTAGTACTCTATTAGTACTCAGCAAATATTCTATTCCACAGAAACAATATAAAACAAACAAACAAAACAACAACAACAAAAAACAGATATGTGTGGATAATAATGTAAGGAGTCTCGTGTCATATATGAAGAATAAAAAAAAAAAAACTTCTACACTTCTAGATTCTCATGGCTGATCTAAAAAAAATAAATTGTAATGAGACAGATTAGCAGGAGAAAACAAAAGCTGAATAACATGCATACATGGTAGAGACCCAGGGAAACTTGGTAACTCACCAAAACCACCCAAGCCCACACCTTAGTTATCATCTTCAGTTACAGATAAAATAGGATGTTAGAGTTGTGACTTGAGAATCCAAAGGGAAGGAAGGCAATTTACTTGGAAATGGAAAAGCAAATATTTGGTAAACAAAAGTTTATGGGACTGTGCAGAGACAAGGGACACTGGCAGGACTTTTCTTGGTTCCTCCCTATCCACCACATTTAATTCATACTACAGTTATCTCTGATGATATATCTCTTCCTGGTTCAGGTTCTCTATAGTCTTTCAAGCAGTTAGGGGGAACTCAAAGGTTCTTTCTGAGTATCTGGGGCCTTAAAAATAGTCAGCCTAAGTTATTCCTCACATCAAAGAAATTCATTTAGAGATGGCAAATTTTGCTCTCCTCTACCTACTAACTGCCCTGGTCTTTCTATGGGTTTTGCTTCTTCTTTCTCTTTGAAAATAACCAAGATTTTAATAGCAGCAATTTAAAGGTATAGATTGACAAGAACCAAGTTTTAAAGTGCTTCAGAGTGGAACTCAGCAATTAAGAATATGGTCTTTCTAATGCTTACAACATGATGTGTTATTCTGTAAGAATAACAAATTCAATATAGCTGATGAAGCATGAAGTTGAAGAGAACTTCTGTGTCTTTTACTTCTAGCATTCCTTAGACATTACAATGGTTATGCAAAGGCAGGTAAGATGAAAAACTATTTCTTACATTTGCTTTCCTGCTCACAAATGTGCAATGATTATTCATGCGGCATTTTGGAAGTACCTCACTGCTGCATGCAGTAAATGATTCAGCACTCCTTTGCTTATGAATAATTCATAGGGGAAGTGTCATATACCAAATTTGTTGGGTTATGTGATTCCTACAGTGTCTTTAAAGCTTGATCTACAGACTTATTCCCATTGAGCTATTTTTACCATCTTTGTGGGAAGACAACTACTATGATAGACATAAAACCTAAAACTAGTTAAATGATACTGCAAAATGCTCCATAAAGTTTAAGTGCAACGTGGAATGATTTCTC
The DNA here is from genome assembly GCA_006410615.1 of Neotragus moschatus. NCBI lineage: Eukaryota > Metazoa > Chordata > Mammalia > Artiodactyla > Bovidae > Neotragus > Neotragus moschatus. The sequence continues at coordinate 6,108,224 of SJYA01001331.1, forward strand.
CATTTCTTTAAGTGTGATGACCAACCATGGGATTCATAGAAACATCAAATCTCTGTTTTAAATAAGGATGCTTTTAAAGCATGGTAATGTTAACTCTGTAACCATTGATAGCCTATTATGATTTTTAAAAATTGAGTTTTGTCAACTCTTTTCCTTTATCTTCCTGTCCTTTTATTTCCTTTTAATAATTTTTATTATTCTTTTAAAATAATAAGGAATCCATATTCATTATACCAAGTTACACATAAAGTAGAAATACTTGATTTTTTATTTTTATAACAAATAATATCTGCTATAAAAAAAGAAATCTTAAACGTCTAAAACTTAAAAAACTTGCAAACATTTGGTCCTATTATCCATCACATATGTCAATGAAGATTTAATACCTCCAAAGCCAATTTCTTACTCCTAGAGTCATGAAGATTTAAAAGATCTTTTTTTATGTTCGTGTGAAATTAACTTATTTGTAGTGTATAATTTATACTGGAACTATGAAAAGCAAGTATGTAAATGGAAATCTTTAACATTTATTTCAGCCCTGAATATTACTCTTTAGGTATTCATACGTATATGTACATATGAATATTTCTCTTGCCTCTATGCTCTACTCCCATTCAATTTCTTAGATGACATTGAACACTTAGTTGTCTTAGGTGTATCTCAAATTCCACATATTTAAAATTAAACTTTTGATATCTATAACCAAATTTGATTAGTGATTACATTCAGATTGATTGGAATCATCCTTAATATCTTTCCTCCATTTCCCATATCCTATTAATCAGCATGTCTTGCAGTCTATCTGATAACTATTTCTTAAAGCCAGTTTTCTCTCCAGCAACATCTCCAACTCTCTGGACTGATTTCTGTCATCCCTTACCCAGATGAAGGTAATAGCTTTCTAAATGGTCTCCTGGCATCCATTATTGTACTCTCTGTTCATCCATGAGCAAACTATTTCTTAATATTTAGATGTGTAAATCAGGTAAAGTAACACCTTGACCAAATTTTTGCATTTTCTTTCCTTGCTATTTAGAAAAATTTCAAAAAAATTAAATAGTAATTCAAAAAAAGTTCAAAAGACTTTTGTACTTAAAAAGTTCAATAATATACTTTTGCTACAAATTCTGGGCTCTGCCTACCATGCCACTTCTTAATTCATTATTCCTCACAGTTCAGATATCGAGGAAAAATCTTTTGCCCAAGAAAGCCTTTCTGATGTTCCTGACCATTGTCCTTTCCCTCATAACATCATGTATCTTTACTTCATAGGAGTTAATGTTACAATTACATATTAATTCTGAAAGAAGGAATAAAATAATATAGCTAAATTAAATATATAAAACCCTTATATCTAGAATTAAACTGCAGCTTCTGATATACTTTTATATTTAACGGTATTCAGGCAAGCAACAACAAGAATTCAACAATCTAAATACACACCCCACCCACAAAAATACACACACAGAATCAACTATTGCAACCCTGAGAAGTATAGAAAACTTACACCCTTCACCTAAAACATACTGAAATCTGTATGGAGGAAGGGGATACTCATTTTCAACGCCACCATTCTAATATAGCTGTGGATGAAAGGAAAGAAGAACGTTAACCTGAAAATAAGTCAAAGAAAAAATATATCATACAATCTTGCTAAACCTGAAACTCTGTTAGGCTGCTAGATCTACTTTTGCTTACAGTACAGCTTCATAGCAGATAATCTGATGGGGTTGCCTTAGGGGATGTCACAATTTTCCCATAAAATCACTTTCATGAATAGATGTTTCAGGTGGATGGAAATTAAAAAACAGGAAGCAAAGAAAAAGATCACTTTTTAAGTGGGCACTTTCTCAGAGGGTCACACTACATTTAAAATACAGAACAAACTGGAAAGCCATCGAAATAACAACCATCTGTTAGAATGGTCACAGAGGAGTAAATTTTCTTACAGGAAATCTGAGTTGACTCAACACAATCTGAGAATGAGACTGGCAGATGGCACCTAAAGACTACATTTCAAGTAATTTTGTTCTAACCTGTACATATATAAGAAGTTTTAAGCAGAAGAAAAAAAAAAAGATAAACTGCATCTGCTGTATTTGTTTTGACATAATGCAGGATTTAAGCGACTAACACTTAACTTAATGAAGGATTTAAATTATTCTTCAAAAGTTCCGATATAGATTTATACACATTATACATTTTTAAATAAAGTACACATTTTTGCTTAGTTTGATCAATTGCACGGCAATCTTCCTGAAGAGCAAGAGACAATCCTTATCATCTTGTGGAAAACTCCAAATGAACTTTTTGGCTAACCCAGTTGTATGAATTAATTTAGCAAAAGCCCGAAGTATTTGTTATGGAATGAATTGTATCTCCCCAGAATTCTTATGTTCAAGCTCTAGTCCCTTGTGTGACTGTATTGGAGATAAGGAGTGTGTGTGTGTGTGTGTGTGTGTGTGTGTGTGTTGCTCAGTCTTGTTTGACTCTTTGCAACCCCATGGACTATAGCCCGTCAGGCTCTACCCATGGCATTCACGAGGCTGGAGTGAGCAGCAATTTCCTTCTCCAGGGGATCTTCCTGACCCAGGGATCCAACTCAGGTCCCCTGCATTGGAGGCAGATTCTTCACCATCTCTCACCAGGAAAGCATGAGGCCTTCAAGAAAGGCTGAATGAAGTCATGAGCATAGGCTCTAATCCGATATAGGCCTAATGTTCTTTTAGAAAGAGAGCTAGTGCCATCTCACACATGTTCCCTCTCTTCTTTCCTATCTCTTTAAGCCTAAGCACAGGGAACATGTCATATGAGGACACAGCAAGACAATGGCCCTCTGAAAACCAAGACAGTTCTCACCGGAAACCAGCTCTGGCAGAACCTTGATCATGGACTTATCTATGACAAAATATATTTCTGCTGTTTAAGCCACCCAGTTTGTTGTAAGCTGCTATTATAGTCCTGGTTGACTAATACAGTATCTGGAGAGAAGCTGGAACTCTTTGGCTTTTTCATTGTTGTTGTGTTTTGCTTTTTTGGAACAGACCTGTGATAATTTGGACAAACCCAGAGTATTTGTAAGCATGCCTATAAACATAATGTTATGAAGGTTTTAGTGTGCCAAAATTATTTTCGCTCTGCAAAGGTTTTTCTCTCATCTCAATTTCATATTGAACTGTTTGACATATTATACAAATATAATATCAATAGTAAACTTGAAATTCTAGAAAAAATGTATAGCAATAAAAAGTTCTACTGAAAATGCTTGACTTAGATTATCTCCTCAATGTTAATACTGACTTATCCTCAGCAATGACACTAAAATCTCATGTTAATAGCTTGGATAAGACCAAGTTTTGCAAATGATATCTTTAGCAGCAATGGTAAGGTGGCCACCACCTTACAAATTAGATATGAATGTTACTTATTTTCATTCAAATGAGTAGTCTTTCTAAAACCTCAAAGTCCTAGTAGATTTTAGAAATGAATATAGGTACTGAAAAAAAGGAATAAAGAGCAATAGAAAAAAAAAATGGGGCAAATTATATAAATACACAATCAGTATACTATATCTAAATGCTAATTAATGTTATATAATTTTTTCTTATCCAGTTATCATTACTTTTAAATTAAGACTTTATATTTTAGACATGTTTAGCCTCACAGCAAAGTAGATGGGAAGGCACAGGGCTTTACTATGTATTCCACGATTCCCTAGACACTCACCCTAACTCATTACCAGCAATTCTCACCATAATGGCTCATTTGCTACAGCCAGTGAACTTTACAGTGACATATTAGACAGTTCAGTTCAGTCACTCAGTTGTCCCTGACTCTTTTTACAGAGTCAGGACTCTTTGGACTGCAGCATGACAGGCATCCCTGTCCATCACCAACTCCCAGAGTTTGCTGAAACTCATGTCCATTGAGTAGGTGTTACCATCCAACCATCTCATCCTCTGTTGTCCCCTTCTCCTCCTGCCTTCATCCTTGCCCAGTATCAAGGTCTTTTCCAATGATTCAGTTCTTTGCATCAGATAGCAAAAGTATTGAAGTTTCAGCTTCAGCATCAGTCCTTCCAATGAATATTCAGGACTGATTTCCTTTAGGGTGGACTGGTTGGATCTCCTTGCAAGGGACTCCCAAGAGTCTTCTTCAACACTACAGCTCAAAAGCATCAATACTTAAGCACTCCACTTTCTTTACAGTCCAACTCTCACAGCCATACATGACCACTGGAAAAACCATAGCTTTGACTCCATGGACCTTTGCTGGCAAGGTAATATCTCTGCTTTTCAATATGCTGAATAGATCAGTCATAGCTTTCTTCAAAGGAGCAAGCTTCTTTTAATTTCATGGCTGCAGTCACCATCTGAAGTGATTTTGGAGCCCCCCAAAATAAAGTCTCTCACTGTTTCCATTCTTTCCCCATCTGTTTGCCATGAAGTGATAGGTCCAGATGCCATGATCTTCATTTTCTGGCAGAAATGTTAAGTTTTAAGCTTACATTTTCACTCTCCTCTTTCACTTCCATCAAGAGGATTTTTAGTAATTCTTTACTTTCTGCCATAAGGGTGGTGTCATCTGCATTATATTATTGATATTTCTCCTGACAATCCTNAGTGATAGGTCCAGATGCCATGATCTTCATTTTCTGGCAGAAATGTTAAGTTTTAAGCTTACATTTTCACTCTCCTCTTTCACTTCCATCAAGAGGATTTTTAGTAATTCTTTACTTTCTGCCATAAGGGTGGTGTCATCTGCATTATATTATTGATATTTCTCCTGACAATCCTGATTTCAGCTTGTGCTTCATCCAACTCAGCATTTCACATGATGTGCTCTGAATATAAGTTAAATAAGAAGAGTGACAATATACAACCTTGACATACTCCTGTCCCAGTTTGGAACCAGTCTGTTATTCCATGTCCAGTTCTAAGTATTGCTTCTTAACCTGCATACATATTTCTCAGGAGGCAGATAAGGTGGTGTGGTATTCCCATCTCTTGAAGCATTTTCCATAGTCTGCTGTGATCCACACAGTCAAAAGATTTGGCATAGTCAATAAAGCGGAAGTAGATGTCTTTCTAGAACTCTACTTTTTTGGTGATCCAGTGGATATTGGCAATTTCATCTATGGTTCCTCTGTCTTTTCAAAATCCAGCTTGAACATTTGTAAACTCATAGCTCACATGCTGTTGAAGCCTGGCTGGGAGAATTTTGAGGATTACTTCACTAGTGTGTGAGATGAGTGCAAATTTGTGACAGTTTGAACACTCTTTGGTATTGCCTTTCTCTGGATTTGAAATGAAAATTGACCTTTCCCAGTCCTGTGGCCACTGCTGAGTTTTCCAAATTTGAAAAATATTTTTTTATTGTCTGGATGTATCACAGTTTATTTATATATTCACACTTAGGGACATCTAGGTTGTTTTCATGTTTTGGCAATTATGAATAAAGCTACTATAAATATCCATGTGCAGGTTTTTGAGTGGGCATTAAGTCTTAGACATAATATTTCTACTCCTTTGGGTAAATATTTAGAAGCTTGATTGCTAGATTATGTAATAGTATGATTAATTTTTTTTAAAAGGCAAACTGTCTTCCAAAGTGGCCTGTACCATTTTGTTTTCCCATCAGCAATGAATGAAAGTACTTGCTCATCTACATCCATGACAGCATTTGGTATTGTCAGTGTTTTTCATTTTGGCCATTCTAATGTCTGTGGTGGGTTCTCATCTTAATCTGTAATTCTCTGGTGACATATGATGTGAAGCATATGCTCATATTTTTATTTGCCATCTGTATACCTTCTTTGGTAAAATATTTGTTAAGGTCTTTGGTCCATTTTTTAATCAAGTTGTTTCATTCTTACTGTTGACTCTTGAGAGTTGTATATTCTGTGTAGTAGTCCTTATAGATATGCTTTTTGAAAATATTTTTCAATGGACCCCCAGTCTATGAATTGTAATCTCATTTTCCTGATGTTATTTTTCACAGAACAAAAGGTTCTAATATTAAAAGTCTACTTTATCAATTCTCCAAGCCAGGCTTCAGCAATACATGAACCATGAACTTCCAAAATGTTCAAGCTGGTTTTAGAAAAGGCAGAGGAACCAGAGATCAAATTGCCAACATCCACTGGATCATTGAAGAAGCAAGAGAGTTCCAGAAAAACACATCTATTTCTGCTTTATTGACTCTGCCAAAGCCTTGGACTGTGTAGATCACAATAAACTGGGGAAAATTCTGAAAGAGATGGGAATACCAGACCACCTCACCTGCCTCTTAAGAAACCTAAATGCAGGTCAGGAAGCCACAGTTAGAACTGGACATGGAACAGCAGACTAGTTCCAAATAGGAAAAGGAGTATGTCAAGGCTGTATATTGTCACCCTGATTATTTAACTTATATAGAGAGTACATCATGAGAAACACTGGGCTGGAAGAACCACAAGCTGGAATCAAGATTGCTGGGAGAAATATCAATAACCTCAAATATGCAGATGCCACCACCTTATGGCAGAAAGTGAAAAGGAACTCAAAAGCCTCTTAATGAAAGTGAAAGAGGAGAGTGAAAAAGTTGGCTTAAAGCTCAACATTCAGAAAATAAAGATCATGACATCTGGTCCCATCACTTCATGGGAAACAGACGGGGAAACAGTGGAAACAGTGTCAGACTTTATTTTGGGGGGCTCCAAAATTACTGCAGATGGTGATTGCACCCATGAAATTAAAAGACACTTTCTCCTTGGAGGAAATTATGACCAACCTTAATAGCATATTCAAAAGCAGAGTCATAACTTTGCCAACAAAAGTCCGTCTGGTCAAGGCTATGGTTTTTCCAGTAGTCATGTATGGATGTGAGAGTTGGACTGTGAAAAGGGCTGAGTGCTGAAGAATTGATGCTTTTGAACTGTGGTGTTGGAGAAGACTCTTGAGAGTCCCTTGGACTGCAAGAAGATACAACCAGTCCATCCTAAAGGAGATCAGTCCTGGGTGTTCTTTGGAAGGACTGATGCTAAAGCTGAAACTTTAGTACTTTGGCCACCTCATGCAAAGAGTTGATTCATTGGAAAAGACTCTGATGCTGGGAGGGGTTTGGCGTAGGAGGAGAAGGGGATGACAGAGGACGAGATGGCTGGATGGCATCACCAACTTGATGGACGTGATTTGAGTGAACTCTGGGAATTGGTGATGGACAGGGAGGCCTGGCATGCTGCAATTTATGGAGTCACAAAGAGTTGGACATGACTGAGCGACTGAACTGAACTTATCAATTATTTATTTCATAGATTTGCTTTTGTTATTGTATCTAAACTGTCATTACTAGTTAGCATCTTTTAAGTTGCTTTTCTGCATGTACGTATATATTAAAAATGATCAGACTTGCAAAATTTAATATACACAGAAACAAATTAATTTTATTTTAAAATAAATGCCCAATATACTCAAATTCTGTGATAATTTAAATAAATTATAGCATATTCAAAGACTAAACATCATGTATTCATTAAAAAGATTTGAGAATATTGAGATAAATTACTGATAATAAAATTTTAAAGCAAAATACAAAAGACATGAATAATATTAACTAAATGTAAATTTAAAAATTATTTTTATGCAAAGATTTTAATTACTGTTAAGATATTTTCTCTAAATATAAGGATTATGAATGTCTTTAATATTATTTTAATTATTCCATTTTAAACTTCTAATTTTTTATTATAAAATACAAACAGAAATTCTTCCTTTTAAAAAGACATTTATTTTCATTACTCTAGGAAGTAGATCAGAAAAGATCTTATTTCAATTTATGACAGAAAGTGTTCTGCTTATGTTTTCCTTTAAGAGTTTTATAATAACTGGCCTTTTTTTTATATCTTTAATTCATTTTTAGCTTATTTTTTAGTATGGTTTTAGGAAATATTCTAATTTAATTATTTAACATGTAGCTGTTCAGTTTTCCCAGCACCACTTCCTGAAGAGATGTCCTCTTTCCCTTGCATATTCTGGCCTCTTTTGTCATAGATTAGTTGGCCATACATGTGTGGGTTTATCTCTAGATGTTCTATCATTTTCCACTGATCTATATTCCTGTTCATGGTACTGGGCAGTACCATAACATTTTGATGACTGTAGCTTTGTAGTATAGGGTGAAGTCAGGGAGCCTGATTCCTCCCATCTCTATTCTTTCTCAAGTTTGCTTTAGATACTTGGGGTTTTTTTGGTATTTCCATAAAAACTGCAAAATTTTTGTACTAATTCTATGAAAAAAATGCCATTGGAAATTTTATAGGTATTGCATTGAATATGTGGATTGCTTTGGATAGTATACTAATCATCTTAATAATATTGATTCTTACAATCCAAGAACACGATATGTCTCTCCATTTGTTTAAGTCATCTTTACTTTCTTTCATCATCATCCTATAGTTTTCTGAGTACAGATTTCGCCTCCTTGAGTAGATTTATTCCTATGTACTTTATTATTTTTGATTCAATGTTAAATGGGATTATCTGTATAAATGCTAAACAAATGGGTCCTACTTAAAAGCTTCTGCACAGCAAAGGAAACCATAAACAAAACAAAAAGGCAAGCTACAGAATGAGTGAAAATATTTGCACATTAGCAATTGACAAGGGATTAATCTTCAAAATATAAAAAAAGTTCATATAACTCAATAATGAAAAACACAACTTAGTTAAAACTGGGCTGCTGCTGCTGCTAAGTCTCTTCAGTCGTGTCCGACTCTGTGTGACCCCATAGACGGCAGCCCACCAGGCTCCCCCGTCCCTGGGATTCCCCAGGCAAGAACACCAGAGTGGGTTGCCATTTCCTTTTCCAATGCATGAAAGTTAAAAGTGAAAGTGAAGTCGCTCAGTCGTGTCCGACTCTTAGTGACCCCATGGATTGCAGCCTACCAGGCGCCTCCGTCCATGGGATTTTCCAGGCAAGAGTACTGGAGTGGGTTGCCATAAGACATCTCTAAAAAAGAGATACAGATGGCCAAAAACAAAAACAAACAAACAAACAAAAAAAAACCACATGAAAAGATGCTCAACATCACCAATTATTAGAGAAATGCAACTCAAAACTACAATGAGGCATCACCTCATACCAATCAGAAAGATCAGTATCAAAATATCTACTAACCATAAATGCTGGAGAGGCTATGGAAAAAAGGGAACCCTCCTAGACTGTTGGTGGAGATATAAATGGTGCAACCATTATAGAGAAGAGTAAGACGTTTCCTTTAAAAAAAAAAAAAATAGAGCTATCATATGATCCAGCAATCCCACTTCTGGGCACATACCTAGAGAAAACCATAATTTGAAAAGATACACACACCACAATGTTCATTACAGCACTATTTACAACAGCCAGGACATGGAAGCAAGCAAAATGTCTATTGACAAAGGAATGGATAAAGAAGACGTGACACATGTATACAATGGAATATTACTCATCTATTAAAAAAGAAATAAATAATACCATTTACAGCAATGTGGATGGACCTATAGATTGTCATACCAAGTGAAGTCAGAAAGAGAAAGGCAAGTATCATATGATACTGCTTATATATGAAATCTAAAAAAATGATACAAATGAATTTATTTGCAAAACAGAAACAGAGTAAAATGTAGAAAACGATCTTATGGTTTCCAGGGTGGGAAGTAAGGGTGATAAACTGGAAGGCTAATATTCATATATACACACCACTAGATATAGTATGCTGCTGCTACTAAGTCATTTCAGTTGTGTCCGACTCTGTGTGACCCCATAGATGGCAGCCCACCAGGCTCCCCTGTCCCTAGGATTCTCCAGGCAAGAACACTGGAGTGGGTTGCCATTTCTAGTGAATGATATATTTTTAAAGTTCAAGGCATATACTCTCAAAGCTATAGTAGGTCATATAGTAAAATAAATGAACACTTTCTATTACATTCATTTATCTTATTATTCACAGTTCAGTTTTTCCAGTGAATGATTAAAATATTTTTTTAAAAAGTAACTGACAATTCTAATTATATATTTCCCAGCTGTCTAATACATTAACTAAAATAAACTCTGAGGAAAAGCCAATAGAGATCCATTCAATCTCCCTTTAAGTATCTTCAGTACTGAAGATAAACTCCAGTATTTCCTCACAGTTAAGTCTCCAAGCATCTATTTCCCTGGCTTTTAATGTTAACTGGAGTCAATGTTGCCTTGCCTTCCTTTACATTTGTTGTGAAATGTTCTGCCACTTTTCTTTCCCCTTTCTTGTTGAAGTTGTCAGAGTCTATATTTTTCCGCAGTATTTCTCTGTCTTAATGAAAATTACTTTCACCGTCAAAATAACATGAAGTTAATGGAAGAAAAGAAGAATATAATAAGTTTATAAGAAAAGTGATGCCATAGCTAGGAAAATCAGTATCAAAAGCTGTGATCAAGTTATCACTCGATGACGCAACATCATTAACACAGCTGATGTAAAGCTATCCTGGGTATAAGTGATTGTGCCTGAGAGAAACACAGGTGTGGAGCGCATATGCTACCCACTAGATTCCACTCAGTCTCTGAAGGTCATATACTGTCATCACATTTCACAACCTTGTGCCAGAATAGAAGCACTGTTGATGATAAAAGATAAGGCTGAAGTATGAATGGAAAATCAATTACCTTTTTTATGTGTGAAAGCTCAAACAGCAAGGTATTTCCATTCTAACGGAAATATACGTCACAAATTCGACAGATCAATAGTTGAAACTCTCATATCTGGCATATGAGGATATTTCTTGTTCCAATCTATTTTCCTTTCTCTCTCACTTCCTCCCACTCAGTTTCCTTCCTTTCTCTCTCCTCCTTGACACCAGAACACATTTCTTGTTAAATCATACCATGTGCAATAGTTTGATCATTGCCTTAAACAATACATATCAATCAAATCAATTTATTGATCAAGCACCAAAGATTTACCAAAGGCTCTACAAAAAAACCGAGAAGGCAATGCAACCCACTCCAGTCCTCTTGCCTGGAAAATCCCATGGATGGAGGAGCCCGGTAGGCTTCAATCCATGAGGTTGCTGGAAGTCGGACATGACTGAGCGATTTCACTTTCACACCTTGGAGAAGGAAATGGCAACCCACTCCAGTGTTCTTGCCTGGACAATCCCAGGGACTGGGGAGCCTGGTGGGCTGCAGTCTATGGGGTCACACAGAGTCGGACACAACTGAAGCGACTTAGCAACAGCAGCAGCAGCAGAGGACACACTGCAAGTTGATTATTGTAATCCTACAGGGTGATCTCATCAGTGAGCGGATTAAGGGAGTTCTGTCTGCTGAGGGGTCTGAATAAGCATTTTCATTTTCTCCCTGCTGGGTCATTGACAAATGGAGGTTTTATCTGGGAATATTTAACAGCATATACAATAACAAACCTATAGCTTGCCTGGCTTGAGTTCTTTACCAGATTTGTGCTATTTTAGAAAGAAGGATGCCATCCTGCCTAGTATTGCAGTCAACTGATTGCTATCCTGTACCCCAGAGAGAGTATTATATGCAGGTGGTAGTGGAGGGCAGGAGGGTTAGAGAGAGAGAGAGAGAGAGAGCTGGGTCTGTCAAATGAAAAAACATCTATTAGTTTTTATTCATTTCTCCTCTTTCTCTTTCCCTTGGTTCAAATGCAGACATTCAGTATTCACTTTCTGTCTAATGCCCCTCTTAGAGGTTCCAATAAAGCTAAATGGTTATATATAATCTGAATGGTTATAGCTTAAGCAGTTGCCTAGTTTGGGAAATCCTAGTTGGCAGTTGTGATTGGTTGTTCTTAGATTTCATTTTCTTGGATTTGAATGCACTGACCCTGGCTTAGGGTTTGACTTTCTTACGTAGACTAGCAAGGCATTAGAGCCGTCCCATTCAAATGGCTTCCTTGTTAAAATACTTTAATACCAGCATATTCTCTGTAGCTTTAAGTGCAAATACAATGCAGAGAGACAAAAACAGCCTTACTCAATCAAGTCTGTTGGGGATACTTCTAACCTGACCTGTAATAGTACACAAAGGGTTTCCTGATGTTCAGCTATCTTTCTTAATTATTGGATAGATTATCTAGGAATGAATTTTACCCTAACAGCAATACGGTTGACTAGGAATGACAGAATTCCGTAACAAGATACTTTATTGTGTTAATTAAGCATGCACGTATGCTCAGTTGCTCAATCGTGTCTGACTCTTTGCCACCCCATGGACTATATAGACCACCAGAGTCCTCTGTCTATGGAATTTTCTTAACTCCATGGCTGTGAATGTGCTTTAAGGCACCATTTCTTTACCCCCTACCCCCATCTGAGTTCTCTGATGGCATAGCAATACTTTTAATAACTCTTGCTTTAGTTCTTTCAATGATATAAATTTATTTAAGCCACACCATTTAATTGGAAGAATTCTACCTTTTCCAACTCTTTTCCACCAGGATAAATGCAAATCCTACCCCAAGACCAGAAGCCTGGATATCAACTTCTTTTCTATTAATTACATAAAGCTGAAATTTATAAGGATTTTGTTTTTACTTGCTGGGAAATAAAAACAAGACCCATAATATCTGTGTTCACCAGACTCACACACTTAAGATGAACTCAATGATTACATATTGACTGACAAGGAAAAGTGCTGACTAATAAAGGGAATGGACACCGTTCATTTCCCCTTATTTTTATAGGAAAAAGAATGGTATTCAACGTAGGTCCTATTACAGGAAGTGTCCTTAGATCTACCTATTAGCTGAAATCAGAATTTCTAGGCTGATAATCAGTTATTCAATATGTTAAAAAAAAAAAGTCAATTGAATGCATGTGTCAACACCTGATTAAGAAGGTCAAGTGAAGAATTAAGAAGTGTGCATCTTCATTGTATTATTAAGAACTTCTCAAAGAGCTGCTCTTCAGTCTTCAGCTTTCCACTGAATCTTTTCTTTGGATACAGTTCTTAATCCAAGATTAATTTATTCTAACTTTACCTTTGTGTAACACCTATCGACCTCAAGCAGGCTCTAGTGGGACTACCAGAACTCAGGGATTCTACAATGTCAAAGTGTAGCACTATTAGATGTTAATATGAAAACATTTGTATTTTATTGGAACATGTTAAAAAATCTTCATATATATTTTGGTTTACCAAATATTTAGTGAAATAAGTTTCTCCTGAAAAATCAATTTGCCACAAAAGTTTTATCTGTTAAGGGTTTCCTTTGTAACTCAGCTGGTAAAAAATCCACCTGCAATGTGGGAGACCTGATTTTGATCCCTGGATTGGGAAGATCCCCTGGAGAAAGGAAAGGCTACCCACTCCAGTCTTTTGGCCTGGAGGAGTCCATGGACTGTATAGTCCTTGGGGTCACAAAGAGTTGGATGGGATTGAGGGACTTTCAGTTTCACGTTCACTTTGCCTGTTACACACTGCACAATACATTAAGTAATAAGAATTTTAACATATGCAGGTTGCTTCTTTTGAGAAATTTCCAATATTGTTTATAAATATGTGAAAATTTTCTAACAGTTACAATAGAATAATAATTTTATCTGAGCTCCACTAATGTTATAGTGGGGAGAATGAAGGTCTTTATGAAGGCTAAGTGAATGTTTCTTAGAGGAAGACTTTGAACCTGCCTGCCAATGCAGGTTGGAGAAGGAAATGGCAACCCATTCCAGTGTTCTTGCCTGGAGAATCCCAGGGACAGGGGAGCCTGGTGGGCTGCTGTCTATGGGGTGGCACAGAGTCGGACACGACTGAAGTGACGTAGCAGCCAATGCAGGAGATGCAAGTGAGATCAGTTTGATACCTGGGTTGGGAAGATCCCCTGGAGAAGGAAATGGCAACCCACTCCAGTAGAATTTCATGGATGGAGGAGCCTGGTGGTCTGCCATATATGGGATCACAAAGAATTGGACCTGACTGAAGCAACTGAGCACAAAGATTGGTAAACAGCATTTTGTATGGCAAATGGAATGAGAGCAAATAAAGACTGATTACAAGTATGAAGGTTTCTATACCTTATCATCACTCATGAGAAGAGACACATAACTGAGGTGGGTGGTACAGAAAAGTAAAATTCAAACAGATATTTTAAAAACAGGTTTTTACAGGCAATAAATTCATACAAATAAAACCTGTGTCAATCAAGTACACTGTATAAGTGGAAATTTCTTCAGAAACTCTAAAATGTAATCTACTTGCCAGTTTTAACTATCACCATTCCTCTTCTATAATTTGGAAACCAAAATAACAATGTAAGACTTGAAAGAGAACATAATCGAAAAAGTTTATACTGGAGATAAGATCCACCATTACAGGAAGAGATCCCAAGGTAGGCAAAAAAGAAGCAGATGAAGTAGGGGGAATACTAGGATGCAGGAACTGCAGGAAAATAAGAGGGAAACATCTTCTCTGCTTGTTTTTTGCTTGCATGAGAATGCACACGTATGGTTTTACCTGCACTGTTATTTTTATTTCACAGTTCTGAATAGACAAGCTAACCTATAATTATCAAAGAATGAATAGAGTAGTTTTTCAGATAGCAGGACACTGGAAACCCATTTACACTTAACAGGAGGTGATTAGTTGGTAGAAGGTGTTAGAAAAGCTGCAAATCCCATACAACAAGTATCCATCCATTGATTCAAGCATTGTTTTTCCTCACTGTCTGAAAATACAGTCAATACATTAAACTCTGCTTAAGGTTTCTAAATTGTTCCAAGGGTGTTATCATGTGTGTTTCTGTAATACCACATACCATGGATTGGAGGAGGCACAAACATATTAATACATTGTTGTTGTTGTTCAGTCACTAAGTTATGTCCAACTCTTGGCAACCCCATGGACAAGATCCTCTGTACTCTACTGTCTGCTGGAGTTTGCTCAGATTCAGGTCCATTGAGTTTGTGATGCAATCTAACCATTTCATCGTCTGCTGCCCTCTTCTCCTTTTGCCCTCAATCTTGGCCAGCATCAAGGTCTTTTCCAAATGAGTTGGCTCTTCCCATCAGGTGCCCAGAATATTGGAGTTTTGACTTCAGCAACAGTCCTTCCAATGAATATTCAGGATTGATTTCCTTTAGGATTGATTGGTTGATCTTCTTGCAGGCCAAAGGACTCTCAAGAGTCTTGTCCAGCACCACAATTTCAAAGCATCAATTCTTAGGTGCTCAGCCTTCTTTATGGACCAATTCTCATATGTGCACATGACTGTTAGGAAAACCATAGCTTCAACTATACAGAATTTTGTCAGCAAAGTGATGTCTCTGATTTTTCATACGCTAAGCTTGTCTCAGCTTTCCTTCCAAGGAGTAAATGTCTTTTAATTCCATGGATGAAGTCACTGTCCACAGTGATTTGAAGTCTAAGAAAATAAAATTTCTCACCACTTCCACTTTTCCCCTTCTATTTGCCATGAAGTGATGGGACGGAATGCCATGGTCTTAGCTTTATGAATGCTGAGTTTCAAGCCAACTTTTTTACTCTCCACTTTCACTCTCATCAACAGGCTCTTTAGTTCCTCTTCACTTTCTGCCATAAACGTGGTTTTATGTATATATCTGAAGTTGATATTTTTTCCCAGAAATCTTGAATCCAGCTGGTGACTGATCCAGACCAGCATTTTGCATGATGTAATACTCTGCATATAACTTAAATAAGCAGAGTGGCAATATACAGCTTTGATACACTCCTTTACAAATTTGGATCCAGTCAACTGTTTCATGTACAGTTTTAATTGTTGCTTCTTGACCCACATACATGTTTCTCAGGAGACATGTCAAAAATATGTGGTAAAAAATAATTGAATGAACTTGGAAAATAAATACAGAAAAGTGAAATGGCTGTCTGAGGAGGCCTTAAAAATAGCTGTGAAAAGAAGAGAAGTGAAAAGCAAAGGAGAAAAGGAAGTATATTCCCATTTGAATGCAGAGTTTCAAAGAGCAAGGAGAGCTAAGAAAGCCTTCCTCACTGATCAATGCAAAGAAATAGAGGAAAACAACAGAATGGGGAAGACTAGAGATCTCTTCAAGAAAATTAGAGATACCAGGGGAACATTTCATGCAAAGATGGGCTCGATAAAGGACAGAAATGGTATGGACCTAACAGAAGCAGAAGATATTAAGAAGAGGTGACAAGAATACACAGAATAACTATACAAAAAAGAGATTCACGACCCAGATAATCACAACAGTGTGACCACTCACCTAGAGCCAGACATCCTGGAATGTGAAGTCAAGTGGGCCTTAGAAAGCATCACTAGGAACAAAGCTAGTGGAGGTGATGGAATTCCAGTTGAGCTATTCCAAATCCTGAAAGATGATGCTATGAAAGTGCTGCACTCAATATGCCAGCAGATTTGGAAAACTCTGCAGTGGCCACAGGACTGGAAAAAGTCAGTTTTCATTCCAATCCCAAAGAAAAGCAATGTCAAAGAATGCTCAAACTACCGCACAATTGCACTTTAATCTCACATGCTAGTAAAGTCATGCTCAAAATACTCCAAGACAGGCTTCAGCAATACATGAACAGTGAACTTCCAGATGTTCAAGCTGGTTTTCGAAAAGGCAGAGGAACCAGAGATCAAATTGCCAACATCNTGGAGGGGGGCGGGGGCGGGACGAGCGCGCCGCGCCTGCGCACTGTGGTCCGCAGGGGGCGCTGCCCGGTGGCCCAAGCTTCCCTGGGGCTCGATCCTCCCTGGGCCCGAGCGGAGCTGGCGGTTGCAACGCTGGAGAGGCATCCCCGGGGACATTTTTGTTTCCTGGCCACGTGTTGCTACTGTGTGATGGAATGAGCCCTGGGCTCTGGCACTAGAGATTAATTTTACAATCCTGGATCTCTCTCATGGTTCACTCCCTTCCTCCCCTGAGGGTCACTTTGCATCAATAAAATGGGGACTATCACAGTACCTTTTGATGATAGTTCATACTAGTCTGAATGATACAAATCTGTTACCAGCTACACTGACATAACCAAGACCTTCTCATTTTATTCCCGAAAATTATCATGCCAATCACTCCAAAAACCGATTCTTAATTTACTCATGAATATATACCTTCACAGATCAGGAAGCAACAGTTAGAACTAGACATGGACCAACAGACTGGTTCCAAATAGGAAAAGGAGTACGTCAANTGTGTGGATCACAATAAACTGGAAAATTCTGAGAGAGATGGGAATACCAGATCACCTGACCTGCCTCTTCAGAAACTTGTATGCAGGTCAGGAAGCAACAGATAGAACTGGACATGGAACAACAGACTGTTTCCAAATAGTAAGAAGAGAACTTCAAGGCTGTATATCGTCACCTTGCTTGTTTAACTTATACGCAGAGTACATCATGAGAAACGCTGGGCTGGCTGAAGAACATGCTGGAATCAAGATTGCTGGGAGACATCTCAATAACCTCAGNCAGGAAGCAACAGATAGAACTGGACATGGAACAACAGACTGTTTCCAAATAGTAAGAAGAGAACTTCAAGGCTGTATATCGTCACCTTGCTTGTTTAACTTATACGCAGAGTACATCATGAGAAACGCTGGGCTGGCTGAAGAACATGCTGGAATCAAGATTGCTGGGAGACATCTCAATAACCTCAGATATGCAGATAACACCACCCTTATGGCAGAAAGTGAAGAGGAACTAGAAAGCCTCTTGATGAAAGTGAAAGAGAAGAGTGAAAAAGTTGGCTTAAAGCTCAACATTCAGAAAACGAAGGTCGTGGCATCCGGTCCCATCACTTCATGGGAAATAGATGGGGAAACAGTGGAAACAGTGTCAGACTTTATTTTTCTGGGCTCCAAAATCACTGCAGATGGTGATTGCAGCCATGAAATTAAAAGATGCTTACTCCTTGGAAGGAAAGTTATGACCAACCTAGGCAGCATATTAAAAAGCAGAGACATTACTTTGCCACCAAAGGTCCATCTGGTCAAGGGTATGGTCTTTCCAGTGGTCATGTATGGATGTTTGAGTTCGACTATAAAGAAAGCTAAGCACAGAAGACTTGATGCTTTTGAACCGTGGTGTTATAGAAGACTCTTGACAGTCCCTTGGACTGCAAGGAGATCCAACCAGTGCATCCTAAAGGAAATCAGTCCTGGGTGTTCTTTGGAAGGACTGATGTTGAAACTGAAACTCCAACACTTTGGCCACCTGATGCGAAGAGCTGACTCATTGGAAAAGACTCTGATGCTGGGAGGGATTGAGGACAGGAAGAGAAGAGGACGACAAAGGATGAGATGGCTGGATGGCATCCCCGACTTGATGGACATGAGTTTGGGTGGACTCCAGGAGTTGGTGATGGACAGGGAGGCCTAGCATGCTGTGGTTCATGGGATCGCAAAGAGTCGCACATGACTGAGTGACTGAACTGAACTGAACTGAACATATTTGGATGGCATCACTGACTCAAAGGACATGAATTTGATCAAACTCCGGGAGATTCTGAAGGACAGGGAAGCCCGGTGTGCTGTGGTTCATGGGGTTGCGAAGAGTCAGACATGACTTAGCAACCGAACAGCAACAACAGAAACATATGAATAAAGGGCATGTGACTGTAAAAAGGGTATGAACCCATATTGAAAATGACCAAATAGAATTTCTAGAAATTAAAAACATAATAATGGAAATAAAATTCAATGGATTAAAAAATAAAACTAAAAACAAAGATTCAGTTGATCCAGTTGCAGTTAGATGTAGTTGAAGAAAGAACTAGTAAAATGGAAGATGGAGCTGCGGAAATGATCTCTAATTCAGCAGGAACAGAACCACAGAAAACATGAAGAGTACATGATTCAGAGTAAAAAAAGTGGCAACTGTACAGTTAAACCTACTGAGTAAGTAGCTGATCCAAGACACCACATGTTGAGGTGCTGGATGCAGAGCACACAGCAGCTTGACTTTTAAGGGGAAGAGGCAGCCAGGCAAGAGAGGAGACTAAAAGAAACACAGGGAAAGAGAGACAAGTATCAGGCTTGAGACAAACATGCTGTGGCAAGTCGACAGTGCCAAAAGTCACGCCTTGAAGACGGCTGATAAGATAGACAAACTCCAGTCATCCTGATCCGGAAGGAGTCACAATGACCAGAATGGGAGCAGGAGAGAAAGCCATAGATGCTCCACCAACTACATGGGAGATATTATGAATTATTTTATGCTAAGATATCTGTCCACTTGGATGAAGTGGATAGAATTCTAGAAAAATATAACTTAATAAAAGCAAACCAAGAAGAAATAAATAATCTGAATAGTCCCTTAGTTAAATCGAATCAGTAGATAAAAATCTTCCAAAGAAAACCAGTTCTAGATAGTTAAAAAACTACCATGTTTTATCAACATTTAAGAAAGAAAGAATTCTAATCTAAAAAACTTCTTTCAGAGTATATAGAAAGAACGTTTCTCTAAAAGTCTATGTAATATATCATATTTCAATGGTCAACTCTTAAAAGTGTTCCCTTTAAGATGAGGAACAAGGTGGAGGTGACCACTGTCACCATTCGAGTCAACACTGTATAAGTCCAAGGAAAGGGTCATAGGGAGGACAAGGAAAGAAGTAAAAATCAGCTTAAATAGTTAGAATTTTCTTTTTCTCCAGAGAAGGCAATGGCACCCCACTCCAGTACTTTTGCCTGGAAAATCCCATGGATGGAGGAGCCTAGAAGGCTGCAGTCTATGGGATTGCTAGAGTCGGACATGACTGAGCGACTTCACTTTCATTTTTCACTTTCATGCATTGGAGAAGGAAACGGCAACCCACTCCAGTGTTCTTGCGTGTCCTTCCCCAGGGAAGGGGGAGCCTGGTGGGCTGCCGTCTATGGGGTCGCACAGAGTCGGACACGACTGAAGCAACTTAGCAGTAGCAGTAGCAGTAGCAGTAGCATGTAAATGTAGGCATCTCAGGACTGGGATTGGGGCCCCTTCCTCAGTTTATCCCATTGCACAGTCATCCTCTAACTCATAGTCCAGTATTGCTGCCCAAGTGCCAGCCATCATGTTTGTATTCCTGCCAAGTGGAAAAATTAAATGAGAAGGAGATATGACTGCTGTCTGCTTGGATGTTACTTGAGAGACATATCTACCACTTCTACTTCTACCCTGCTGACCAGAGGACATTATCAGACTCAGCTGTCACCTTGATTCTGGGTGGCCATTAGTGGAGAGGTCTTCCCTGTGGCTCAGTTGGTAAGAAGTCTGCCTGCAACGCAGGAGACCTGGGTTCAATCCCTGGGTCGGGAAGATCCCCTGGAGAAGGAAATGGCAACGCACTCCAGTATTCTTGCCTGGAGAATTCGATGCGCAGAGGAGCCTGGTGGGTCCATGGAGTCACATAGAGTCAGACACAACTGAGTGACTAACACACACTGAAATGAATGAAAACTGTTTAGCTGTGTCCGACTCTTTGCGATCCCATGGACTGCAGTCTACCAGGCTTCTCTATCCGTGGGATTTTCCAGGCAAGAGTACTGGAGTGGGTTGCCGTTTCCTCCTCCACGGGATCTTCCTGACCCAGGGATCGAACTCAGGTCTCCTGCATTGCAGGCAGACGCTTTACCCTCTGAGCCACCAGGGAAGCACCAACACACACTAGTGGAGAACAAATGGAGAATGGGACAGGCACACAGAGATAGAAACTCAGAACTGAGGGGACAGCCCAGTGGGCCAACTGAAGGCTGCCCAAGCCAGGGTCAGAGGTTACCCTCTGCTGGGAGCTGTACCGTGCCACTGATACCCTCCAGCTGGGCCCACCTGGCCTCCAGCCCCTTTGGGGGATGAAGGAAGGAGGCGGGGAGGGATGGCCGTTGGTGCTCCACAGCACCTGGAGCAATGTGGGCAGAGGTGATGGGTGTAGAGCTCTGACTTAGTTTGCAAGATGCTGCGTGACCTTGCTCGTTTCAATGCCACGAGTGAGAAGACGCTTTGAGCAGCTGTTTTGCTGCCTGGATCCATGTATTGGCAGGAGGACTTTCAGCAAATGTGCAGAGCACGTTGCTTTTGTCATAATTTCAGCAAGTGTATTTTTAGCTTAAAGATTTAGGAGCGACCTGACTGTGCAGCCTCAGAGCCTAAAGATGCTGTCAGAGCCGGGACAGAGGTGGCAGGTCCCCCCAGTCCAGACGGCGCCCTCTCAGGAGGGCCAAAGCCAAGGTCTCGTGGGTCATACACTCAGGAATGTTTAGAACGCTTGCCAGATGAAGGACTGGCTGGAGCGCTGGGGCTGCATTTAGCAGTGGACGTGCGGGAGCCATGGGGGCTTCAGGGCCTGCAGCTGAGCAGAAGGGACCTGGGGATGCAAGTGGAAGGGCGGGGTCTGGGGGCGGCAGGACCCTGGCTTCTGTCGCCTTGTCGTGGACCACTCTGTCTTCACTGTAGGGTCACCAGGGAAGGCCCCTGTGACAGGGAAGCCTGGACGTGCAGCCTTGCAGGTTCCCATCGAGGTAATTCTCAGAATGGAGTAGCCAGGAAGATGGGGTGGGGTGGGGTGGGTGGGCAGCTNCGCCTTGTCGTGGACCACTCTGTCTTCACTGTAGGGTCACCAGGGAAGGCCCCTGTGACAGGGAAGCCTGGACGTGCAGCCTTGCAGGTTCCCATCGAGGTAATTCTCAGAATGGAGTAGCCAGGAAGATGGGGTGGGGTGGGGTGGGTGGGCATCTGTCAAGGGTGGGGCCAGAGTGATCGCCGAGCAGGGTGCCCTGGGAGTGGAGGGGTTCTGGGGAGGGAGAGAGCAGAAGTGCTCCCACTGCAGTCCGCAGCCGGCTGCCCCGCCCCCACGTGGGACAGCATACTCAACCAGCCTGCAGCCCTGGGGCACTGTCTTCTTCAGGCAGGCTGTGTGGCCCCTCCACATCCCACCCCCACCTTCCATTGGAGTCCACCATGGCAGATGACCTTATCTGTGACCCTCAGCCTCAGAGAGCTTGATCCCCTGGCCAGTTCAGGGTCTGGAGGAACTGGCCCTGACATCACCCAAGGGGAGCTCGGAGGCACTGGGTGTTTAGGGGGCGACAGGACTTCATATTGAGAACAGGGTCCACTACCGACCAGCACAAGGTCATGACATCCTGCCTGCCCTGGCACTGATTGAGGCCAGGCTGCATTTGGTCCCTGCTTGGCGGAGGGCTGGGGGCACACAACTCTCGTCCCCAAGAACAGGTGTCATCAAGTGTGACCCCAGTGTAAGTTCCCTGAAGTCACCACGCTCTCGCTCCCTCTCCCCTGAGTGGAGGGTATGTAGAGGAGGGGAGCTCTGGCCTCCCTCTGTCCCCTTGAGTGTAAGGAGACCCAGACGGGCAGAGAGTGCCGTGTGCGACAGCTCGGAAAACGGCACTAATGAGGGGGCCCCAGACAAAGATGGCATTCAGTGCCTTCTGGGACGGCAGGTCCCTCCCCGCGGCCGGCAGCAGGCAGGCCCAGATTCCCGCACCCAAAGCTTGAGTTTAACAAGCAGCTCCCCTGCACGGCCGTCTGGTCCCCTTACCCTCCTGACCCCGTCTTGGCTGGAGTCGTCCGTTCCCACGAGGCTGCCGGGGCCCCAGCCTGGCTTCACCCACAGCGCCTCCCGCTTCCGAAAACAGTTCTGCCTCGTCGTCTTGTCTTCCTCAAACACGGGCAAAAACTAACCAAGGGTGGCTTTCTGCAGCTTTGGCAGCTCTAGCCCCACTCGAAACAGTTTAAACGACCAAAGAGCGAAAAGAGGGTAAAATTGCAATCAGTGTACAAATAAAACACACTTTCCAGTTCAGTGCATGAAGCATGATAGCATCATGAGTAAACACGTGTGTGCCCTGCTCAGCTTTAGGGTCAGAAACGAGCAAAGCTGCTGTGGTATCACCCAGGGTGCCCCACACACTACAGGTGTCCCCGCCTCTCCCCAAACGTTCACCCGATTCCTGTAACAGTGCATGGTTTTTGGAGCTTTGATATCTGAAACGCCGGTTGTCTCAGGCGCGAGTGAGTGTATGAACCGCTGGGATCCTGTCTGGGCCGGGTGGGGGATGCGTTCCTGAGAAGCACCCTGAGGGCAGTGGGGCCGTCATCTGGGGGTCTCTGGGGCAGCATCCACTCCACCAGGCTCCGGGGGCGTCATCTGGAGTGGGGAGGGAGGCTTGGGGCTGGAGGAGCCAGCGCTGTCTGAGAGGGAAATGGCCGTGTCTGGCGGCGAGGAGGCTGCGGAGGTGGCGGGGCGCAGTGGGAGATGGGTGTGCTCCTTTCCAGATTGTAAACGATGCTGTTTGAGGTGGAAAACATGGGAAACCTGCGAGAATCTTGGCAGGAGGAGTCACAGTGCAGTCAGCCGCCTGTACTTCGTCTTCACATTATCTCTGTCCTTCTGAGTCCTCCATGGTAGGCCCGCAAGATGTAAGGAAGTGTAAACACGTCCCCGCTGTATTAAAAACCCTGTCTAGGAGTCAGGGTCCCACCTAGGCGGGCGCACTTGCAGGGGCCAGGCTGGGGCTGTGTCCCCTGAGGGGGCCCAAGGAGGTGGGGGATAGGATAACAGCTGTTCCTCTGAACCCCACTGACATGCGCCCACAGTTGGGGCTCCCCAGTGTGCTCCAGGTGTCAAGAAGCCATGTGAGAGCTGGGGTCCCTGCTGCCCCGAGACCCTGAGGCTGTGGGAACCTAAAAGCCAGGCCCAGCCGCCTCTCATCAATCAGCTGCTTCGGATATCAGGGGTCAGAGGTCAGGCATCAGGGTCTCCCTGGACCCAGTCCCTGTTCCTGGACATCGGGGGACTCCATGTCTTCTAGAGCTGGGAGGAAGGAGCACCTGGTGGGTTGGAGTCGGGGGGCCAGGGCCAGTTCACCAGGCCCTGCTTGGGGGTCTTGGCCCCGGGCCTGCCCTGAAATGGACCGCCCGCACCTCTGTGTTATTCTGAGATGCATTAGGACTCCATTGGTTTTCCCTGGAAGAACCTGTGATTGGAGAAGAGAAAGTGGGCACGAGGAGGCAGACACCTGACCCCCATCCCCCCGCCCCCAGACAGTGCCCTCAGCCCCAGTTCAGAGAAGCAGGAAGCTTCCCTGCTAATCACGTTCCATCCGTCTTCGTGTTGGCCTGGAAAGCAGGCTGCGGCGGGCCCGGCGGGGGGTGGGGGCGCTTGGACCCTCACACGGGCTGCACGGAGCCGATGCTGGGCGAGACCGGCTGCCCGGCTGGCAGTGCCCTCTCTTCTGACTCACATGTGTATTTATAGCAGAAAAGATACTGTGAGGCCGAGCTCCCAGCTTGGGAGTCTGGAGAAATTAAATCTCTGCCCAGCCCTCAGCCCATCTGCCCCTTCTGCCCACCCCGGCATCTGATGGCCACTGGTGAGGGCACATCCATAGGTTTCCTGCTCCGATTCTGGACGCGGAGTAGTTGTTCATCACCATCATGAGAAGAAGCCAGCCCCAAGGGGGCAGGTTGGTGCTCAGACACTGGAGCCTGGATTCAGGGAGACACCAGCACTCCCGCCACAGAGCCCCCGGGGTGGGAGTCACAGCCACAGCCTCATGCGCCGTGCCAGCCACCTTGTGTCTGGTGGGCCTGCGTCTGTCCTGGGGAGGGCGGCCTGGGTACCCTGGGCCAGGCTGTGAGGGGAGCCAGTGGGGTGCCTGGTGGCTGAGGAAGGGCTCCTCTGGGCTCGGCCCCTAAGCATACAGAGTTCCTGCAAATGAAACAGCCGGAGGAGGGGATGGCTGGTGTCCCCGGGGCTCTGTCACAAGTGTGACCCGAGTCCTGGGTGCCACCTAGCCTGTCAGGCCAGCGACCTCTCAGCTCCTCCCCCACCCTGGGGTCTGGGAAGTTATAGACAAGGAGCAGAGAGCTGACAGACGAAAGGAAGGCCTGGGACTGCCGGGTCTCAGCAGACACGCAGCTGGGCTGAGAGTGGGTGGGTTTCCTTTCCCAGCCTCCCCCTCCAGAGAGGCCGGAGCGCACCCCCCAGATGTCCTGCTACAGAGAAGGAGCTTCCGGAGAGGGCTCCGTGCTCCCATCCACCGCACCCCCAGCCACATGGCCATTTGCCCTTGAGGCCTGGGGTCAGCCAGGCACCTGCCCCCGCAGGACAGCCCCATGTCCCCCTCCCACCAGGCTCCTCCGAGGCCACCTTGAGTCCCCAGCCTCCCATCACCAGTGAGGTGCACACAACCTCTTCCGGAGGGGGCGGTGCTGAGATGACAGATGCCGCCTGAAACATCCCCGCCAGGACATGCCTCTCATGTGCATGAGAACCCCCCTCTGGAAGCTCCCAGGAGAAATTAAAAACCCTAACCTGAAGTCTAAAGGAAATCAACCCTGAATATTCATTGGAAGGACTGATGCTGAAACTGAAGCTCCAATACTTTGGCCACTTGATATGAAGAACTGACTCATTGGAAAAGACCCTGATGCTGGGAAAGACTGAAGGCAGGAGGAGAAGGGGACAGCAGAGAATGGGATGGTTGGGATGGNAACTGACTCATTGGAAAAGACCCTGATGCTGGGAAAGACTGAAGGCAGGAGGAGAAGGGGACAGCAGAGAATGGGATGGTTGGGATGGGATGGTTGTGTGGCATCACCGACTCAATGGACATGAGTTTGAGTAAGCTGCGGGAGTTGGTGATGGACAGGGAAGCCTGGCGTGCTGCGGCCCATGGGCTCACAGTGCCAGGCATGACTGAACGGCTGAACAACAATAATAACAAAGCTGAAGTCTGAAAGAAAGGATCAAAGTGCCAGGTTCTCAGCAAATTCTCATCCCAGCTCAGAGATCTGGGTCCCGCCTCTGGGTAGTGGCTCAGCATGGTCAGAGGTCAGCTGTTAGCGAGGCCAAAATGGGACCCTAGATTCACACATGCCCCTCAGCTGTGGCTATGGGGGAGGGTGTCCCTAGAAGCCCAAACTTGGGGGCAGGGACCCTGGCCCAGGCCTGAGGGAAACAAGAGAAGAAAAGTGACCGTCTTAGGCCAGGCCTCTCCAGCACCCTGCCAGCCCCCACCTCCCTGTCCCGCTCCGGGACCCACGGAAGTGCTGGCAATGGCTCTGGTCACTGGCCTTACCTGAGGGGAGACTCCACCGTGTCCGTCCCCTCCCAGGGCACTTTCCACCTCCGGAGCCCCCACTCCAGCCTGCTGCGACACTGTCCTTTACCCTCAGGATCCCTGTGCCCACTCCCCTGTGTGCCGTGGGGGTTCCTGGTTCCTTGAGCTGCAGGGAGGGGCCTGGCTACAGGTTCTGGGTTCCTGACTTGGGACAGTGGTTGCCGCCCAGGCCGCTCCCTCTGGTCTGGGAAGCCTGCATCCAGGCAGGGCCTCTCCTCCCCCGTGCCTTTCAGGAGATACTCCCCACCCTGCCCCGTGGAGCTCTGACCTGGGGCTGCACAGAGGATCCTAACCTATGGAGAAGAATTCTCTGGGTTTCACCTGCACCTCTCAGAAGGTGAGAACACGCCCGTGCTCACCCAGGTGAGCTTCATACCTAGATGTGTACACGCACGGCTGAGACCACAGCAGCGTTAGAACAGAACTAGGAAAGCAGCCTGAGATGGTGCAGTGGCAAGGAATTTCACACGACCCAAGGCTGGAACTATAAAGCTGCTGGGATATGTCTGATTTTCTAAGAATCTGAAATTTCTCTCGAGCAAGGTTTAATGAACACGGCTGGAATGTAACCTCGGGCTGGGGAGATGGAGTTCACCCCAGTCCTACTAAGGAGCAGCTGGTGGGTTTGAGGGGCTCTTCTCCGCCACCTCTCTCCTTGCTGGGGTGGGATTTTGGCCAGCCCTCCGGCTCCTCTGTCCCACAAGAAGTTCATCTCGGGATTTATGCTTGTCCTCCTCTCTCTCATATTTAATCATCAACTTTCCCTTTCTCATGAGCCTTCCCCTCTGAAGACGTGAATCTGTGACTCAGGGGGAAGGCCTTTCCCTGGGTCTGTTTTTCCTCTGTCCTCACGTCAGCTGTGTGCCCCCAGCCTGACTCTGTCTCCAGGACTCTCGGCTACCCTGGTCACATTCATCTCTACCCCTGTCTTTTCAGTCCTGGGAGGATTTCTGAACTTCTCCTTGAATTCCTGGGTTTGTTTTTCTAGGGGTGTGGGGCAAGCTACCCTTTGCTTTCAGAGTCAACAAGCCTACCACTCTGTTCAAGACACTAGCCTACTCTCAGAGCGATTCCTGCCCATGGCCTGGGCACGAGATCCGTTTGAGATGAGTTGGGTACACAGGGGGCTATCTGAGTCTAGCGCCCACTTCCTGGAGGGGCCGGGTCAAAGGACTTGGGTGGAGGAGTAGTGGAGTGCCCCCTTGCCCCCTCCCTTCCTGGGCTGGCTCAAGCAGAGTAGTGTCTGTCTGGGGAGCTGAGATATCAGATTCTTCAGCCCTGTGGTCAGATGGCCCTGCCACCTGGAGGGACCACCCCGGCTCACCCCCTGCCC
>SJYA01001332.1:0-29196 GCA_006410615.1 Neotragus moschatus
TGAGTTGATTGGGTGGGTCAATTCTGTGGCGACGTAGTGGGCCACTGTGAGGTAATTTGACTCACTACCCTGATACCCTGAGGAAATTGGGGCACACCGCAAGCTAGGTTTGATCTGGGCTTTGAAAACGGAAATCGGTCTTCAGCGCTTAGGAAATCGTTCAGTTGGTAGGTGGTGAAGCCGGAACTAACGCCATATGCACTTGAGCAACATTGTGATCGCCAGTCTGGGGCTTATTTAAGGATCCTGGGATCATTGATGGCGAAGACATGCGTGGCTATCCAGTTTTATAACTGAAGTTGCTAGACTGACGGATTGGTAAGTTTCCGGATTGGTGAATTTCCTCACAGGAAATTTAGAGGAACAACAACAAAAAACTCGGAAGAACGTGAAGATGGAGCAGTAATTAAATCGCCAACTCCAGTATCAGCTACTCTAGGACGAACCACATTCCACTCAGTGAATTATCGCAAATTCATGCTAATGTACCTTAAGACTACAGATTTATGACGTAGTTTATTCCAAAGTATCACATCGTAGTCATTGAGAGGATAAAAAAATTTAAGGAAGAAATCAGTTTTTGTTTTAGACGTCTTTTCGGTTATATTTTAGGTGGATAACTAGATAATTTTGTTTAACTGAGGAGCACAGATTTACCAACTCTTTATTGGAAGGAGTCCTGAAAAATCTATTCCATTGTAAGCTTGTATTTCTCAATTAGTGGTTAAAGAACTGGAGAGACATCACCGCACTCATGGCTTTCACGAATTACAGCAGTCTG
Organism: Neotragus moschatus; assembly: GCA_006410615.1. Classification (NCBI taxonomy): domain Eukaryota; kingdom Metazoa; phylum Chordata; class Mammalia; order Artiodactyla; family Bovidae; genus Neotragus; species Neotragus moschatus. Next base: position 782 of record SJYA01001332.1, read on the forward strand.
AATCGAGCTCAGCTAACCTTTGAATATCTACACACAAATTCGTAAGTATTCTGTAGGTGCCTCTGAGGTCACTGATAACTCATTGCTCGATATTCATATGGAAGTCTTTTTCCCAGGAAGTCTCGCATTTTTACTTTTTGGGATGTGTCGCTGGAGGAGTCTTGAGCTCTGTATGGAAGAACTGAGATCAGTGAAATGTTTGTTGCTAATCCAGAAGAATATGATCTTCCTTTATTGGATCAAAATTTATTTGATAGAAGGCAAACTAATTCCTTGGAGTCTGTGTATTGAGTTTCATTCAAGTGTTTGATAGGAGTCCAACAAGTACTCTTCATGGATCGCCAAAAATTGGACTGTTCTATTCAACTCCTTGTCTTTGGTGTCAACAGCCAATACATTTGGGTAATAAGTTTTTTTTTTCCAAGAAGGAAAAAGGAAAAAAGAATGAAGACATTTAAATAACAACTTGTGAGAAGAAGTTATTTTTCCCCCTAGAAAACAGTTTGCTTTGTTTTTCTGGGAAATTTGTCCTCATCCAATATAGTTTTTAATATGTTAACCAGGAAGTAATAACTTGATTAAATCCATGATTTAAATAGCCGTTTCCACAAAGTTTCACAAATCATTGAATAAGTGCTGTGTTCGTAGTTCTTTGAGTTTGTGAAGAGATTGCCATCACTCCATTGATCTGGACTATTTCAAGGTTAATCCTTACTCCCACTTTCTTGGAGTTGATGCAACGAGGGCATCCTTGTTTAGTCTTTTAGTACATTCATTTGGCATTTTTGATATGAAGGTAAGTTTCTCATTTTAGTACTGGAGAAGTGGTGAGCAGCTTAATTAATGGTCCAGAGATCAGAAGAACCACCTTCAGGATTGAGGATGTAGACCCTAGTTTTCAAGTAATAGTACAGTAATTTTAGTTGTCAAGTAATAGTACAATAATACAGTAACTGTTTACAAAAGAGCCACGTATTTGTGATAATGTCTGTAATTTTTTGTTTTGCTGTTTTAACTATGAAGGAAATAAAATTTTTCTGAATAGTGAATGCCAAATGAGAGCCTGGTTTTGTTTAGGAAGGTTCTTACTGAACTAGAGTATTAGAGTAGGGATTGTAGAGGTCACCTAGGTGTAGTTTCATCTTGCAGCCTGATGAATCTGAAATCCAACTAGATAAGGTCTATGATCAAAAGTTAGACCCATCGTGCTCGTGGCATAGCCATGAGCAGAACCTTTAGTATCCTTGTTTGTATTTGAACTGCCACACTAAGAACAAGCAGTTGAAGGCCACTTAGATGTTCATAGATTGCGTTTGATAAATTGAGTTCTGAGTTTTGGAGTGAGGGGCCAAATTTGGAATGACAGACTATGTGATGATCTTGGAAGACCACTGAAGGAGACTTGATTCTGGGTTCTTGTTTTAGCTTATCCAAAGATTGTATTTGATAATAAAATGATAGTGAAAAGTGAAAGTTAATTGCTCAGTCATGTTTGACTCTGCAGCCGCATGGTCTGTAGCCTACCAGGCTCCTCTGTCGTGGAATTCTGCAGGCAAGAATACTGGAGTGGGTAGTAGCCATTCCCTTTTCTGGGGGATGTTCCTAACCCAGGGATGGAACCTGGGTCTCCTGCATTGCAGACAGATTCTTTACCATCTGAGTCATACCATCTGAGCTACCAGGGACTGTGGCTTCTGCCAGTCACATTTAAACATGGTCAAAAATCATCTTTTTAGCAATCCTACTAGAGTAAGGATTATTCCTCTTTTGCATTTGAGAAGACTGAAGTTCAAAGATTATTACATGCCAGAGGTTACACAGCTTCAAGGCACCAAGGCACCGCTTTGAAGCGGTAAGATTTATCTGGCCACGTAATTAGTGCTTTTAACCATTAGGCAACACCAGCTGTAGTCAGTTTTACCTTTAAAGGGTTGTTTCCTTGTATATATGCCAGAAGGTTTACTTTCCATTTTGAAAGTCTTCAGTTTTAAATTGGGCTCCCCTTGTGGCTTAGCTGATAATGAATCCGCCTTCAAGTCAAGGAGACCTGGGTTTGATCCCTGGGTTGGGAAGATCCCCTGGAGAAGAGAAAGGCTACCCCCTCCCTACCCACTCCAGTATTCTGGCTAGGAGATAAATTTTTTATGTCAGTGAACCTCTTAAATTGAGAATTCTGGGGTATTTCACTTCTGTTGCTATTTTACGGCTTATTGAAAATAGAACAGAGCAAAGGGAAAGAATTGAACCTCAGTTAAGTCTCTTGTTTGAAATTGCAGAATCTTCTGGGAATTTGGCTTACTGTGTTGAACTGGAACCACTTGCTTGCATAAATGGTTTTGAGAGTCGGATGTATCATTTTGGAAGCTCTGGAATGTATTATCTGGATCAGACCTTAGAAGTTGTTGACTTTGAATGTATCCAGTTCTACCAGAGGAAAATATGAAGCTCAGAACACCTAGATAAGTTTTTGGTTTGTAACCAGTTTCAAGACCTTTATTGTGACCTGACTGGGAGTTCATTTCTAGAGGAAACAAATTTTAAAATTTTCAGAAAATGTGACTTGGTAATGATGGTAGATGTGTCCATGGTGTTAACCTTCAGAGAAGGGAGGGTTTTCCTTCTCCCTTTTTATAATTAAGAAAACACAAGACCATTTTAGGGTGTCTGATAGCTCTAAATTGACATGGTGTATATTGTGAAAGAAATGACTGCTTAGCACCCATTTAGCAGAATCCAGGATAGAAGGGTAGAAATCAATGTGATGCAGTAGAAAGAGCATGGACTTGGGAGCCAGCCAGGCTTCTGTTTGCTTCCTGGCTGTGTTCTTGGGTAGGTCTGCTTATCTGAGCCTCAGTTTCATCATTTACAAAACAGGACTAATCTGACAGTGTTTATGAGGATTGTATAAAATAATGTTTATAAGATAATTAGATTGCACATAGTTCTTAGTAAATATCAAATAGATAGTTTATTTGTTCTAGTTATAATATTAGGTCACATAAACCAAAAGTTGGTCAGTGTGATAGCAACTTGATGTTTGGTCATTAGGCAGGTTAATTTTTAATAAATTCTGGAGTATCTGTTGATGATAATAAACACCTGCTTGGAATTATTGTTTTGGTATTGTTTTACATTAACTTGATTATATCAGCATTAGGGTTTGAGGCAGGTCTGGGAAATTCTAACATGGAATTCTTAGGTGAATTTCTTTTAAATACTGCAAATTGGTGATACGAGATGATTGAAATTAGGGTTTTTGAATAAAAATAGTTTATGCTTTTACTGCTGTTTGGTGTGGTGGGTTTTGTGACTGCTGCTGAAAAGTCCATGAGCAGTCTAGATGCCAGATTCAAGATGGAGTAACAGTGGTACCTTCTTCCTTTGGCAGAAGGTACACATCTTAAGTCATTCTGTTTGCAGTATTGCTAAGTGGTTGGATAGAGCAGGGTGCGTATGTATAAGACGCCTTCTGTGTGCATCTGTTCCTGTAGGCATATTTAAGAGCTTACTGTCTCGGCCAGTTGATATCTTAGAGTTGTTTTATTGATATGCGAAGTGAAGGTAGAGGAACCTTTCAGCTTCACATTTCTTGTGATTTATAATCCTGTTGAAATACGGTTTCACAATAAATGTATTAAAGCCTTTGAATGTAAAATGGTTGCCCCGGAATTTTTCAGCTTTATTTTCTAGCAGTTAAGGCAATTAACTCTGGACTGCATATCTAAGAACTCAGTAGAACTTATCACCAGTGATGGGGTTATAAATATTCCATTGCTTTAAATTCAGACTGAATATAAATAGACCGTTTTCTTTATATAATGAGTAGATTTACACTTGAATTTGTCATTGGAAATGCTGAGATGCAAAGCTATTTTGATTGTGGCACAACTGGTATAAAAGCCACAATCAGTTGAAAGTGAAAGAGTCTGTTAAAAATCTTTGTCTTTTTCCAGATGGTTGATCTTTCTTGGATTACATGTAAAGAATCTTTAGGTCTGTGAAGAAAAGGATTTCCTTTGATCCTTATATAAATAACTCTAAACTGCTCGCTAGCAATGAGTGCATCTCTTTGAATATTATTTGAGAAAAAGGGAAGATCTTTTATAATTGGTATTTTTTTGGTTATGATTTGAGAGAGATTTCGAACTTTAGCATTTATTAGTAGGATCAATTGGAGGTTTGGAGAAGATTCTGAGTGTCTCTGACCTTAGCAACAGTTGTTGCAAAAGGCCCCTTTTATGATGTGCCAGTGCCACATTTAAAGATACGCTAACTACCTGAAATCCGCTTTGTGGAACAGCATTGATACTGTGTGGAACAACAAAGACATTTGGAATGTTTTTAGATTTTAAATATACAAAGCAGTTTTCTAATTGTGTAGAAAACAGTGAAAACTTAGCCAGAAGTGCTTTCTCCTTACCTTTTTGAGATCTACTGCATTCTGAATGCCTTTAATTTTCATGTGAAGTGACAAAAAATAGGTTTTGTGAGAAGCCACTGCTGTATCCGTTTTTTTATTTCTTTGCCTGGATGGCAGAGGTATCGGAATTAGTTTTCCAGATTATTCATATTCACCAGTGTCACTACCACAGGCCAGACACTTCATTCCTCCTCTATTTCTACGCACAAGTTGTAGTCTCAGATTGTATTCATGCGTCCCCCACCCCTACCCTAGGAGTTTATTTCTGAGATTGCTTGAATTCAAGGAAATGAGAAGTATTGCAGTGGAATTTGTTATTCTACATTTTAACCTTCAGAAACTTTTAAATGTATAGAAAACTAATTCACTTCATAAATTACTTAGTCGCTACAAAGTCAGACAGGAATATGATTGGTTGAAAGCTTTAGAGCAAATACTAGTTTTTACTTTTAACTTGTATTACTTTCAGCAAATCAGTTTATTTAATCTTCCAGCTTATTTCTCCCAATTTAATTCGTGGACTAATATGCAGAAAATTTTTTGTTTCTTCAGTAGATAATTTGAAGAATTTAGGGTGATAATTTTGGAGACAAAATTTTTTGAATAAAGATATGGATGTTTCATGTAGGTTTTTTTCCTTGCAAAAATTTTTTGATTTCATGTAAGATAATTACGAATTAGATTTAGAGGAATTTGAGGTCTTTTCAGGGAAACTGGAGATTAAATTTCTACTTTTTGTTAAAGCATGGTTCTTCATTTGGATCAGCAACAGATATATTCACTGTTCTCATGGGGAAAAGTTCTTCCTATTTATAAAAATTTGAAGATTTATTTGAGGAAAAAACTGTTCCTGGACAGTTGAGTTTTGGGTATTTATTTTATAAACAAGTGTTTTACAATTTGTTTTGAACAATACAGTAAGTACTCACAAATCCTAGATGCTGGCTATTTAATATTGGTATATTCTAAGTATATATAGAAAATTTTACTTTATTGACTGAAACTTTGTATACAAAAAAATTAACTGGAATAATATGTTTTTCCAACATTATGATAGTAATATATCATGTGAGTTAATGCTTACAAAAGTTAAGAGTTTCATCATTTCCCTGGCAGTCCAGTGGTTAAGACTGCTCTTCCATTGAAGAGGGCACAGGTTTGATCCCTTGTCAGGGAACTAAGATCCATATGTTTGCACCACAGGGCCAGAAAAAAAAATTTCTAGGTGTTTCTAGGTTAATGAATCTACTTTTATATCTAATGAGGACTGTTATGGGAAATAGCACAAATGAAAGGTGTAAATAGAGGAAAACATGCTTAAATGCCATCTTTATTGTGCTCTGAATATGGTAATTGTGAATTTACCCTACCTAAATTTTGGGTAGCCACCTAGAGGAGAAGATGACCATTGGCTATCCTTCTGGAAGGGACTGACTTGAGCAAGGACCCTAGGAGACCACACCAAACCTTTTTCCTCTTAGGAAGGGGTTGTTCAAGAGTATTATGGGTTCCTTTATGTGAAGAAAGTTTTGGTTTTGGCCAAAGTCAGGGAGCATCAAAAACTGGATTGTTTTCTCCTTTCTCCCCACTTTCAAGTGGGGTATTTTTGCATATAAATTGCACAAGACTGAATGGTTTTTCACCAGTAAATCATCACAAAGGTATTGGTAAAGCTAAATGGTCATGATTTCTCCATTGAGTGTTCTTAGAGATACGCAGAAACTGACAGCCGCTAAAGGCAATGATAAATAAAATATAGATATTTTTCCAGGTAGAATATGAATAGTGAAAAACATTGCTTTAGCAGTAGTACATCTGAGCTCTAGAAAGATTTGAATTGTGGAGAAGTTTAAAACTTGAATAGTGTAAATTGATGCAAGTTGCAATTTTAGTTTTTTTCCTCCAAAAAACCTTTTAAACTTTTTATAACCTTGACATTTTATTAGGAACTATATGATTCATAATTCTTTTGCTGATTCTTAATATTTATCATTTCAGAACCACTCATGAATTCTTGTTTGGTGCTCTTGCTGAACTAGTTGATAATGCAAGGTATGTAGTCTTCAGGTGTGCAGTCTGTTCTTGAAAACTTTTTGGGTTTTTGTGATCTCTGATCTCTGAAGACTTGGGAGGAAAGCAGTTCTTTTGCATATGTGACTCACTCCTAGGAGGCATCTTACCCAAAAAAGTATTTTAAATAGCACATTGGTTGATAATCCATTCATTTCTATGTTGCAGACTAAAAATAGTGAACTTAGAACCTCCAAAGCTACCTTCCCTGTGTATTAGAACAAGATGATTGTTGTGAAACACAGGGAATTAAGATTAAAACTTAGGGATCTAATTACTAGGACGAACTGTGTTTTAATTTGTGCTACCAGGACAGTAAACCATCTAATGTCTTTAAAATTATTTCGGAGTTCTGTGTCTTCCCAAAATGTCCAGTCAGCCCTCTATATCTGCAGGTTCTGCATCTGTGGATTCAAGGAACCACAGATCGATAGTATTGGAAAAGTTCCAGAAGGTTCCAAAGGCAAAACTTGAGTTTGCTGCTTGCTTGCAGCTATTTACATAGCATTTACATTGTGTTAGTTATCATAAGTAACGTAGAGACGATTTGGAGTAAGCAGGAGGATGTGCATTGACTATATGCAAGTACTGCACAGTTTTATAGAAGGCAGTTGAGCATTTTGTTGTCAGGTGAGACTAGTTGATCAAAGCATCTTCCATTGTTAACTGTGCTTGGAAGAAATCCTTCTTCAGCATGGTGTTATACTGAGTTCTTAGTGACAGAAGCCTCTAAACGTTACTGTGCAAGACTGAGAAGAAGTTTGGATTGGTTCAGGGATAGTGAAGTCCCTAATCAAAAATCTGCCTGTAATTATATCACAGATTTCTGAATGCAAACGTAAAATTCAGACACGGTGTTTATTGACCAATATGACTAATGAAGACGATAAGAGTTGACAAAAGTACTTTCTAAACAGATCTCCAGTTAATGACATAATGGTAATTATGTCTACCTATATCTATACTGTAGATCTATACCATTATACTTTTATTGTTGTTATTTACTAGTTAACAACTTGTTTAACCTGAAAAGTCCCATTTTCAGTGTTTTTCAATTATTTCAATCCTGGCTGACTCATAATCTTTATATTTAAAAATGTTGTAGCTTGATGGAACTGTGTTTGAATTTGCCACTTGTTTAGTGATACTGCAGTGGGTTTTGGCAGGCCGCTTTTTTATATATTATATGGTGAACTGGAGATTGCCTGGGAGTGTATGTTCCTGCTCATACACATACTTTGCCAATCTCTTCTATTTTTGAAATGTTTTTATGTTTTTGGGAATAAGTACCTGTAGAGTTGTATGGATTTGAGTGGATTTTGCATTTAAAAGCAGTGAAACTCAGCGCCTCATTTTCTTTGCCTGCAGTTGGCAGAATTGGGCTAGATGACTTTCAAGCCTTTATGGAAGATTTCACTGATGACTGAGCCTTTATTTCAGCTGATGACTGGAGCCTAATGGGGTGCCCCAAACTTCTTTCAGGTTTAGGGAGGATAAGATTATGGGCTCATGAGGCAGTGTACTGACTGTAATGTGTATACCATAAGACCTGATTTTCTTAGGCTTTGTGGCAGAGTATTGTTTTCCTTTTTTTCTCAAATCTTGGTGAGAAAGAACAGTGGATGAGATATTGGAACATTGTTTATGATCGCAGTCAAATGAGTGATTGGAGTCATTTAGTGTAAAGGAATGTTCTTATTTATCCTCTAGCTNGAGGCAGTGTACTGACTGTAATGTGTATACCATAAGACCTGATTTTCTTAGGCTTTGTGGCAGAGTATTGTTTTCCTTTTTTTCTCAAATCTTGGTGAGAAAGAACAGTGGATGAGATATTGGAACATTGTTTATGATCGCAGTCAAATGAGTGATTGGAGTCATTTAGTGTAAAGGAATGTTCTTATTTATCCTCTAGCTGTTTTCACTGTGAAATTTTTATTTTAAAAAAGAGTATTCAAAAAAAAACACACACACACACACACACAAAGTGTATTCAGACCCTATGTATCTTGTGGTGGTTTTAAATAATTTGAAGCTCCAGAGGTGTTTCACAGACATATAAGGAAAAGTGCGTTACCAAATGTAAAAGTATATCTTTAATGTATATAGAATTTCTTTCATGATTTCCTGAAAATAGATTCAAAATAGTATGTATCCCACTCAATACTGTGCATCTTGATGGTTATACTTCATATTCTCATTTGAATATTGATTTTTTCCCCAACTTTGCAGAGATGCTGATGCCACGAGAATTGATATTTATGCAGGTAAGACAGATACCAGTCTTCCTTCTCGTGCCCAGTTCCCAGAAGAGTTTACTGTTCTGCCTAAAAATAAATCAGTGGGAGATAACTGGTTTCTGGAGTCTGGGTAGACAGCCTGATTACTCCAGGTATTAGGCAGGACAGGGTAGGCCTGATCAGGTGTGAAATAGCAATCAAGAATATTGGTATTAAGGGAACTACTATGAGGTTTCAGATCTATCAGCCAGTTCATTTCAGTCACTCAGTCATGTCTGACTCGTTGCAACCCCATGGACTGCAGCACACCAGGCCTCCCTTTCCATCACCAACTCCCAGAGTTTACTCAAGCTCATGTCCATTGAGTTGGTGATGACATCCAGCCATCTTATGCTTTGTCACCCCTTTCTCCGTCTTCAGTCTTTCCCAGCATCAGGGTCTTTTCAAATGAGTCAGCTTTTCACATCAGGTGGCCAAAGTATTGGCGTTTCAGCTTTGTCATCAGTCCTTCCAATGAATATTCAGGACTGATTTCCTTTAGGATGGACTGGTTGGATCTCTTTGCAGTCCAAGGGACTCTTCAAGAGTCTTCTGTAACACCACAGCTCAAAAGCGTCAGTTCTTCAACGCTCAGCTTCCTTTATATTCCAGCTCTCACATCCATACATGACTACTGGAAAAACCATAGTTTTGACTAGATGGACCTTTGTTGGTAAAGTAATGTCTCTGCTTTATGCTGTCTAGGTTGGTCATAACTTTTCTTCTAAGGAGCAAGCGTCTTTTAATTTCACGGCTGCAGTCACCCATCTGCAGTGATTTTGGAGACCCCCAGAATAAAGTCTCTCACTGTTTCCACTGTTTCCCCATCTATTTGCCATGAAGTGATGGGACTAGATGCCGTCTATGATCTTAGTTTTCTGAATGTTGAGTTTTAAGCCAACTTTTTCACTCTACTCTTTCATCAAGAGGCTCTTTAGTTCTTCACTTTCTGCCATAAGTGTGGTGTCATCTGCATATCTGAGGTTATTGATATTTTGCCCAGCAGTCTTGATTCCAGCTTGTGCTTCACCAAGTCCAGTGTTTCTCATGATGTACTCTGCATGTAAGTTAAATAAGCAGGGTGACAATATATAGCCTTGACCTACTCCTTCTCTGATTTGGAACCAGTCTGTTGTTCCATGTCCAGTTTTAACTGTTATTTCTTGACCTGCATACAGATTTCTCAGGAGGCAGGTTAGATGGTCTGGTATTCCTATCTCTTGTAGAATTTTCCACAGTTTGTTGTGATCCACACAGTCAAGAGACTTTGGCATAGTCAATAAAGCAGATGTTTTTCTGGAACTCTCTTGCTTTTTCTATGATCCAGTGGATATTGGCAATTTGATTTCTGGTTCCTCTCCCTTTTCTAAATCCAGCTTAAACATCTGTAAGTTCACGGTTCATGCACTGTTGAAGCCTGACTTGGAGAGTTTTAAGCTTTACTTTGCTAGCGTGTGAGGTGAGTACAGTTGTGCAGTAGTTTGAGCATTCTTTGGCATTGCCTTTCTTTGGGATTGAAATGAAAACTGACCTTTTCCAGTCCTGTAGCCACTGCTGAGTTTTCCAGATTTGCTGTCATATTGAGTGCAGCACTTTCACAACATCATCTTTCAGGATTTGAAATAGCTCAACTGGAATTCCATCAACTTCACTAGCTTTGTTCATAGTGATGCTTACTAAGGCCCTCTTGGCTTCACATTCTAGGATGTCTGGCTCTAGGTAAGTGATCACACCATTGTGGTTTTCTGGGTCTTGAAGATCTTTTTTGTACAGTTCTTTTGTGTATTCTTGCTACCTCTTCTTAATATCTTCTGCTTCTGTTAAGTCCATAGGATTTCTGTCCTTTATTGAGCCCATCTTTGCTTGAAATGTTCCCTTGGTGTCTCTGATTTTCTTGAAGAGATCTCTAGTCTTTCCCATTCTATTGTTCTCCTCTGTTTCTTTGCATTGATTACTGAGGAAGGCTTTCTTATCTCTCTTCGCTGTTCTTTGGAATTCTGCATTCAAATGGGTAGATCTTTCCTTTTCTACTTTGCTTTTTGCTTCTCTTCTTTTCATAGCTATTTGTAAGGCCTCCTCAGACAGCCATTTTGCCTTTTTGCATTTCTGTTTCTTGGGGATGGTCTTGATCCCTGACTTGTATACAGTGTTATGAACCTTCACCCATAGTTCTTGAGGCACTCTGTCTATCAGATCTAAGTCCTTGAGTCTATTTCTCACTGTATAATTGTAAGGGATTTGATTTAGGTCATACATGAGTGGCCTAGTGGTTTTCCCTACTTTCTTCAATTTAAGTCTGAATTTGGCAATAAGGAGTTCATCATCTGAGCCACAGTCAGCTCCTCGTCTTGTTTTTGCTGACTGGAGCTTTTCCAGATCTATGTATCTATTTAAAGAAAGCCACTAGGAGATTACTTGGGTTGATGTGGAGTGACATGACCAAGTACCACTGATTTTCTTGATTGGAATTAGCAGGTGGCCAGGGGTTATGGAGTTGGTGGTTTCTGCAGCCAAAGAAAGATCTTGTTGAAGGCCATCTTAGCCCTTGGCAATCTTGGTGAGGACAAATCCCAACTTGAAGAGCTGCTGGTGTCAGTTGTACAAAACAGTTGTGTAACTGGCTTGGCACTGAGGTTTGCAGAGATGTTCTCAGCAGAGGAATCAAGTAGGAAATAGGGCTGTTTTGCTTAGAATTTAAAAATACTGACAATGTCTATTATCTTTGCCTGTTTGGCTCTGTTCTTTGGCAGAAGGTCCTTTCTTTGTTATGGAGTGTGTACAGCAGTGACAGAAATCTTGGTCATTGTCGTTGCCCTACCCCCCTTTTAATAAACAGCTTGCTTTCTGCCTGTTCAGTGTTTGTACCAGCACATTTTTTCTCATTTGAGTGCTAGAAATTTGAAAGTGGAACAGAGAAAGATGGCTTTTAAATCCAATTGGGCTGGCATTGCCTCACTTTTGAAAAACTTGAGTTTTTATGGGACTATATGATTATCATATAATCCCTCTTTCTCTTTACAGACCCATTTTGATCAATGAGAATAAGCCCTCAGTAGAAAGTAATTCTTAGAACTTTCAGGGTCATATAATTGTAAAGAATATTCCCAGATATGATTTCCTTCTGCCTGATACACTTTGGAGCAAAAAAAAAAAAAAAAAAAAAAAAACTCAGAACAGTTAGTTAAAAATCAGCTATCCTGCTTGAGTTCTAAAAACCTTTATTCAAAGGCTCTGCCAAGTCATGCAAATAAGACTTCTTTTCTTTTTAGAAGAGAATAACAGAAGAAGGGGTCATAGCATAAGAAAGTTAGAAAATGGTGGAGGTATCATTCCTGCACCACAGTAGGTGTTCCACCTCAGAGTGCTTCACTGAGGAGCAGGAACACCTCTGGAAGAAGTCGAAGCTGTTTAAATCATCGCACAGATGGCAAAGCAGAGAACAGGCCTCCACTGCAAGTGATGTGGAAGGGAAAAAATCATCCTGTTTTGGAAGAATCCCTGCCCAGGGATTGAACCTAGGGTCACAGCGTGAGAGCAAGGAATCCTAGCTACTGCATAGCCAGGGAATTCATGGGAAAAGCTTTTTAAAAGAGATCATCTCTACTCCTGTTTACCGCCTTTCACCTTTCAGTTCAGTCTTTAAGTCGTTTATGGTGGGTGGATTTCAGCAAAGAAACGCAGTGCTTTCACTTGGAATGCAACAGCAGTTGGATTTCAATTTAAATGAAAATGGCCCCAGTGTACTTTCATTGTGTGCTCAGTGTTAACTGTCGTGCTTTGGGAGGAGTCCAGAGAGGATGAGGTGGGGCCTTTGCTAAATTGCCATTAGAGAATTTAGTGGAGACAGATAGCATTCCACAGGTGATTGGGAACAATCACTTGATCTTGAGGGAACTGTCAAGGTAGTTAAGGATTAAATGGTATGATAGAAGCACTAAGCACTCTAGCGCTTTAGGAAAAGACTTAATTTACTCCGAGTACCTTGAGATTGGGAATCTTGACTGAGGTGTCCCAACTTCACACTCTTATACCTCAGTGTTATATTAACACATTCAATAGAAATAAAAGCTACCTCATTTTACAAGTAGGATAATAGAATTTGTTGTTGTTCAGTTGCTCAGTTGTGTCTGACTCTTTGTGACCCCCTGGACTGCAGCAGGCCAGGCCTCCCTATCCATCACCAACTCCCGGAGCTTGCTTAAACTCACGTGCATCGAGTTGCTGATGCCATCCCGTCATCTCATCCTCTCTCGTCCCCTCTCCTCTTGCCTTCAGTCTTTCCTAGCATCAGGGTCTTTTCTGAGGAGTCAGTTTTTTGCATCAAGTGACCGAAGTATTGGAGCTTTGGTTTCAGCATCCAGTCCTTCAAGTGAATAGTCAGGACTGATTTCCTGTAGGATTGACTGGTTTGATCTCCTTGCAGTCCAAGGGACTCTCAAGAGTCTTCTCCAACACCACAGTTCAAAAGCATCAGTTGTTTGGTGCTCACCCTTCTTTATGGTCCAACTCTCACCTCCATACACTGACTTCTGGAAAAACCGCAGCTTTCACTCTTCGGACCTATGTCGCTAAAGTAATGTCTCTGCTTTTTAATATGCTTTCTAGGTTTGTCATAGTTTTACAAAGAGCAAGCGTCTTTTAATTTGATGGCTGTAGTCACCATCTGCAGTGATTTTGGAGCCCAAGAAAATAAAGTCTGTCAGTGTTTCCATTGTTTCTCCATCTATTTGCCATGAAGTGATAGGACCGCATGCCATGATCTTAGTTTTTTTTTTTTTAATGCTGAATTTTAAGCCAGCTTTTTCACTCTGCTCTTTCACGTTCATCACTATGGCTCTTTAGTCCGTAAAGGACAGAAACTGTATGGAGGATAATAGAATTAGTAATATACTATGAAGTTTTTGTTGTTAAAATATCAGGGAAAGTATTTTCCTGTCTCCTTTTCTAAAAGTAGCTTGATCCTGAACTTAGAAATCTTCTCAAACATCAAATGTAGTTTGAATTTGCCACAAATTCACAGTATAGCTTAAAGAAGGGTGAGAAAGAAACCAGACTTTGGTGCCCACTGCATTCCTGTTAGAGGGGGCCAGACTGGAGCATGCCTGTCAGACTGCATTTTTATTGACTTTCTGGACTTCCTTCGATAGGGATTGCTATGCCTCAAAGATTCCTTTTGTGATGCCAGGTCAGTGGTTAGTAAATGGAAACTTAAGAGCAAATGAGCTGAAATGAATACTGTTCAAACAGATTGCAGAGTATGATGAAGAACTCGACGGTCATTCTGTTACTGCCTCTGCTGAGGACAGCGTTATCTTGTCAGCTCTGACGGTTGACTTAAAGCTCCATTTTACATCTCCTCCAGCTTCTTTTTCCTGTTCTCCCCAGTGGGAGCTGGAGGGAGGAATGCTGAAGTAATTGGGAGAAGCCAGACTTGGTCAGATAGGGGAAGCTCAGATGGGCAGCCTCCCACACGGCTCTGTGATCGTCCTAAGCTGCCGCCAGGGCGTGAGGCATAGCTGCACAGAAGGCAGTTTGGCTCTGTCATCCTCCAGGGTGACGCTGAGAGGGGGGTGCAGACAGTCCCCAGCTGCCCAGACCCCTCCTCTGTCCAGAACTCCCACCAGCTCCATAAGATCCTTTCCTTGTGGCTTCGGATGTCATTCAGTTGATTGATTCAAGTGAGTAGAAGGTGTGAGGAATGCACGTCCTAACTGCTGGAATGTCTGGAGGTTTTGTTGCGGGCAGGGGAGCCTCTAGTTCTTGCTAACTCTAGCTCTGCTTTACAAAGAGTGGTCCAGTAGTGGACAGTGTTGGCATCGCCTGGGAGCAGTTTAGAAATGCAGATGGAGACCTCAGGCCCTCCCAGGTGGAGCCCAGAATTTGTTGTAACAAGTTCTTCAGGTGATTATCTTTAACGCACACTACTTTTGCTCGAGCTGACACTCTTCCCTGTCGTCTTCTGCTTAAACCCTCCTCCTTAACCATGTGCTGCAAGGGATAGTGTCCACTGGACTGGAGGCTCCCTGAAGGCAGTGATCCTAGTGGCCTTGTTCTTGGCTGTTATCTCCATTATAGGGCCAGGCACATCAAATAAATGAGTGAGTGTGAAGCATCGTGAAGGTGCCATACTGCCTGTGTTTTTTTTATGAAGCTGAAGGACTTACTGCTATGTCAGCTGGTCTGTCCTGGCTGCACACGGCCGTGGACCTGAACACTGCTAGACGCTTATAGGCTGTGGACCATTTATATGGCCAGGGGGCCCCTCCATAGGTGTGTGTCTTAAACGGCGTGAAAAATATTCAAGATGAAGTCCTTGAGCAAGAAAGGGGTCTCAGACCCAGTGTTAAGAGATGACTGTGTGTTAAAACAGCCTGTGAGTCCTATTCTACCAAACGCAAGGGCCTGTTCAAGAAATACCAGTAATCCTTGGAGATTTTTCAGATGCACTTGGCTTGAACCACTTTCTAGCTCCCAAAGCAGAGTCTTCATGTGCATCTTAGGCTAAATCATCCAGCAAATGGCTCTTGGCTACATTTAGAACACTCCCTGTACCATGCTCTGTCCCTGACCCAGTGGAGTCTCCATCTGACACTTTGCTTCCTCCAGAAGAAAACTTTGAAGATTTTTGTCCCTTTTCTGCACTTGCTTCTGCTTACTAGATCTCATTTGGATTCTGCAGACTGATAAAAGGCTCTGCCACAAGGAGAAATTTTCTTATCTAACTATCAGGCTTCCAGGAAGGTCGTTACGCTTGAACTATCAAGAAGCATTTGTTAATGTTTCAGCAAAGTTCAGCCATGAAATCAAAAGATGCTTGCTCCTTGGAAGAAAAGCTATGACCAACCTAGGCAGCATGTTAAAAAGCAGAGACATTACTTTGCTAACAAATTCAAAGTTAGTCTAGTCAGAGCTATGGTTTCTCCAGTAGTTATGTATGGATGTGAGAGCTGGACTATAAAGAAAGCTGAGCGCCAAAGAATTGATGCTTTTGAACTGTTGTGTTGGAGAAGACTCTTGAGACTCCCTTGGACTGCAAAGAGATCCAACCAGTCCATCCTAAAGGAAATCAGTCCTGAATATTCATTGGAAGGACTGATGCTGAAGTTGAAGCTCTAATACTTTGGCCACCTGAAGTGAAGAACTGATTCATTTGAAAAGACCCTGATGCTGGGAAAGATTGAAGGCGGGAGGAGAAGGGGATGACAGAGGATGAGATAGTTGGATGGCATCACTGACTTGATGGACATGAGTTTGAGTAAGCTCCGGGAGTCAGTGATGGACAGGGAAGCCTGGTGTGCTGCAGTCCATGGGGTCACAAAAAGTTGGACACGACTGAGCGACTGAATTGAACTGGAAGTTCAGCTTCCTGAACAGCAAGTGATACTTGAAAATCTCTGTGGCTTATTGTACTTTTGAAATAGCATTTTAAATTACATTAACCCATTTAAGAGGCAATTGTAATCTACTTGAATCTTTAGCCGGAGGGGAGGACAGAGCATTTTAGACTGAGACTCCCTTGCTTAGGTAGTTGTATAAAGCTGGCAAACTGTAGCTTGGTGGAAACAGAAATGTCCTCAGTTAGGAACTAGACTCCGTAGCACCGCAAACTGGCCTTCCTCCTTTCAGTGCACATGGTCTCCGGATTCCAAGACCTGTGCTGTTCCTCCTTTGCCTATGTAGACCTCATCACTGCATTTGAAGGGCACCTTGGAAACTCTGGTTTAGCAGCCCTTTCCCTGTCTGGGAGATTCTTCTATGGTGTTCGTGGTGTACTTGGACCCAGACTACTCTGAGGGACCGCTTGCTGCTGTAGCGACGGCCGCTGCGGGGGGCTCTTTTTTCCCTCGGAAAAGTGGCNACATCAAATAAATGAGTGAGTGTGAAGCATCGTGAAGGTGCCATACTGCCTGTGTTTTTTTTATGAAGCTGAAGGACTTACTGCTATGTCAGCTGGTCTGTCCTGGCTGCACACGGCCGTGGACCTGAACACTGCTAGACGCTTATAGGCTGTGGACCATTTATATGGCCAGGGGGCCCCTCCATAGGTGTGTGTCTTAAACGGCGTGAAAAATATTCAAGATGAAGTCCTTGAGCAAGAAAGGGGTCTCAGACCCAGTGTTAAGAGATGACTGTGTGTTAAAACAGCCTGTGAGTCCTATTCTACCAAACGCAAGGGCCTGTTCAAGAAATACCAGTAATCCTTGGAGATTTTTCAGATGCACTTGGCTTGAACCACTTTCTAGCTCCCAAAGCAGAGTCTTCATGTGCATCTTAGGCTAAATCATCCAGCAAATGGCTCTTGGCTACATTTAGAACACTCCCTGTACCATGCTCTGTCCCTGACCCAGTGGAGTCTCCATCTGACACTTTGCTTCCTCCAGAAGAAAACTTTGAAGATTTTTGTCCCTTTTCTGCACTTGCTTCTGCTTACTAGATCTCATTTGGATTCTGCAGACTGATAAAAGGCTCTGCCACAAGGAGAAATTTTCTTATCTAACTATCAGGCTTCCAGGAAGGTCGTTACGCTTGAACTATCAAGAAGCATTTGTTAATGTTTCAGCAAAGTTCAGCCATGAAATCAAAAGATGCTTGCTCCTTGGAAGAAAAGCTATGACCAACCTAGGCAGCATGTTAAAAAGCAGAGACATTACTTTGCTAACAAATTCAAAGTTAGTCTAGTCAGAGCTATGGTTTCTCCAGTAGTTATGTATGGATGTGAGAGCTGGACTATAAAGAAAGCTGAGCGCCAAAGAATTGATGCTTTTGAACTGTTGTGTTGGAGAAGACTCTTGAGACTCCCTTGGACTGCAAAGAGATCCAACCAGTCCATCCTAAAGGAAATCAGTCCTGAATATTCATTGGAAGGACTGATGCTGAAGTTGAAGCTCTAATACTTTGGCCACCTGAAGTGAAGAACTGATTCATTTGAAAAGACCCTGATGCTGGGAAAGATTGAAGGCGGGAGGAGAAGGGGATGACAGAGGATGAGATAGTTGGATGGCATCACTGACTTGATGGACATGAGTTTGAGTAAGCTCCGGGAGTCAGTGATGGACAGGGAAGCCTGGTGTGCTGCAGTCCATGGGGTCACAAAAAGTTGGACACGACTGAGCGACTGAATTGAACTGGAAGTTCAGCTTCCTGAACAGCAAGTGATACTTGAAAATCTCTGTGGCTTATTGTACTTTTGAAATAGCATTTTAAATTACATTAACCCATTTAAGAGGCAATTGTAATCTACTTGAATCTTTAGCCGGAGGGGAGGACAGAGCATTTTAGACTGAGACTCCCTTGCTTAGGTAGTTGTATAAAGCTGGCAAACTGTAGCTTGGTGGAAACAGAAATGTCCTCAGTTAGGAACTAGACTCCGTAGCACCGCAAACTGGCCTTCCTCCTTTCAGTGCACATGGTCTCCGGATTCCAAGACCTGTGCTGTTCCTCCTTTGCCTATGTAGACCTCATCACTGCATTTGAAGGGCACCTTGGAAACTCTGGTTTAGCAGCCCTTTCCCTGTCTGGGAGATTCTTCTATGGTGTTCGTGGTGTACTTGGACCCAGACTACTCTGAGGGACCGCTTGCTGCTGTAGCGACGGCCGCTGCGGGGGGCTCTTTTTTCCCTCGGAAAAGTGGCCTTAGTCTGTGGGGTTTCCTTCCCGTCAGCCAGGACGCCTGGTCGCAGCTGCGCCGTATCTCACTGTCCAGTGACTGCCCCTCCTCCCAGGCCCTTCGAGCAGGTGCAGGGGGAAACCAGGCGGCTCTCAATGCACACCGTGGGGTGGGGGATCTTGGGTTGAATGAGGCTCAGACCTTTGATGTTTGAGAGCCTGGAAAAGAAAAGCAAACTTTCCCATTTCCCTCTCCCCTGCTGGCACTGCTAGAAGGAGACGTTTTTGGACCCAGCTCCACAGTGATCCACCTTCCAATCATACCCAAGTCGCTGCCCTCTGGTGGATAACCGCCTAGTAATAGCAGCTCCTTCTTTTACAGAAAGGCGAGAAGACCTTCGAGGAGGATTTATGCTTTGTTTTTTGGATGATGGAGCGGGAATGGATCCAAGTAAGTCATGGGCTGATTGCTGCTTTTGGGGAGGATGTAACTAAGCGTTTTTATAAAACGCTTATTGTGTTAATTTGTTTTTCTGTTGCCTCACTCTTGTGATTAGAAAGGCGAGGGCAGTCTCTTGCAACATCTCAGGCTTAATTCCACTCACGGATTTGCCAGGTCTTGTCCTAATGTGGGAGATAGGATCTGAATGGCAGCCTTAAGTCCGTCAGGCTACCTGTCTGTTGACATTGGGTTGCGTAACATCCTGGAGCTGGAAGTGTGGCGGCCTGCCCCAGCCGAGTTACCGCGCTCTGGTAATAGAACTAGGACCTCGTGATGGTGGTACTGACAGGCCAGTCGAGGTTTCCTCCATTTGCCTCCCAGTTGTGAATTTCCTGGCAGAGGTTTTCAGTAGACAGACAGCCCCACTTGGGTTGATTCTTGAGAGCCTGGGAAAGAAAAGCACACTTTGCCCTTTTCTCTCTTGCCTGCCACTTCAGGTGACGCTGCCAGTGTGATCCAGTTCGGGAAGTCAGCCAAGCGAACGCCTGAGTCCACCCAGATTGGGCAGTACGGGAACGGGTTAAAGTCGTAAGTATACCAGAAGCCCGTCACAGGACTCAACACAATCAAGCGTTGCTCTCCTTGTCACTCCATCACCTCAATTCTGGAACAGGAGGACAGTCAGGAAGGGGTGATGGTTAGGGACTTAGCAACAGATGGCCAGAAGCGTGGATTAAGCCAGATTTCAGTCTGCTTACGCCACAGGTGAAAGAGTGAATTTCCAGAACCGTCGAGGAAGGAGAACCTGTGGGCTTCGCTTAGCCCTGTGCTCTGGAGTGGTGCCTCCCCTCGAGGTGGAAGCTCTCGTTCGTGCCATGACTGGAGACGCTCGTGGTCGCTGCGTGTGCTGGGATGCATCTGAGATGGGGAGGGTCCCCGGTGCAGCGCTGTCCTAGAGCACCTGCCATGCTTCGTGCCAGGCGCTGGGGGTCCAGGGTGAGAGAGGGACCCAAAGCCTCCCCCACACAGAGGGCCTGGCTGCCGCTCCCATCTTCTGTCAGGCCCTATAGCAAGGACTTACCTAATGTCTTCATATCCCTTGGGACTTCTTTCTCAGCCCCTTGGTTCCCACTTGTTTGGCCTGTGGAATGTGTTGTTCTGGTTTTGAGCGAAGCCCCAAGAGAAAGGTTTCTATTTCTGAAATGCTCACTTCCAGCTGTACATACCTTTGGATGGAATAAGATTTATTGGGATTAGAGTTTGTACAGATGGAGTTCTGAGTCATGTTTCTGGTCTTGCTGTGGAAACATGTTGTGTTCAGCCGGGCAGCAGCATCGGTTGTGCATGTGTGCAGCAGGCTTGGGCTTGTGCAGAAGAGAGACGATGCCTCCCACGACAACACAGACCTAGTGCCTGGACTTTCCACTCATCTCTCAGTGTCAGGCACTTAGCACGTGCTGGACACTGCTGAAAACTTCACCCGGGTGATTTAGTTTAATCCTCACCCAAGCCCTGTGAGGTGTAGGTACCTTGATTCTCAGCTTCAGAGGCGAGAAGCAAGGTTTATCTGGATGAAGTGACTTGCCCAAGGTGTGAAAATGCCCAGGTGTAGAGCTGAGGTGTGCACCACGTCTTTCTGATGGCAATGCCAGAGCTGCTGTCTGCCTCGCTTCAGTCAGATGAACCAGGGTTCGGATGTGGCATCAGTCACTTACCCTTCTGAGGCTCAGCGTCCTCCTTTGTAACTTGGGGGGTAACACCGTGTGAGTGGGTTGAGAACTACGTACTGTCGCTCAGGGCTCTGGGTGCCCTAGCCTGGTTTCTCACTTTTCTCTCTCCTTCTGTAATCTTTCCATGCTAAATTTTTGGCCTGATTTGGTGGACCTGGGGTAGCGTCTGGGAACCTTTTTTCCCCCCGATGTGTTCCCTAGGTGATGCTGGTGTGGTCATCTAAGCTTCCAACCACTGATGTGTCAGACATAAGAAGCCCTGACTTCCCTTCTGATGGTAGGCAGCCTCCCCCTCTGTGGTTCCTTCAGCTCTGTGGCTGCAGACAAGCCCTTTCACCCCTCTGAATGTCTGTTTCCTGCTGTAGAATATGGGTTTCTAATCCCTGACATTCTTCTTTGCTGAGCAAGTGGCAGGAGCAGATGAAATGCAAGTCTGGAAGTGCTTAGAAGACCAGGAAGGAAAACACACAGAAGTCGAGAGTGTTGCCATCAGTGTATTTTAGTAGAACGTCTTTCGGGGGGAGCCATTGAGATGGGGCCATCTAGTGTTTAGACTGAATTCATTTTGAGATGAATTTAGAAATTGAGAGTTTCAGGAGGAAGTGATTTGTGGTGAGAAGAGGGCTAAGAAGCAGAGAAGTCGGCGGAGAAGTGGCATTTTTGAGTGGTTGCTATTTATTTCCCCTCCAAGGTCAGGATCAAAGACAGGGAAGAGGCACAAAAGTGAGGTTTTTGCCAAATTAGGGCATGGGCAGGCTTTGAGAGAAGGCAAGCTGCTGCTGCTGCTAAGTCACTTCAGTCGTGTCTGACTCTGTGTAACTCCATAGACGGCAGCCCACCAGGCTCCTCCGTCCCTGGGACTCTTCAGGCAAGAACACTGGAGTGGGCCTCATTTTGCCTCCAGTAGGCTTCAGGGAGGAGAAGGCAAAGGCATCCCACTCCAGTACTCTTGCCTGGAAAATCCCATGGACGGAGGAACCTGGTAGGCTGCAGTCCACGGGGTCGCTGGACACGACTGAGCAACTTCACTTTCACTTTTCACTTTCATGCATTGGAGAAGGAAATGGCAACTCACCCCCGTGTTCTTGCCTGGAGAATCCCAGGGACAGAGGAGCCTGGTAGGAGGCCGTCTATGGGATCACACAGAGTCGGACATGACTGAAGCGACTTAGCAGCAGCAGCATGGAGGCAGGAGGAGGACCGAGGGATTGTTTGGGGGAGGGAGCATTGCCAGCGCCTCGGAAAACCGAGAACGAGAGACAGAACTTGGCAGCCCCCAGGGTGTCTCTGGATAGTGTCCTGGAGTTTTCCCGAATGTTTGGGAAAATGGGTCATGACACTCACTCGTGTGCTTGGCATGCCAGCCCGGCTTGTGCTTGTGCACAGAAGAAAGTGATAAGGCTTCCCACCACCATCACCGCCCTGGGGTCTTAGAGGACTAATGAGGCAGCAGAAGCCGCTCAGGAGGCGGGAATGGTGTGGCCATCGTTTGGTGGGCACCCCTCCGCCAGTGTTCACGCTTTTATCCTGTTCCATATTGTTGGGAAAGCTATGTCCTTGTCTGCTCCTCAGGAGGATTAATTCGGCCAAGTTGAGGAAGGAGCAGTTGATTCCATTCAGACTTCTGCCTTTTGGAAGTCAGCCTCGAGGCATATTTCTCAGAAACCACTCGGGTCCTACAGCAGGGACCTGTGGCTTAATAAGTAGACATAACAATTCAAGACCCAGAATGGCTGTGGTTATAGGCCATGAGCCAGTGGTAGGCCGCCTTGAAACTCTTTAGCAGTGATGCTTTGCCTAGTTAGCCCTGTATTTGGCTGAGCCTTGAGGTCACCCTGGTTTTTGGAGGACTTGTGAGCACAGGCATTGTGGTCTGTTCCCTTCCCCTGACAGTGCTGTCCTTAGATGAGTGGGTGGGGGAGTCAGTGTCAGCGGAGCAAGGGCAGGGTGAGAGCTGGATATGCTCAGCGTGGAAGTCGACGTGTTGAAGGTGTTGCTGGAGTGAAGCCTGTGTGGCTGGGAGGCACCCAGAGCACAGAAGTGACAGGCTGGGGTGGGCGCTTGGTGGTGAGAGAGGAGAGAGCCTAGTGTGGTGGGCCTTGTGGAGAAGGTAGGTGGTGAGGAGAGCTGGGCCTGTGAAGGGCAGGAGGAGGAATGTCCCAGGGGAGGAAGGGGCTCCAGGCAGCGGCGCTCAGCAAGGGGCCCTGGGCCCCAGGGACACCTTCAGGGGAATCCTCCAAAGGCAGCTTCATCACATCCAGAGCAGGGATTTGCTCTTTCTTCAGTTGAGCTTTTGAGTCCCTGGGAGAGTAATCCTTGTCTGCTTCCCTTTCAGGGGCTCGATGCGCATCGGGAAGGATTTCATCCTCTTCACCAAAAAGGAAGACACCATGACCTGCCTCTTCCTGTCACGCACCTTTCACGAGGAGGAGGGCATTGATGAGGTGGGTCCCCTCCTCGAGTTCCCAGTCACCATCCCACGTCTCCCGGTTCTGTCCAGGCTGTTCTCACGGGTCACTTGTATGCTGGGCTAGTTGGGGTTTCAGGATTGCAGCCACACCCCCGGTTAGGGGATTAGCCAGTTGGTTGGATGAATCGGTTAAGGGGTTAGGCAGGTATCATCTCACAGCTTCAGGGAACAGTTGTTCTAAGAATGAGGCTGCACGTGGCAGGAGCCAAGAAGTGCATTTGTATCTCTCTAGATCTGCAGCTTGAGTTTGGTCCTGGGGTGTGGGGCGGGGCGGGGGTGTCCCTCTGGAGAGCTGTTTTATCAGGGGGAGTGTTTGGGGCCTCCCCCACTACCGGTGGAGACCGCAGCTGGTGATAATAATAGGAAGAGTGCTGTCTTTCTGGTGTGATGGTGTTTTTGTGGCATGTGCCCTGAGTGCATTTTCTGTTTACCGTCGGTATCAGAGAGGCAGTGTGATTACCTGCAGGGGCCTGGGTGGGTAGTGAAGCAGGTAAACACATGGGAAATCAGTGTCAGTTCTTCGGTAAGTGGCAGCTGACACTCAGCCCCAGCTGATTATTGTTATGCTAAAAGGAAGGCCTAATGACTCTAGAATATTCTGATTTTGAAACCTTTTGGTAATTAAAAACATAAGCTACCCAGCTGATTCTGGGCCTGGTGGCTCAGATATCTGCAGAGCTGGTCTGGTGAGGTCCATACCTGCTCACTGGAGGATCATGGAAAGCCTTGGCCTGCCCAGCCTCAGGCTGGACTCTTACCTCCTTTGCTGTGGGAAATGGAAGCGAGAGGTTGAGAAAGGGGGCCGAGAGGGTCTGCAGGGAACATGTCTGTCGTGTAAGCAGGCGGATTCGGTCAGAGTTTCAGTGGCTCTCATCTGTGTCGTCTGGGTGTGCTTAAACGGGCCCTGGCCTTGTTTAGATGTGAGGCTGAATCGCAGTAGATGAGCTCGTGTGAGCTCGTTTGCGTTTTCTTGGTGAGCCAGATGGCGTGTTTGCCTTTTCAGTGAATCAGGTGCCGCAGCAGGAGAACATTCTTAGGAAAGAGGGCTGGAGGATGCAGCCCCTGCTGGAGTGTGGGTGGCAGGAGGAGGAGTGCACGTCAGCAGAAGTGGTCCAGGTCCTGAGAGTGGGTTTGGGGCTTGGCAGATAGTAGAAGCCTCTGGAGAACAGAGAGGGCAAGTTGGACTTAACTACCTGGCCTTGGGAAGTGTGTGAGACTATTAAAAGCAGCCACTAAAGGGAATCTAAGCAAGGGTGTGACAGTGTCAGATTCTCTTTGGAAAGATCAGTTTGGCTATTTGGTGGCTGGATTGGAAAGATTAGGGTACTGGTGTTGAAAGGCCTTGGCTGTCTGTAGCCTGGCGGGACTCCAGCAGGAGGTTGGATAAATAGGAGTGGTCATCATCTCTTGCGGCCTCATATTTGGTGGTCAGTCAGTTGGGAGAGGGGAAGTGGAAGGAGGAGGGATCGTGGGCGGCTGAGGTCCTGGTGTTCAGGGGAAACCAAGAGAGTGGTGACGCCGAAAGAAAAGGAGCTGTGTTCCCACGGCAGGCGATGCCAGAAGTGGTGAAGTGCCCACAGGTTAAAGCGACGCGATTGTCACCTGGGAATGCCGAGAAGGATGGGAGGTGTGGTGGGAGGCACAGATTCAGAACACAAATGGAGCTCAATTTCCCTGGCCAAAAAGCTAGGTTGAAATTTTTTCCTTACTTGGTGCTAGAAGGTCACTGTTTTGGATTATACCCTAGTGTGAACTCAGCCAAGATTTTAAAATAAGATCATTTTCAGCTGGGTAGGAATGTGTCCAAACCAGCCCCAGGGTTGGTTCTTAGAAACCAGTGAAGTGCTTCAGAACTCTTCACAGTTTATCGCCACAGAGCTCGTTAAGACACAGAGTCCCCTCCTCCATAGGGTGGGTGTCAGTTTCGACCCTGCTGGGGTGCCTGAACTTGTTCCCTCTGGAGAGGGAATCCCAGGCCACAGGGCTTCCCGGCCGCTGCGGGAGGGTCAGTTGATGCCTCTGGAGAAGTGGCATTTGCTGTAGGGTTTTTGAAGAAGGAGTAGGACTTTTTACCCCTAGCTTTATTGAGGTATGATTGATAAGAGTAGGATTTTTTAGAAGATTACTTAGATGTAAGATTAAATCTCATGCCTATGACAGGGCATATTAAAATCTGGGTATATGTAACTTACACGTAACTGAATCACTTTGCTATGCAGCAGCAATTAACACTGTAAATCGTAAAGCAGGTACTCACATAGCCACCATCGTAGACTGAGGCTGGAGGTCCCTGTGTGCCCTCAGCCACCACATTCCTGACTCCACCTCCGAAGAAGCTGCTTCAGTGACAACCGTCTCCTTGCTTTATAATTTTATCCCCTGTGTATGCATCCTCGAATAGTAGTTTATTTTTTTTTGTGTATGTGTGTAATAAAATTTTATTCAAGTATAAAGGGGATAGAGAAAGCTTCTGACATAGGCATCAGAAGGGGGCAGAAAGAGTACCGACGAATAGTAGTTTAGTTTCCTAGTTATGAATTTTGTATAAATGGACCCATACTGTAGGGTGTTTTTTTTAATTTAACAGAAGGACAATTGCTTTACAGAATTTTGTGGTTTTCTGTCATACACCAGCAGGAATCAGCCGTGGGGACGCCCATGTCCCCTCCCTCTGGCGCCTCCCTCCCTAGGGTTTGGTTTTGAGTCTGCATTTTGCTGCTCTCAAGCATCGTTGTGTTTGTGAGATCCATCCCTATTGATGCTAGTAGCTGTAGGTGCTTCATTTTCATCACTGCCCAGAATTCCATTCTGTGAATATGCTATAGTTTAGTTTATCTATTCCGTGGTTATTTCTGTTTTTCTTACACTTATGTCGGAAAGTATATACAGGAATTTCTCCTAGGGTAGATAACTAGGGTAGAATTGCTGAGTTGTAAGTTATGTCTTTGTGTATCTTTGGATTCACTTCAGTCGCTCAGTCATGTCCGACTCACTGTGACCTCATGGACTGCAGCACGCCAGGCCTCCCTGTCCATCACCAACTCCCGGAGTTTACTCAAACCCATGTCCATCGAGTCGGTGATGCCATCCAGCCATCTCGTCCTCTGTTGCCCCCTTCTCCTCCCGCCCCCAATCCCTCCCAGCATCAGGGTCTTTTCCAATGAGCCAGTTCTTCGCATCGAGTGGCCAGAGTACTGAAGCTTCACTAGATAGTCGGGAATGCATTTTGCTTAGGGGAAAAAGTCAAATTATTACCAAATTGGGGCAGTGACCAAGGACATCCCAAGCAGGGAACTGCTCATGGAGAGACCCCCGGGCCATCAACCAGCGTATGTACCCAGAGGACCTAGCAACTGAGGCTGAGCCTTGGGAAGGGGCAGAAGCCAGAGCCTCTGTCACCTGGCTGGGAGCTCTGGGCCAGTGTGGAGCCACTGTGGGGAAGGACAAGATGGATGCATATTTGCGGGGAAGGCTGTTCTAGGGCTTCCTTCAAAGCACCTGCTGTGCTTACTCCAAAGGTGATAGTCCCGTTGCCCACTTGGAACGCTCGGACCCGGGAACCTGTCACAGACAACGTGGAGAAGTTTGCCATTGAGACAGAACTCATCTACAAATACTCTCCCTTCCACAATGAAGAGGAGGTGATGACTCAGTTCATGAAGATTCTTGGGGACAGCGGTAAGGAAGCTCTGCACCTGCAGCCTAGCCTTGGGGTGTGCCAGAGCCCCGAGTGGTGTGGGGTTGGCTGGGGTTGCCTGGCAGAACCAGAGGAGGATTTCTGTTTCCTAGGAACGCTGGTAATCATCTTCAACCTCAAACTCATGGATAACGGAGAGCCAGAGCTGGACATAATCTCAAATCCGAGGGATATCCAGATGGCAGAGACTTCGCCGGAGGGCACGTGAGTGTGGCTGGGGAGGGAGGAAAAGGGAGGTGACCTGAGGGGGAGGGTGCGAGCGCGTGCCCTGAACTCCCCAGCTTTACCGCTGGCTAATCTGAGAATGCCACGTCTCCCTGCCATCAGGCAGAAGGGATGGATAGGATGACAGTGGCTCCTCAGCTAATCCAGACCCTTCCCCCAGCTCCTTAACTGAGGAAGAGAGAGGCCTAGAGGGCGCGGAACTGCCGAGTCTGTAGTGGGGGCGTGGTGGGCATGTGCCCACATAGGGAGCGCGCCCATCAGCAGCAGGAGAAGCCAAGGTGGGAAGTGGAAAGGTGGAGAGCCTGAGGAGAGGCTGTGCAGCCAGCCCTGGCGTGGCCTGGGAGCGGGGCGGAGACAGACGCTCTGCTCCCGCGCCTCCAGGAAGCCGGAGCGCCGCTCCTTCCGTGCCTATGCTGCCGTGCTCTACATCGACCCCCGGATGCGGATCTTCATCCACGGGCACAAGGTGCAGACCAAGCGGCTCTCCTGCTGCCTGTACAAGCCCAGGTAGGGGCCTGCCCACCCGGCCTGCTGTTCCCCGAGGCCTAGGACGGGGCCTGACCAAGTGTCTTTGGGGCAACGTTGGAGTCGTGGTGGATGAGTGACTGGCGGTGTTGACTGCATTTGGGCCTTTAACCTGCTTGCAATTTACTGCGGAAAAACTTGTTGGGTCCTGAGGGAGGGATGGAGCTGGCTGGGGGCGCTCGCTGAGTGTGCCTCCTCAGGTGGAGGGTGCTCAGCTGGGCACAGGGGGCTGTCTCAGTGAGTATAGGGAGGTTGCTTTTCTGAGATGGAGCAGGAGGCAGAGAGCAAGTGGAGTAGGGAACTGAGTCTTTTTGCTAAAAGAAACCCGGCTTTGACTCATAGGGTGGGCAGCCAGGGCCCTTGCTGCCTTGGATCCCTGGTAATTGGGCCCTGAGGTTACCCACCTGTCCCCCAGGATGTACAAGTACACATCAAGCCGATTCAAGACCCGCGCGGAGCAGGAGGTGAAGAAAGCTGAGCACGTGGCGAGGATTGGTAATGAACCCCTGGGCAGGAGGGTTGGCAGGATTGTCTGGGGACTTACTTGTGGCAAAAGCAAGATCCAGGCAAAAGCTCCATCCAGCACCCAGGGGCGGGCTGTCCTGAACCTCTGCTCTGGTTCCTCTTGCACCTCCCTCCACATTCCAGTCACCTCAGCAGCTTTTCTCCCCAGGCTACTCCTTCCCTCCTGCACTTACCCGAAGCAGCACTAACTCCTCAGCCCATCTGCCCAAAGCAAAGAATCCCATGCTGGCCTCTGGCACAGATACTCATGAATTTGATTTTCTTGACTCCAGGGCAAAAATCTCAAGGTCTCTCATGCTGGCAGAGCTTCTTGGCCACATGCAGAGACTGATTTGCTGAGGACGTTGAAAACTTGCAGCTCCTACTGAGGGTTTAATTTTTGCTGCCTCAGGCAGATTTTTATTTGTCTGATTTATTTGTAGAGCTGGG
>SJYA01001332.1:29847-86735 GCA_006410615.1 Neotragus moschatus
TGTAATAAAATTTTATTCAAGTATAAAGGGGATAGAGAAAGCTTCTGACATAGGCATCAGAAGGGGGCAGAAAGAGTACTGACGAATAGTAGTTTAGTTTCCTAGTTATGAATTTTGTATAAATGGACCCATACTGTAGGGTGTTTTTTTTAATTTAACAGAAGGACAATTGCTTTACAGAATTTTGTGGTTTTCTGTCATACACCAGCAGGAATCAGCCGTGGGGACGCCCATGTCCCCTCCCTCTGGCGCCTCCCTCCCTAGGGTTTGGTTTTGAGTCTGCATTTTGCTGCTCTCAAGCATCGTTGTGTTTGTGAGATCCATCCCTATTGATGCTAGTAGCTGTAGGTGCTTCATTTTCATCACTGCCCAGAATTCCATTCTGTGAATATGCTATAGTTTAGTTTATCTATTCCGTGGTTATTTCTGTTTTTCTTACACTTATGTCGGAAAGTATATACAGGAATTTCTCCTAGGGTAGATAACTAGGGTAGAATTGCTGAGTTGTAAGTTATGTCTGTGTGTATCTTTGGATTCACTTCAGTCGCTCAGTCATGTCCGACTCACTGTGACCTCATGGACTGCAGCACGCCAGGCCTCCCTGTCCATCACCAACTCCCGGAGTTTACTCAAACCCATGTCCATCGAGTCGGTGATGCCATCCAGCCATCTCGTCCTCTGTTGCCCCCTTCTCCTCCCGCCCCCAATCCCTCCCAGCATCAGGGTCTTTTCCAATGAGCCAGTTCTTCGCATCGAGTGGCCAGAGTACTGAAGCTTCACTAGATAGTCGGGAATGCATTTTGCTTAGGGGAAAAAGTCAAATTATTACCAAATTGGGGCAGTGACCAAGGACATCCCAAGCAGGGAACTGCTCATGGAGAGACCCCCGGGCCATCAACCAGCGTATGTACCCAGAGGACCTAGCAACTGAGGCTGAGCCTTGGGAAGGGGCAGAAGCCAGAGCCTCTGTCACCTGGCTGGGAGCTCTGGGCCAGTGTGGAGCCACTGTGGGGAAGGACAAGATGGATGCATATTTGCGGGGAAGGCTGTTCTAGGGCTTCCTTCAAAGCACCTGCTGTGCTTACTCCAAAGGTGATAGTCCCGTTGCCCACTTGGAACGCTCGGACCCGGGAACCTGTCACAGACAACGTGGAGAAGTTTGCCATTGAGACAGAACTCATCTACAAATACTCTCCCTTCCACAATGAAGAGGAGGTGATGACTCAGTTCATGAAGATTCTTGGGGACAGCGGTAAGGAAGCTCTGCACCTGCAGCCTAGCCTTGGGGTGTGCCAGAGCCCCGAGTGGTGTGGGGTTGGCTGGGGTTGCCTGGCAGAACCAGAGGAGGATTTCTGTTTCCTAGGAACGCTGGTAATCATCTTCAACCTCAAACTCATGGATAACGGAGAGCCAGAGCTGGACATAATCTCAAATCCGAGGGATATCCAGATGGCAGAGACTTCGCCGGAGGGCACGTGAGTGTGGCTGGGGAGGGAGGAAAAGGGAGGTGACCTGAGGGGGAGGGTGCGAGCGCGTGCCCTGAACTCCCCAGCTTTACCGCTGGCTAATCTGAGAATGCCACGTCTCCCTGCCATCAGGCAGAAGGGATGGATAGGATGACAGTGGCTCCTCAGCTAATCCAGACCCTTCCCCCAGCTCCTTAACTGAGGAAGAGAGAGGCCTAGAGGGCGCGGAACTGCCGAGTCTGTAGTGGGGGCGTGGTGGGCATGTGCCCACATAGGGAGCGCGCCCATCAGCAGCAGGAGAAGCCAAGGTGGGAAGTGGAAAGGTGGAGAGCCTGAGGAGAGGCTGTGCAGCCAGCCCTGGCGTGGCCTGGGAGCGGGGCGGAGACAGACGCTCTGCTCGCGCGCCTCCAGGAAGCCGGAGCGCCGCTCCTTCCGTGCCTATGCTGCCGTGCTCTACATCGACCCCCGGATGCGGATCTTCATCCACGGGCACAAGGTGCAGACCAAGCGGCTCTCCTGCTGCCTGTACAAGCCCAGGTAGGGGCCTGCCCACCCGGCCTGCTGTTCCCCGAGGCCTAGGACGGGGCCTGACCAAGTGTCTTTGGGGCAACGTTGGAGTCGTGGTGGATGAGTGACTGGCGGTGTTGACTGCATTTGGGCCTTTAACCTGCTTGCAATTTACTGCGGAAAAACTTGTTGGGTCCTGAGGGAGGGATGGAGCTGGCTGGGGGCGCTCGCTGAGTGTGCCTCCTCAGGTGGAGGGTGCTCAGCTGGGCACAGGGGGCTGTCTCAGTGAGTATAGGGAGGTTGCTTTTCTGAGATGGAGCAGGAGGCAGAGAGCAAGTGGAGTAGGGAACTGAGTCTTTTTGCTAAAAGAAACCCGGCTTTGACTCATAGGGTGGGCAGCCAGGGCCCTTGCTGCCTTGGATCCCTGGTAATTGGGCCCTGAGGTTACCCACCTGTCCCCCAGGATGTACAAGTACACATCAAGCCGATTCAAGACCCGCGCGGAGCAGGAGGTGAAGAAAGCTGAGCACGTGGCGAGGATTGGTAATGAACCCCTGGGCAGGAGGGTTGGCAGGATTGTCTGGGGACTTACTTGTGGCAAAAGCAAGATCCAGGCAAAAGCTCCATCCAGCACCCAGGGGCGGGCTGTCCTGAACCTCTGCTCTGGTTCCTCTTGCACCTCCCTCCACATTCCAGTCACCTCAGCAGCTTTTCTCCCCAGGCTACTCCTTCCCTCCTGCACTTACCCGAAGCAGCACTAACTCCTCAGCCCATCTGCCCAAAGCAAAGAATCCCATGCTGGCCTCTGGCACAGATACTCATGAATTTGATTTTCTTGACTCCAGGGCAAAAATCTCAAGGTCTCTCATGCTGGCAGAGCTTCTTGGCCACATGCAGAGACTGATTTGCTGAGGACGTTGAAAACTTGCAGCTCCTACTGAGGGTTTAATTTTTGCTGCCTCAGGCAGATTTTTATTTGTCTGATTTATTTGTAGAGCTGGGAAAAAGTGTGTTTTCCTCACAGCCTCCTTGACTTTCCAGGCAAGTCTGCGCTCCAGCATTCCTGGCCAGTGTCGAACATCTCGCCCCATGGGGACTGCACACTAAGGGGGAATTGACCGAGAGTCCTGACCCTTTGCGTCCTTATCATGGTTTCTTCTTCTGGGTTTCAGCTGAAGAGAAGGCACGAGAGGCAGAGAGCAAAGCTCGGACATTGGAAGTGCGCCTGGGTGGAGACCTTACGCGGGACTCCAGGGTGAGACTCAGCGTTGCTGACCTGGCTCCATGTCCTGTCAGTCATGAACCCTTGCGTTAAAGCTGTAAAATGGGATATGTTGATGTTTCTATAGTCACTGTTGCACACTCATGGCACCTCGCTCACACGAGGAGGATACTGTTACAGTATCCTCAGTTCATAGAAGTAAACGGAAGAGGGTCAGTTGCCCAGGTCACACACAGTAGTAATGGTCGAAGCAGTCTCTGTGCTTCCCTGCCATATGTGCCTCTGTAGACTGTGGCTTTGGTTCGGGTTGTTTCCCTAATGTCAGCAACTCTGGTCACATGAAGCCCAGCTTTTGAACTTGTCTCCCTAGTAAGGGCCCTGTTTTGCAGAAAGTTAAATTTCCAGGTCTGATCTTGGTGTCCACATGATTCAAAGTGAGCAGTTCAGGCCTGTTGTTGTGGCGTTCCCAGCTGTGGCCGAGAGGCCTTCGTCTCCTTATCTGGTGCTGGCATGTGTCTCCAGGTGATGTTGCGACAGGTCCAGAACACAGCCATTACTCTGCGCAGGGAAGCCGACGTCAAGAAGCGGATCAAGGAGGCCAAGCAGCGGTGAGTGCCTGCTGCCTGCGGGTCTGGAATAGCCATGTACTTCTGTGTGGATGATTGACAAAGTGCTCGAGGACTCCCTCCCCACTCTGCTAGGCTGCCTTCTGTCACATGTGGTTCCCTTGAGAAAGCCTTTAACGCTGTGATTCCCAGGAGGGGTTCCCGGCTCAGCTCCCTCCTGAGCCAGGACTCGGCGGGCAGAACCAGCACCGTGAGTGGAGCACCGGCCTGTCCTGATGGGCACTGTCTCGCCTCCCCTCCCCTTCCCTCTCCTCTGCTCTCTCCCCACCTTCCGTGTCCTTGCCCTCTTCCTTCCCTTTTTACTTTTTCTTTTCATTGAAAGCATGGATAAAGAGCTCCTCATACACAGCTTGTAAAATATAGAACGTGTAAGAAATACGATTGTGAAGTTCCTCATGCGTCTCCCTCTTGGTGATACCTACTCTTAATTTTTATCCCTGGTTACAGATATAGAATAATGCTGTAGGTTGAGTTTGTTCCTTTTCATCTAAACTGGGCATTTGTCATGCTCATCGCATGATTTCCGTGTCTGCCTGCGCATCTGGAGCCTCTGCAGGCTCTGAGTGTGAGTCCTGCTTGCTTCTTGACCTCCTCACCACAGGCCTAGGTGTCCAGTTTCTGTCTTGTGAGTCCGTCCGCTGGTTGTCAATCTGCCTTTCAGTTTCCATGATTTTGTTAACATTCCATGAGAGATGTTTGTTCTCTCACATGTTCACTATTCTTGTGAATTTTTGTCTCTTTAAAATTAATCACTGTTACATTGGTGGAGTGTTTACGCAGACTGTAGCGAAAGTGTTAGTCGCTCGGTTGTGTCTGATTCTCTGTGATCCCGTGAACTATAGCTCACCAGGCTCCTGTCCATGGAATTCTCCAGGCAAGAATACTGGAGTGGGTTGCCATTCCCTTCTCCAGGGAATCTTCCCATCCCCGAAGATTGAGGATTGAACCCAAGTCTCCTACATTGCAGGCGGATTCTCTGTCTGCAAGTTACCTTGTTATTCCAAAGTACAGAATCTACTTCATTCTTAAATCCATTCCGGTTTGATACCAAAAGCCAGAGCCCTTTGCCTTTAACTAGGGGGAACTAAGAGTGGCTGCACAGTGCGCATCCTTGCTGAGTCTGAACAGGTTGCGTATCGAATGCCCAGGCAAAACTTCTGAGTGTCTCAAGTTTCAGCTTAATCATAAACTCTATGGTGTGTGTTAAGGGATTGATCTGCTTGAATTTAATCTTTCGCCTTCTCAGAGCACTTAAAGAACCTAAGGAACTGAACTTTGTTTTTGGGGTCAACATCGAACACCGGGACCTGGATGGAATGTTCATCTACAACTGTAGCCGTCTGATCAAGATGTATGAGAAAGTGGGCCCACAGCTGGAAGGTGGCATGTGAGTGCTGCCAGGGGGGGCCTCGGTGTGGACAGGCGGTGGATGGGCTTTGGCCAGCGGCTGAGCGTGGCGCCTCTCCCCTCCCCTGCAGGGCGTGCGGTGGGGTTGTTGGGGTCGTCGATGTGCCCTACCTGGTCCTGGAGCCCACACACAACAAGCAGGACTTTGCGGACGCCAAGGAGTACCGGCACCTTCTGCGGGCCATGGGGGAGCACCTGGCACAGTACTGGAAGGACATCCCCATCGGTAGTGCGGCGCTCCTTCCCGCCAGCCGTGACCCTCCCTCCTGGCAGCCGGGGCCCTCCCTTTCCGGGGGCCTGACGCCTCATTTGACTCCTCACTCGACAAGTGGCTGTTTGCCTTCCAGCCCAGCGGGGAATCATCAAGTTCTGGGATGAGTTTGGCTACCTCTCTGCCAACTGGAACCAGCCCCCATCCAGTGACCTGCGCTACAAGCGGCGGCGATCCATGGAGATCCCGACCACCATTCAGTGTGGTGAGCTGGGTGTCACGCAGCCCCTCTCCCCAGCTCCTCTCCGTCGTGGCCCCGTGCTGGTCTCCGCACTGTGCTGACAGTCAGGGACTTGTGTCTCCCCGGGTATACCAGTCAGTCTGGTGATGGCCCTGGGAACTCAGTCTTGGGACTGTGCCTTGCCCACGTGTCCCTCCTGAATGAGGCAGGCAGTCGTCTAACCCAGCTTGGTACCACATGGGTAGAGGTGTGAGTGACAGCTGAGCCACAGCCCTGCTGGAAGGGGGAAGAGGCCCGGGGCCGCCGAGGGTGTATGAACAGTTTCCATCCTTGCTGGAATCACTGTCCCTGGGAAGAGTGACTGTTCAGTTAGGAAGGCAGTGGTGGATCCAGGTCGAGGATCTTTGCATGGACAGTCAGGGGCATCTCTGCCTTGGGCCTGGCTGGGAGGAGCCTGACCCTTATTGGTGGGCATGGCCGACGCTTGGGGGTGTTTTTTGTGTCGCAGATCTGTGTCTGAAGTGGCGGACACTCCCCTTTCAGCTGAACTCTGTGGAGACAGATTACCCTGACACTTGGGTTTGCTCCATGAACCCTGATCCTGAGCAGGACCGGTGAGCCCTTTTTCTAACAAGTTTTTGGGCATCTCCCCGTACCCCCTGAGCTTCCTCCACCCTTCCTTCCACTGTGCTTCTTGAGGTCACTGCTTTCCCCTTACATCTCTGTCTTGCCGTGCATATTAAGTGCCGGGACACAGAAACAGAAGCGTGCCCGGCAGTGAGCATTAATTCTGTGCGCTTGGGAGGCCTGAGGTCGCTCTGATGCGAATGCGCACGGGCTGGCTGAGGGGGAAGGGCCCTGCCCCACCTGGAGCCGTCTTGCCTTCCTGCTCTAGCTCTCTCCCCACAGGTGTGAGGCTTCGGAGCAGAAGCAGAAGGTCCCCTTGGGGACACTGAAAAAGGACCTGAAGACGCAGGAGGAGAAGCAGAAGCAGCTGACGGAAAAAATTCGCCAGCAGCAGGAGAAGCTGGAGGCCATGCAAGTGAGTGGGCAGTGGCAGGTGGGCAGGGCCTCTCAGTAGCTCCTCTGTCCCCTCAGGCCAGTTTCACTCTCCTTTTGAACCCATAAGCACTGCCCGAGCTTCCCAACACCCTCTTCTCCTATGCCTTGATTATTTTGGAAAAAAACTATATGACAAAGAGGTCCAGTTCGTTTGGGATATTTTGAAACTTCAGGAAATATCCTGTTTTAGAGATAACCATTAACTTCATATCCAGCTTTTTATGACCACTAGCATAGATACATGTATTTTTTATTAGAAGTATGGAGATCATGACTTTTGTGTCAAATCACATAGACATACTTTTTTTTTTTTTAATGCCTAATTATTTTTTTAGGATAGTTTTCCAGAAGTGAATTTGAAAGAGTAAAAGGATTTTAAAAATTCTGTGGATTTATTTCCAAGGTATCTTCCAGAAGATGTATTATATCTTAGGTTTTTTTTTTACTACAAGTACTTTTTAAATGTTTTTGAAAATTTGAAAAAAGATATATATATCTTACAATTTGAATTTCATATTTCTAAAATTGAACCATTTTTTTCATGTTTTCTTTTCAAAACTGCTTATTGTTTTTTCCTTAATTGATTAGTCAGGGTTTTTTAAGACACTTGTGTGGCCTCAACCTTTTATCATGTTTATTACAAAAGCATTTTCCGTTCTGGCTTCTGGTCAGGCAGGGGCTCTCATCGTATTGTATGTGTTCCTCCATCTGCCGAATCCCATGGGTCCTTTCTGGCTTTGTCCATCAGGGATCTCCCATCTTTTTTGACTTGTTTGGTAGGAATTTAGTCCATTGATACTTTTCCCCAGTCTCTTGATTGCTGGAATAATCGTGGAATCCTGTAATTTGCTAGTGGTTTACTGTCTGTGAGTTTCTGTCTTCTCAGTGAATGGAAGGCTTGTAATAGTAGGACTGTGGTCTGGATGGTCTTTATTTGCCCACTGTCCCACATAGAGAGGGCTCCAAAAAGAGTTGACTTCCAAGCACCAGACAGCCTCCTCATCCTGTTTATCCTGCAGAAAACCACACCCATTCGCTCCCAGGCTGACCTGAAGAAACTGCCTTTGGAAGTGACCACCAGACCTTCCTCTGAGGTGAAGCCCTGGGGTGGCGGGGACTCTTCTTGGGTGTCTCATGCTGGGATTGGTATTCTTACTCTCTGCCTCTTTCAGGAACCTGTACGTAGACCTCAGCGCCCTCGGTCACCTCCTTTACCTGCTGTGATCAAGAATGCCCCGAGCAGACCCCCTTCCCTGCAAACTCCCAGGCCAGCCAACCAGCCCAGGAAGGCTCTTGTCATCAGTAACGCCCCAAAGCCTGCTGCCTCGGCTGCCCGGGAGGAGGCCAGCACTTCCCGGCTGCTCCAGCCTCCTGAGGCTCCCCGGAAGCCTGCTAATGCTCTGGTCAGGCCTGTGTCCCGGCCCACCCCTCCGGTACAGCCACCGTCACCATCTCCCCAGCCCAACACCAGGAGCCCTCGGGAGGTCCCTTCCCCCAGAGCTCTGAAGACTCCAGTGGTCAAGAAGCCAGAGCTGCCCACTAAACTCTCCCCGGTGAGCTGCTGCAGCCCCCCCAGTGCCGCCCACAGTGGTACAGGGACGGAGGAGCAGTGTTGGTTGCATGGGGGCAGTGCTTGGTGGAAATCCAGCTTCCCTGCTGCCCCTGCAAAGGAGAGGGATGCGAAGGCACTGGGTAGGGAGCACAGAGCTTGTTGGTCCCGTCCAGGAAGTTCTCTGGTACCCCTCCGAGGTTTGGTATCCCACAGACTCAAGTCACTTCCACTGGCTTCTCCTGCTGTGGACAGAGGGTGCAGCTTGGTGACAGCAGTGGTGGGTGTGGCTCAATGAGGTGTGAACGAGAGGCCCCTGCGGTGACAGCTTTGAGCAGAGGTCCTCATGGGGGTTGGGCCTGGGGGTTGCCATGTCCATCGTAGTGTTGGGTGCCTAGCCCTGGTGGGCACGGACACCCACAGGCTCCTCTGAATGGCTCCTTTAGGCCACATGGGCTCTTCTAGCACCTGAGGGGCTGAAAGAGTCCCTCACATTCCTGCTGGTTTTGCAGCAGGCCACTCCCAGTCGGAAGCGGAGCCTCGGGGTCTCTGATGAGGAAGAAGCAGAAGAAGAGGCTGAGAAGAGGAAGGAGAGGTCCAAGCGGGGCAAGTTGGCTGTGAAGGAAGAAAAGAAGGACTTGAGTGAGGTAGGTCCTCAGCTTCCTGCCCACCTCTGCAGTCTGACACGAGCTGGCCAGAAGCCCAGGCCCTCTTAGGGACTTGGAGTCGTGCTCACGACTAGAAGCACAGTGCCTGGGAGGGTCTTGAGATGGACTGCGCCTCTGCTCGCCGCAGGCCTGAGCCGACACCCACGCAGATCTGTGCCACTCTGCCCCTTGCCTCCTCTTGTTCATCGAGGTTTTTGGAGGCAGGTGTGTAGATACTGAGATAGTGGTTGAGAGAGAGGCTCTCCATGAAGCTTGGGCATTTAAAAGGCTGCCTGAGGCGGCGTGAGATGGCCCTGGGCAGACGGCCTGCTCTGCAGGGGCACTGTCAGTGTCTTAACAGACTGTCCTTGCAGCTCTCGGACAGCTCTGGGGAAGAGGACTCGGCTGACCTCAGGAGCGCTCAGAAAGGTAAGTTTAGGAGGTTTCTGGAGCCTCTGGGGCAGTGGGAAAGGGTCCCTTGGTCAGCGGCACCTCATTGCGAAGGCTCTTGGAGGCTTTGTTGGCTCTGGGCGCTCATCCAGCAGTGGTTTCAAGTGTTAACTCAGAGAAGCCTTCTGAGGGTAGCACACCCTCATGCTTATTTTTAGCCTCAGTTCCTTGGTGTTCGCCTCGCGCCGTCACTTGTCCTGCTGCCCTGTGGCCCCCTCGTCGGGCGGTGGGGGAAGGCAGCCGGGGCGGCTGGGCTCCACGTGCCTGGCATGGTGGGATCGAGCTGTCCGGGGCTCCTGTCCCTGTGAGCCTGGGTGGCCCTGGCTGGGGGGGGGGCTCAAGTGCATCCACTTTTCTGACTCCAGCCCTGCTCCCATTCTCAGATAGGGGGCTGCACGTGGAGGTGCGTGTGAATAGGGAGTGGTACACAGGCCGTGTCACAGCTGTGGAGGTGGGCAAGAATGTGGTGCGGTGGAAGGTGAAATTTGACTATGTGCCCACGGACACAACACCAAGAGACCGCTGGTAACACCCCTTCCAGGAAGATGGGTTGGCAGTTGGCCAGGGCAGGGGCAGGCAGCCTGCCTGGGAGCCTGGAACTCGAGTGACGAGCACTGGTTCTCCCTAGGGTGGAGAAAGGCAGCGACGATGTGCGGTTGATGAAGCCCCCGTCCCCAGAGTATCAGAGCCCAGACATACGCCAGGAGGGCAGAGGAGAGGCAGCGGTGGCCCCGGCGGGGGATTCGGTGGCCCAGCAAGCTGTAGCCACGGCAGAGCCTTCCACCTCAGACTGCACCCCCATTGAGCCTGACACCACCGCCCCCAGCACCAACCACGAGACCGTTGACCTCCTCGTCCAGATTCTTCGGTATGTCATCGTCCTGCTCCAGGACCAGCGGTGGCTCCCCCACCACCTCTGTGCCATTCTGATTTCCTGTCCCACCTTCCTTCTTGTCCAGGAATTGTTTACGGTACTTCCTGCCTCCGAGTTTCCCCATCTCTAAGAAGGAGCTGAGTGCTATGAACTCAGATGAGCTGATATCGTTTCCTCTGGTGAGTCTGCCCACCCACCTTGGTGCTTCTTGTGACTGTCTGCTGTGTGCTCCATAAAGTCTGTCGGAGAGAAAAGCATGGGGTTTTATCTCCATTCCACTTCAAGGAAATGAGGCTAGGAACTGAAGATACTCAGGCTCAGAGAGCTTAACAGTCTGCTGTGATAGAGCCAAGATTTGAACCCAGGACACCCTGAGAGGACAAGGGTCTTGCTCTCCAGGGTGACGAGTTACCAGGGTTCCCAGGCAGCTGCTCCACCTCAGGGCTCGCCCTTGTTTAGGCTGCAGGCGTCCTCTGCAGGTCCTCGGAACAGACTGCTGCTGGGCCAGCTGGGCTGGCCTGCCACCCTCCTGTCAGCTTTGTTGCTTTTGGCTTCAGGCTGTTGCCAAAACGAGCAGAGCCTGGGTGCAGTGGGATTTCTACAGTGGGCATGACCCAGGCCAAAGCATGGTCAGCAGGAGTGTCTGAGCCTGAAATAGTCCTTCGGTTCACGCTTGTGAAAGGAGGTACCACTAATGCACCAACTTAATAGGCTCCTAAGGGAAATGCCTAAAATAACTCAAACTTCTCACTCTTTCACGTTAGGGACACAGCAGAGCTCTAATGCTCATGTGTCTGTGTCGGTTTGTAAATGACCATCCTCCTCCTCATCATGCTGCGAAAGAGCTCCATGAAGCCCTCAGGCGCCCTGCAAAAACTAGATTCAAATATGTACCTTAAAAGTAACATGACTGCATGTGAATCTGTAATGGCCT
Organism: Neotragus moschatus; assembly: GCA_006410615.1. NCBI lineage: Eukaryota > Metazoa > Chordata > Mammalia > Artiodactyla > Bovidae > Neotragus > Neotragus moschatus. Next base: position 41,044 of record SJYA01001332.1, read on the forward strand.
AAAAGTGAAAAAATTCAAAAAACATACAGGCATCATAGTTAGGCTCGTGACATTGTATGTTAAATTTTAATGCTCTTGGCCCCTGCTTGAACATTTATTTTGAGCTGCTAAGTGATAATTATTTTCTGTGCAGAACTTGAAGTTTCTGTTGCCATCTTGGTTTACTAGGATAGTATTCTAGATTGTAAATAAATCATTCTAACACATTTTAAAAACAGCAGTGAGGAGCCACTCAGTGCTGGGTAGCTCATAGGTCTTCACAGAAGTAAGTAAATGCTATAGTTGGTGAGACTGTGGTGGTCAGCCAGACTGCTGGTTCTAGGTTTGTGTTCATCAAAATGGCCCTTTCATTCTCACTAGTGATTCATGAGTAAATCATAATAGCTTTGAAAATAAACTAAAGAGATACACCTAAATTGTTTTCCATATTGAGATACCATTAACTTTCACTCAGAACAAGTGTTCTGCTACTTTGAAAAAGCTCCTGTCTAGAGAAGCTGCTAGTTAACATTACTACCCCACCGCTGGGGAGTTTCAGGTGCTTGGAGAAGATGGTGAAAAGTTCTATGCTGTGTAAATGCACTGCACAAACACGGGCCTCTCTGCTATTGATGGGAGCGCGACACATACTTGTTGGCTGTGACCTGGATGTGGATCGCTCATTAGTGCTGTCGAGTTAAAAGGAGAATGGTTGAGGACCATGCCTCATGTTTACTCACGGCTTGCAGTTTGCAGAGCTCTTTGCCAAGTGCTTCCTGTGTGTGAGGCCGTCTCCACCTTCGAGGCAGCCCTGTGAGGTGGGCCTCAAGGTCTTTCCTTTCTGGAGTTGCAGGGCCACTGGCTCCTGGGTTTGGTAACCATTCAGACTGAGCTTCCTGGTGCCAAGCCAGCGGGGGATGCCAGTGCCTGTCTGGAAGGGCTCTGGGGACCCTTGTGAGCCCACGCACTTACCGCTGGCTTCTCTTCCAACAGAAAGAGTACTTCAAGCAGTATGAAGTCGGGCTGCAGAACCTGTGCCATTCCTACCAGAGCCGTGCCGACTCACGGGCTAAGGCTTCTGAGGAGAGCCTGCGCACCTCCGAGAGAAAGCTGCGTGAGACCGAGGAGAAGCTGCAGAAGCTGAGGACCAACATCGTGGCACTCCTGCAAAAGGTGCAGGAGGTGAGCCAGGCCACCCTCTCATTGCAGCGGACCACCTGGTGTCTCGGGGGTGGGGGGGGCCTGGGTACCTCGTGCTCCCTTCTCCCCACTCACAGGAATGTGTGGTTCCAACCCTGGCGGCACAGCATCCTGACCAGGAGGGCTGGAGGTGGTGCGGCTGCTGGGCCTCGTCCCAGCCACACCCACGGTATCAGACTTTTGCCCTTGTTTAGACATGGTGACCTGCAACCTGGTTTGAGACACCTCGGAGTCATGAAACAAAGACATTCTTGGTTTTCCAGATGACGCCTGGGTGGGAGTGGGTAGCCCACAAGCGGGGAATGTCCTGTGGTCTCAGCCCTTCATCTGGGCAGGAAACTGGGGATCCCTGTCCTGTGACCCCTGGTGACCAACAGGGGCCCTGCTCTGGGACCATAGCAGGGGGAGGAGACAGAACTGTTGATGGCGGGAAGTGCCACGAAAGAAACAGGAGAGCAACAGGGAGCCACTGTACTAGAGTGTCAGGGGAGCCTCTCAGGAGGTGGTCGGGCCCAAGGCAGAGCCAGACGTGCTGGGCTGGGGTGTGAACTGCAGGCAGAGAAGAGCCGGGCCCGTGGCAGGGCCCTGGACCAGGTGGGAGGTCCCTGCACCTTGTGGGCGGAGACGTGTACAGCCTAAGACACGTACTTTGGTTGGTTGTAGGAGAGGCCGAGGTTAGAGTCCAGGACTCCACTGAGGAGGTTCCCAGTTACCTGGGTGAGAGATTCTGGAGGCCTGAACCTTGGATGGTGCCAGTGAGGAGGGAGAGAGCGTCTGCGGGGAGGACAGGGAGCAAGGGCAACAGTTCGAGTCTGAGTCCCTGAGAAGAGGGAAGGGGGGGCCTGTACTGAGACGGGAACAACCCGGGGTGGGTGGTGGGACCGAGCCGTTGGATGTGTTGAGTCTGAGAGAGGCTGGGACAGGCGGGACCTGGGTGGGGGGAGGTAGGCGGGAACGGGAGGACAGGGAGGGGATGGATGGTCAACGGTGGGCCAGCAGGGTGGCCTTCCACCACCCTGTGAGCCCTGGCTGACCCTGCCCTGCTCTGTTCCAGGACTTAGACATTAACACAGACGACGAGCTGGATGCCTACATCGAGGACCTGATCACCAAGGGGGACTAGGGCCCGGAGCCAAAGATCAGCTTCCTGCCCCCAAGGCAGAGCTCCTGCGGGTGGCGTTTCACTTATGGGTTGATGGACTCACCTTGGTTTGACTCAACGCTATCTGTGCTTTTGGCGGGAGAGAGACTGATTCTTTGACTCTTCCACCCTAAGTTGATAAATATTTATTTTTTGAAAGAAACAACATGCTGTGCCTGCTGTGAGACCATACGTTTTTTTTTTTGGTGACTCTTGGGCAAAGGACAGAACTAGAATGCCAAGTCTTGAGTTGCTTCTCTCGGCTCCTGGCTTCTCAAGATGTGGTGAATTCCTGCACCGCTTGGAAGTTGGAGGGGCTCCAGGGGCAGGGCTGGGGGAGGGACAGGACCCTTCCCAGGCTGGTGCTCCCCCAGGAGCTCCAATCCAGGGGATCTCCATGGGGCTACCATCAGCAGGAGGCTTGGTGCTGAGGAGCTCCCTGCCTCGGGTCAGAGAGGTGAGTGGTGGTCCAAGCAGTCAGTCTTCTTGGCTGTGGCACTGTCCAGTCAGCTCGAGGAAGAAAGATCCTCCTGTTCAGCTTCCCCATCCACCACCTAAATTCTCCCTGCTGGACATTTCCTTAGCTAGCAGTAGATGGTGAGGTTTNAGAAGCTGCAGAAGCTGAGGACCAACATCGTGGCACTCCTGCAAAAGGTGCAGGAGGTGAGCCAGGCCACCCTCTCATTGCAGCGGACCACCTGGTGTCTCGGGGGTGGGGGGGGCCTGGGTACCTCGTGCTCCCTTCTCCCCACTCACAGGAATGTGTGGTTCCAACCCTGGCGGCACAGCATCCTGACCAGGAGGGCTGGAGGTGGTGCGGCTGCTGGGCCTCGTCCCAGCCACACCCACGGTATCAGACTTTTGCCCTTGTTTAGACATGGTGACCTGCAACCTGGTTTGAGACACCTCGGAGTCATGAAACAAAGACATTCTTGGTTTTCCAGATGACGCCTGGGTGGGAGTGGGTAGCCCACAAGCGGGGAATGTCCTGTGGTCTCAGCCCTTCATCTGGGCAGGAAACTGGGGATCCCTGTCCTGTGACCCCTGGTGACCAACAGGGGCCCTGCTCTGGGACCATAGCAGGGGGAGGAGACAGAACTGTTGATGGCGGGAAGTGCCACGAAAGAAACAGGAGAGCAACAGGGAGCCACTGTACTAGAGTGTCAGGGGAGCCTCTCAGGAGGTGGTCGGGCCCAAGGCAGAGCCAGACGTGCTGGGCTGGGGTGTGAACTGCAGGCAGAGAAGAGCCGGGCCCGTGGCAGGGCCCTGGACCAGGTGGGAGGTCCCTGCACCTTGTGGGCGGAGACGTGTACAGCCTAAGACACGTACTTTGGTTGGTTGTAGGAGAGGCCGAGGTTAGAGTCCAGGACTCCACTGAGGAGGTTCCCAGTTACCTGGGTGAGAGATTCTGGAGGCCTGAACCTTGGATGGTGCCAGTGAGGAGGGAGAGAGCGTCTGCGGGGAGGACAGGGAGCAAGGGCAACAGTTCGAGTCTGAGTCCCTGAGAAGAGGGAAGGGGGGGCCTGTACTGAGACGGGAACAACCCGGGGTGGGTGGTGGGACCGAGCCGTTGGATGTGTTGAGTCTGAGAGAGGCTGGGACAGGCGGGACCTGGGTGGGGGGAGGTAGGCGGGAACGGGAGGACAGGGAGGGGATGGATGGTCAACGGTGGGCCAGCAGGGTGGCCTTCCACCACCCTGTGAGCCCTGGCTGACCCTGCCCTGCTCTGTTCCAGGACTTAGACATTAACACAGACGACGAGCTGGATGCCTACATCGAGGACCTGATCACCAAGGGGGACTAGGGCCCGGAGCCAAAGATCAGCTTCCTGCCCCCAAGGCAGAGCTCCTGCGGGTGGCGTTTCACTTATGGGTTGATGGACTCACCTTGGTTTGACTCAACGCTATCTGTGCTTTTGGCGGGAGAGAGACTGATTCTTTGACTCTTCCACCCTAAGTTGATAAATATTTATTTTTTGAAAGAAACAACATGCTGTGCCTGCTGTGAGACCATACGTTTTTTTTTTTGGTGACTCTTGGGCAAAGGACAGAACTAGAATGCCAAGTCTTGAGTTGCTTCTCTCGGCTCCTGGCTTCTCAAGATGTGGTGAATTCCAGCACCGCTTGGAAGTTGGAGGGGCTCCAGGGGCAGGGCTGGGGGAGGGACAGGACCCTTCCCAGGCTGGTGCTCCCCCAGGAGCTCCAATCCAGGGGATCTCCATGGGGCTACCATCAGCAGGAGGCTTGGTGCTGAGGAGCTCCCTGCCTCGGGTCAGAGAGGTGAGTGGTGGTCCAAGCAGTCAGTCTTCTTGGCTGTGGCACTGTCCAGTCAGCTCGAGGAAGAAAGATCCTCCTGTTCAGCTTCCCCATCCACCACCTAAATTCTCCCTGCTGGACATTTCCTTAGCTAGCAGTAGATGGTGAGGTTTCCTGCCACAAAAACTTGAGTCCAGGTTAAGGCGTGGACAGATCTGACTGGGCAGACTGCTGACCTGGGTAGCACATCACTCGCGTTCCAGAGGAGTCCCCTAGGAATCGTGTGTGTGAAAGAGCGCCGTGCTGGTCTGGTGGTGGCCTCATCCACTGCTGTGGCAGGGTCCTGGGGAGGGCTGCTGCTCTTCCTGCTTCCCCTCTGTTTGCCCTGCCACGCTGTCAGGGTCTCCAGTTTGGGGCAGATGGGAGGAGGGGGGTCACCGAGCCCCTTGGCATGCCATGCCTTCCTCTGCCTGGTCACAGCCTCATGCTGCTGTGGTCCTCAAACAACTCAGGGTCAAAGACCAAGGCCAGAGTCGCTGAGTTTTCTATAATGGCCATTGGAAAAGTTCTGGTTTGATTTTCCCCAACTCACTCCTTACCCCCTTTTATTTGGGGACTTTGGGTTTTCTGAAGGCACAAGAATCATGATCTTGCCCCACTGGCCTGCAATTCTGACCTCGGTATGTTTCCAGCGTCTGCTCACCTTTGCTCAGCAGGGGCCGTGTGCCGCCCTGTGAAGACTGCAGGAGACGGGAAGCAATGGTGAGGGAGGCAGGCCACAGGGGAGTTAAGGTCTCTGCCCGCTTGTGCACGTGGCCGGAAGTGCCTGTGATGTGTGGGCTTGGGACTTCTCAAAACCACACCCCTGGGCAAGGGCTGTTCCAGAGAAGTACCAGGAAGGCCCTGACCTCTTCCTCGGAAAATCTTCCCAGAGTCTTGGGGTTCCTTGAGCTGGTGGTCCCTATCCTGTCCAGCTCGTTCTCATCACAGGCAGCGTGTGATCCATTTCTGTCCCCAAACTTCCTGCTCTCATCCAGACAGAAGCTGATTCTGCATTTTCACCAGAGGGTAATGCTCAAGGTTTTTTATTTACACACCTGTAATCACAATGCAATACTATAAACTTCTACTGGTGAGACTCCTGAACTCAGTCTGTTTTCTTCTAGTAAAACCCAGCACCTTCCTCTTCATTCTTTCCACCACTGTGGCTTTAAGCTGTCTTCAAGTTCTTCCTCACCTCCATCTTCATTGTCTTACGTCTTCACCGTCTTCGACACCCACAGAAACTGACTGAATTTTGTGAATATTTTAGCTTCAACTTCTAGGTGTTCAACTTTGCTGTTTAAATCCAATAACAGCGGTGCTGCACACAGCCTGCTTCCAGGCAGAGCTGCTGCCGTTCTGGGCAGGAAGATAAGATGCAGGAACTCCCCTTCTAAACTGGGTAACTGAGCTGCTTGGAACTGTCTAACAGCTTGGGAAGAAGAGGATGGTCTGGAAGGTCTGTTGCAAGAAGGTGGATGTGTGCAGAAACTTGTTTCTCTGGAGTAGGGGAAATCTTTTTGGTTTTTTGTCTTTTTTCAGGCGACACATGTACATGATAAAAATTCAAACAGTATGAAAGGCTGGACTGTGAAAGCGAGCCCCTGCCTCCCCAGTCCCTAGTGCTCTCCCCGGAGCATCCGTCCTGAGCAAACGCACAGCTCTCTCCTGCCTGTCTCACTCAGGAGACCCTGGGACTTGCAAGCGCTCACGTGGGTCTACTTTATCCTGACAACCACAGAGCATTTCAGTGTCCTGGATGTGCTGTTACTGGTCCCATTTATAGACATTTAGGTTTTTATGTTTACAGAAAATTCCACCACGACTGTCTGTGTGTGTGTACTTAGACCTGTGTTTATTTGGATGAATTCCAGAGAGAACTGTCTGTGTCAGAAGGTGGAGGCATTCCAGAAAAGACGTCACAATTTCAATCCCCACCGACAGTGCGTTCCTCACCTCCCTCCTTGCCTGTCCGCAGTCTCTTCCATCTTAAGAAAGGTGAAAAGCGTATGGAGTTTTGATTTGGTCTGAATGAATTTATGTGAGGTCACTCGTGTTTCTTTTTGGGACAGGGCTGTAGTTCTGAGTCTTGGGTTAGGGACTTAAACCAAGGACATCAAACCAGTCAATCCTAAAGGAGATCAGCCCTGAATATTCATTGAAAGGATTGATGCTGAAGCTGAAGCTCCAACAATTGGCCACCTGATTGGAAGAGTCAACTCATTAGAAAAGACCCTGGGAAAGATTGAAGGTAGGAGGAAAAGGGGACGACAGAGGATGAGATGGTTGGATGGCATCACCAACTCAACATAACTTTGAGTAAATTCTGGAAGATGGTGAAGGACAGGGAAGCCCGTCATGCTGCAGTCCATGGTGTCACAAAGAGTTGGACATGACTTAGATATTGAACATCAAAATCAGATGAAAAACAAGGGGTGAGTTTTCTGGGAAATGTCCACCTTATACTATAGCGCTTAGGTGTCCCATGGATTTAGCATTAAAAACCCCACATCAATACCATATTTCTAGAAGACAAGGGTTTGACATTGTTTACCAAAGGAAGGCAACGGATTAATAACAGGATGAGGGAAACTTTTGTTTCTCCTGAATGTGCGTCCGAGTGATACTGCCTTCTGGCTCCTCTTATTGAGTCCAGGTCCCCTTGAAGACATGACTGTCTTTCAGACCTGTGGTTTAGAGTTCATGGCTCTGTAGACCAACAAGTGTGAGATAAAGCTCAAACTTCCATGTCTTTTACACAGAACACAGGTTTGGCCTGCGTGGGTGGTGCCGCCACTGGCTACTTGTCCCCAGTGAAAGGCTGTCCTGCAGGTGGACCAGGCTGCAAGGGGCCCGCTGGCAGCTGCCCAGTTGCCTAAAACATCCTCAGAATTCCACTGCAGGGTTCTGCCCTTTTCTGCAGATGGAACCTCTGAGGCGTCCTCTGGAAAGGCCATATTGCTCCTGGTTCCCTAAGGAAGTGGACAGGCAGCTTGGCCGTGGGAGGCAGAGCTTCAGAAGAGTATGCCTTCCCCTCTGCCACACTTCAGGGCTCTGACTGTCCTCAGCACTGCTGGGGGCACTGTCGCCATAGTGAGCAAGACAGACTGGAGAGAGAAAAGAGTTTGGTGAGGGACTGCCCACTCAGCAAGGAGCCAGAATGTTGCAAGCCTGTGTTTCCATCTGGTAGTTTTCATCTAGTAACTTGCAATGTGCCAGCCTTAACTAGGACTCCTGATGGATCCTGCAGAAATTTCCTTTCAGTTCACAAGGCATCAGACAAATCACTGCCCTTTCTGGGTTCCCCTTTCTTCTCTAAAAAGAGTTGGATGACAGTAGACGTTTTCTGACTTAACGAAGCTGAATTCACCCAGAGAAGGCAATGGCACCCCACTCCAGTACTCTTGTCTGGAAGATGCCATGGATGGAGAAGCCTGGTAGGCTGCAGTCCATGGGGTCGCTAAGAGTCGGACATGGCTGAGTGACTTCACTCTCACTTTTCACTTTCATGCACTGGAAAAGGAAATGGCAACCCACCCCAGTGTGCCTGGAGAATCCCAGGGACGGAGGAGCCTGGTGGGCTGCCGTCTATGGGGTCACACAGAGTCGGAAACGACTGAAGTGACTTAGCAGCAGCAGCAAGCTGAATTCACCAGAAATTTATCCAGAGGCCCAAAGAGGCAGCGAATAACTGGTCTCATAGCAAGGAGAGACAAGAAAGCCTCCTTAAGTGAGAGGAAACAGTAGAATGGGAAAGACTATAGAGATCTCTTCAAGGAAATCAGCGCTACCAAGGGGACATTTCATGCAAAGATGGGCATGAAAAAATTCTGCTTTTCTGCAGAAAAAATTAAGAGGTGGCAAGAATACACAGAAGAACTGTACACAAAACGTCTTAAGGACCCAGATAACCACAATGATGTGATCACTCACCTAGAGCCAGACATTCTGGAGTGCAAAGTCAATGGGTCTTGGGAAGCATTACTACAAACAAAGCTGGAGGTGATGGAATTCCAGCTGAGCTATTTCAAATCGTAAAAGATGATGCTGTGAAAGTGCTGCACTCAACATGACAGCAAATTTGGAAAGCTCAGCAGTGGCCACAGGACTGGAAAGGTCAGTTTTCATTCCAATCCCAAAGAAGGGCAATGCCAAAGAATGTTCAAACTTCTGTACAATTGCCCATTTCATATGTTAGCAAGATTATGCTCAAAATACTTCAATCTAGGCTTCAGCAGTAAGGTGAACCTAGAAATTCCAGACATACAAGCTGGATTTAGAAAACATAGTGGAACCAGAGATCAAATTGCCAACATCTGCTGGATCATTGAAAAAGCAAGGGAATTCCAACATCTACTTAACTGACTAAGCTAAAGCCTTTGACTGTGTTGATCACAACAAACTGGAAAATTCTTCAAGAGATGGGAATACCACACCACCTCAACTGTCTCCTGAGAAACCTGTATGCAGGACAAGAAGAAACAGAACCAGACATGGAACAACAGACTGCTTCAAAATTGGGAAAGGAATACATCAAGGCTGTATATTGTCACCCTGCTTATTTAACTTCTGTGCAGAGTACATCATGAGAAGTGCTGGGCTGCATGAATCACAAGCTGGAAGGAATCAAGACTTCCAGGAGAAGTATCAACAACCTCAGATATGCAGATGATACCGTTTAATGGCAGAACATGAAGAACTAAGCCTCTTGATGAGGGTGAAAGAGGAGAGTGAAAAAGCTGGCTTAAAACAACATTCAAAAAATGAAGGTCATGGCATCCAGTCCCATCACTTTGTGGCAAATAGAAGGGTAAACAGCGGAAACAATGACAGATTTTATTTTCATGGGCTCCAGAATCACTGCAGACGGTGACTGCAGCCATGAAATTAAGACGCTTGTTCTTTGGAATAAAGGCTATGACAAACCTAGACAGCATATTAAAAGCAGAGACACCACTTTGCTGATAAAAATTCATCTAGTCAAAGCTATGGTTTTTCCATAAGGATGTGAGAGTTGGACCATAAAGAAGGCTAAAACACTGAAGAATTGATGCTTTTGAATTGTGGTGCTGGAGAAGACTCTTCAGAGTCCCTTGGACAACAAGATCAAACCAGTCAATCCTAAAGGAAATCAACCCTGAATATTCATTGAAAGGACTGATGCTAAAGCTGAAGCTCCAATACTGGCCACCTGGTGTGGAGAGTGGACTCATTAGAAAAGACCCTGATGCTGGGAAAGATTGAGGGCAAGAGCAGAAGGGGGCGACTGTGATGAGATGGTTGGATGGCATCACCGATTCAATGGACGGTTTGAGCAAACTCGGAGATAGTCAAGGAGTTCCTCACGCAAAATCATCAACTATCACAACACAGCAGGAGCCCTAGTACTGGCTGCAACTCACCTGGTCCCGGCCCTCCGCCATCACTCTCCAGTGGCTTTTAGGGTGTCCGACGTTCACAGCCATCCAGGAGCCTGCCTTCTCCGAGGCCAACAACCGTTGCGGGACACGCAACCCCCACCCTCCCAACGCTACCCTCGCCCAGTCTCGAGGCAGATGTGCAACTGCGCGTGCGTGGCGCTGAAGTCCAGCGCCTGCTCTACGCCATGCGCATGCGCCTTAGAAACATCACGACCCCGCCGCCTTGCCCGAGTCAGATGTGCTGGCGTCAGTGTGTCAAGCAGAGGCGAGGCCGTCAAACCCGGCTGTGTGAGGCCCGCCTTGGGCCCCCCCGCTGGGGACTGAGGCCTCGAGGGTCCCACACCCTAGGGCCCGTGGAAGGCATTGGAATCCAAGCTGAGAAGCAGGGATTTTTTTCCCCGCCGCCGGAGTCTCCGTATTCAGCCTGGACACAGGTGAAACTTTCTCCCCGGTTGTTTTCCAACTCTTGTGGCTTACAGAAAGCTTTTTTGTGTGAATGTCCTTAATGGTGTGGTGCTTTTACATTTGCACGACGGACGACCCCCAAGGGAAGCTGCATGTGTTCCGTATCTTCAGCTAATTTCCCCAGAGCCCAGCCCTCTGTAGGCCTCTCACAACCTGAGGCCTCTTGTGCTCCACAGCTTCAGCTCACTTTTATTTTTTCTGCTGGTTTATCTGTGCTGGTGGTGGAGTTGTTCAGTCGTGTCCGAACTGACTCTTGCGACCCCCTGGACTGTGGCCTGCAAGGCTCCTCTGTCCATGGGATTTATCTGTGCTAGGCTTGGTTTATGGTATTTCTTGAAAGGTTTTGGGGTTTCCTCTCACGTTTAAGATAATTCTTCCCTCTCTACCCAATTCTCTTGTATTCTGTTGCACTGTTTTAAAGCTCTTTTCTGTGTCACCACTCCGTGTGGGAAATATTTTAGTATCAGCAGTAAGGCAGGAGTCAAATTTTGGTTTCGGTGTTTCCAGATGGAAATTCATTTAGGCCAGCCCCATGTATCTATTTTTTTTTAAACCTAGCTGTGGCCACGCTGGATCACTGTTGCGGCGCACGGCCTCTTGGTGGCTGCGCGCAAGCTTTCTTAGTTGTAGGAGCGGGGACTACTGTGTATGGCAGCGGTGCGCCGGCCTCATTGTGGTGGCTCCCCTTGCTGTGCAGAATGGGTGCTGGGGCTTCCGTAGTTGCCCACTGGTGGGCTCACTAGTCGTGGCGCACTGGGCTCAGTTGCCCCGAGGCATGCGGAATCTTAGTTCCTGGACCAGGATTCGAACCGGTGTGTCCTGCATTATCAGGCAGATTCTTAAATTGCTGGACCACCAGGGAAGTCCCAGTCTCATTTATTAATGACCCCTTATTTATATTTCACTCTATTTAGTTTTCAACTTGTTGGGCTTGAGGTGATGCTTACATGTATCAGTGGAGACATAGTGTTACCTGCTGGACAGGTGATTCTGATGCGAAGGGTGAGATTCTAGGTGAAACAAACATTCGGGGCATCATCAGCATATAGATGGATCAATCTTCCTTGCTGTTTTTCTTATTAAAATATTTTCCCAAACTATTCTTAGAATATCTTTTCACATGAAATTTAAAATCACGATAGTCCAGTTTTCTCCCATTCCTGTGCACCCCCAACCAAGTTCCATTGGGATTTAAATTTAAATTGTGCTAAATTTAGATGTAAGTTGAGGGCAGGGTTGATATTTTTTTACGATTTTAAATTTCCCTAGATGATATGAAATGGTTTTCCATTTGTTTGAATCCTTTACATGTTCTAATAAGATTTTACCATTTCTTCGTACGGGTTCTGTAACTTTCTCATTTTATTCCTATATAATCACTATTGTGAATGCAATTTTCTTCCCCGTTTCTATTCCTGGTTATTAATATGTAAAAATCAGATTGTTTAACATAATTTATTTTCTATCTTATGAACTCTGGTAATTTTAAAAATAAACCTGTATTTTATAAATCAAATGTGTAGATTTGCCAGTGTGCCGTTTTAATTGCTGAACCTCTGAAACAGTGCTGAATAACTAATTATTCAAATCCTTTTGTTGATTAGGATGGAGATTCATATATTGGAGTTGAGCAGAATATTCTGTTGGTGACTGCTCTTTAAAGTGTGGAGTTCCTGTTTTTTTAAAAAACCTTGGGATGAAGTTTTTAAACTGGGCTGAAACCGGAGTTGCCAGTCTTGTCTGAGCTGAGCACCAGGGGGCGCCGGTTACACAGGCTGAAATGGGGGCTGTGTGCCCGCCCCGTGTCCCCAGTTGTCAAATGCCTTTTCAGGATCTTGATAAAATCGTGTGGAGTTTTTCACCTTTAATCTACTGTCTTAGCGGTTATTTTTGTTAGATATTGAACGACTGGGTCGGGAAGATCCCGTGGAGGAGGAAATGGCAATCTGCTCCAGTAATCTTGCCTGGAAAATTCCATGGACAGAGGAGCCTGGCAGGCTACAGTTCCTTAGGTCACAAAGAATTGGACACGACTGAGCGCACACACGCACATACCTACAAAAGAAAACTGTGTTTATATTTATAAGATAGGAAGAATATTCAGTGTATGTCCATCACCTGGTTTAAGAACACACTCTATTATTTCTTTATAATCCCTGTGTGTTCCTCCTGGGTCCTTTCCGCTTTCCTCCTTGCTCAGCGGTAACAGAGAGGAGCTGGCAGGAAGGCTACTACCAGTACTACCGGTACTAGTGCTGCTGCTGAGTTGCTTCAGTCGTGTCCAACCCTGTGCGACCCCATAGACGGCAGCCCACCAGGCTCCCCCGTCCCTGGCATTCTCCAGGCAAGAACACTGGAGTGGGTTGCCGTTTCCTTCTCCAGGTTAGGGGTCTCCAAACGGAGGAGATAGGCGGCAGGTGTCAGACATTTTCAATCCCTGTCTTAAGCAGCAGGAAGAAACAAACTACAAGTGTCAGATTTTCTCCCTTCTGTATACAGAATTAAAAGGAGGCTTCTTTTAAGATTCTGTGTTGCCATGATGACACCTGGTTCCACCTGCTGCTAAGTCACTTCAGTCGTGTCCGATTCTGTGTGACTCCATAGACGGCAGCCTACCAGGCTCCCCCGTCCCTGGGATTCTCCAGGAAAAACACTGGAGTGGGTTGCCATTTCCTTCTCCAATGCGTGAAAGTGAAAAGTGAAAGTGAAGTCGCTCAGTCGTCCAACCCTCAGCGACCCCATGGACTGCAGCCTTCCAGGCTCTTCTGTCCATGGGATTTTCTAGGCAAGAGTACTGGAGTGGAGTGAACTTAACTTTTCTCAAACCTTGAGCTAACCAGTGCTGTTTTTCTGATGGGAATGTTTTTCTTAAGCTATGTTAATGAACTATGTATTTACCTTAAACTCTTTCCTCAGGTCAGTTCCACCTAAGACTCAGACAAACCAGTATGTTTTACTCATACAATTGTTCTCCTAATCTATGTTAGTGAAGCTATGTATATTTTTTAAATTATTTTTTATTGAAGGATAATTGCTTTACAGAAATTGGCTGTTTTCTGTCAAACCTTAACATGAATCAGCCATAGGTATCTCTCCTCCCTTTTGAACCTCCCTTCCACCTCCCTCCCCATCCCACCCCTCTAGGTTGACACAGAGGCCCTGTCTGAGTTTCCTGAGCCATGCAGCAAATTCCCATTGAGTCTTTATTTTACATATGGGAATGTAAGTTTCCATGTTACTCTTTCCATACATCTTACCCTCTCCTCCCCTCTCCTCATGTCCATAAGTCTGTTCTGTGTGTCTGTTTCTCCACTGCTGCCCTGTAAATAAATTCTTCAGTACCATTTTTCTAGATTCCGAATATATGCGTTAGAATACAATATTTACCTTTCTCCGACTAACTTCACTCTGTATAATAGGTTCTAGATTCCACCTCGTTAGAACTGACTCAAATGCAGTCCTTTCTATGACTGAGTAATATTCCATTGTGTCTGTGTGCCACAACTTCTTTATCCATTCATCTGTCGATGGACATCTAGGTTGCTTCCTTGTTCTAGCTGTTGTAAACAGTGTTATATGTATTTGCGTGGAAACCTGCCTTTCTTCAAGATTCATGTCAATTGTTTTACGACCCAGGATGACTACCTTGTGCCACTGTTATCTCAAAATGTATGTTGTGGGTGAGGGGCCTGGTGGCACTCTGAGTTTTGAGACATTTCCTTTCTCTAATTAGCAGCCTGCTGATAGGTGCATAACATCCTGCTAAAGACTAGCAGGGGGCACTCTTTTTGGCCCCTTCTGATGTCTGTGTCAGAAGCTTTCTCTGTCTTTTCAGTTCAGTTCAGTCATGTCCGACTCTTTGCGACCCCATGGACTGCGGTACACCAGGCCTCCCTGTCCATCACCAACTCCCGGAGTTCACTCAGACTCACGTCCATTGAGTTGGTTATGTGATCCAGCTGTCTCATCCTCTGTCATCCCCTTCTTCTCCTGCCCCTAATCCCTCCCAGCATCAGAGTGTTTTCCAATGAGTCAACTCTTCACGTGAGGTGGCCAAAGTACTGGAGTTTCAGCTTTAGTATCATTCCTTCCAAAGAACACCCAGGACTGATATCCTTTAGAATGGACTGGTTGGATCTCGTTGTTTTCTGAATGTTGAGCTTTAAGTTAACTTTTTTAAGAGGCTCTTTAGTTCTTTGCTTTCTGCCATGAGGGTGGTGTCATCTTCATGTCTGAGGTTATTGATATTTCCCCCAGCAATCATGATTCCAACTTGTGCTTCAGCCAGCCAGGCATTTTGTATGGTGTACTGTGTATAAGAAGAGTGGCAAGAATACACAGAAGACTGTACAAAAAAGATCTTCATGATACAGATAATCACAGTGGTGTGATCACTCACCTAGAGCCAGACATCCTGGAATATGAAGTCAAGTGGGCCTTAGGAAGCATCACTATGAACAGTGCTAGTGGAGATGATAGAATTCCAGTTGAGTTATTTCAAATCCTGAAATATGCTGTAAAAGTGCTGCACTTAATATGCCAGCAAGTTTGGAAAACTCAGCAGTAGCCACAGGACTGGAAAAGGTCAGTTTTCATACCGATGCCAAATAAAGGAAATTCCAAAGAAGGCTCAAACTACCACACAGTTGTACTCATCTCACATGCTAGTAAAATAATGCTCAAAATTCTCCAAGCCAGGCTTTAGCAATACGTGAACCGTGAACTTCCAGCTGTTCAAGCTGGTTTTAGAAAAGGCAGAGGAACTAGAGATCAAATTACCAACATCTGCTGGATCATCAAAAAAGCAAGAGATTTCCAGGAAAACATCTATTTCCGCTTTAGTGACCGTGCCAAAGCCTTTGACTGTGTGGATCACAATAAACTGTGGAAAATTCTTAAAGACATNCTGTTCAAGCTGGTTTTAGAAAAGGCAGAGGAACTAGAGATCAAATTACCAACATCTGCTGGATCATCAAAAAAGCAAGAGATTTCCAGGAAAACATCTATTTCCGCTTTAGTGACCGTGCCAAAGCCTTTGACTGTGTGGATCACAATAAACTGTGGAAAATTCTTAAAGACATGGGAATACCTGACCACCTGACCTGCCTCTTGAGAAACCTATGTGCAGGTCAGGAAGCAACAGTTAGAACTGGACATGGAACAACAGACTGGTTCCAAATAGGAAAAGGAGTCTGTCAAGGCTGTATATTGTCACCCTGCTTATTTAACTTATAGACAGAGTACATCATGAGAAATGCTGGGCTGGAGGAAGCACAAGCTGGAATCAAGATTGCTGGGAGAAATATCAATAACCTCAGAAATGCAGATGACACCACCCTTATGGCAGAAAGTGAAGAGGAACTAAAAAGCCTCTTGATGAAAGTGAAAGAGGAGAGTGAAAAAGTTGGCTTAAAGCTCAACATTCAGAAAACGAAGATCATGGCATCCGGTCCCATCACTTCATGGGAAATAGATGGGGAAACAGTGGAAACAGTGTCAGACTTTATTTTTCTGGGCTCCAAAATCACTGCAGATGGTGACTGCATCCATGAAATTAAAAGATGCTTACTCCTTGGAAGAAAAGTTATAACCAACCTAGACAGCATATTCAAAAGCAGAGACATTACTTTGCCAACAAAGGTCTGTCTACTCAAGGCTATGGTTTTTCCAGTGGTCATGTATGGATGTGAAAGTTGGCATGTAAAGAAAGCTGAGCGATGAAGAATTGATACTTTTGAACTGTGGTATTGGGGAAGACTCTTGAGAGTCCCTTGGACTGCAAGGAGATCCAACCAGTCCATCCTAAAGGAGATCAGTCCTGGGTGTTCACTGGAAGGACTGATGTTGAAGCTGAAACTCCAGCACTTTGGCCACCTGATGTGAAGAGCTGACTCATTTGAAAAGACTCTGATGCTGGGAAAGATTGAGGGCAGGAGGAGAAGGGACAACAGAGGATGAGATGGCTGGATGGCATCACTGACTCGATGGACATGGGTTTGGCTAAGCTCCAGGAGCTGGTGTTGGACAGGGAAGCCTGGTGTGCTGCCTTTCACGGAATTGCAGGCAGTTGGACAAGACTGAACCACCCAACTGAACTGAGCAAAACAATTTAGCATTTCTGAATCAGGTTGAAATCACACATACCATATGATGAGATACAGTCTAGAAAAATTCTTGTATATGTGTACTGGAAGACTTAGAATGTTCAGTACAGTACTGTTTTAATGGAACAAAATATTTAAACATCAATTGATAATGATGATAATATGGTATATTGATAGAAGAGAATGCTATATAAAACCAAGTATAGGTAGGTGAAAATCCATATAAGAATATGGATTAACTACAACTATATATGATGTCTTTAAATATTAAGCACAAAAACCAATTTTAAAATAGTTTCTAGAAAGCCATAATAAACAATGACTTAATCAATTTCTAGTTTCTTAATCCCAAAGAAATATACGTGGGAGAAATATGGTATAACTAACAAATTAAAAAATTCTTAAAATTAAAAGTTAAGCTGACAACTACTAAACTATTATTTCCTATAAAATAAAAATGAATAATCTAAGTCAGCATTGTCCAACAGAACTTTCTGTAATGATGGAAATGTTCTATATTTGTACTGTGTAATATAATAGCTACTAATATTAGCTTCTGAGCACTTGAAATGTGGTTACTGCAGCAGAGAAACTAAATTTTTAATTTTAATCCATTTCAAGAGTGATTTTTTTATAAGTGATTTTCTTTATAAGTGATTATCTCATGAATAGCATAGACTTAAGTATTTCCTTCATAGAAATATAACCTAGAAGAATAATTATTCAATGCATAAAATATATAGCCTTGGCATCTTAATAAGTTGTTGATTTTCTTTAATAGTACGTCTATATAAATTTATAACATTCTTTGCTCTTCAACTTTCACCATTAAATCAAACATCAGATGTTAGACAGAAAGATGTTTCATTAGAAAAAAGACATTTTACATGTTTTTCTCTAGGTCCTTCCACATCTAAAAATCTCCACCAAAACTGTATAACTACTGAAAGCACACAACTAAATTAAATTTCCATTCTCCCACCAAAAATATAATAGGAAAAATCTCTATTGTCACAGATGAGAATACTAGCTAATACTAGCTAAGGCACTTACTACCCTATGATGTCAGTCAAGTTTATTTAACCTTCTGAGCCTCAATTTTCTCTTTTTAAAATGAAATAATCTCTAATTCAGATGAATACCAAAATGAAATGAAAAAATGCATTTACGTCACATGGTGTCTGATTCTTATTCAGTTCAGTTCAGCTCAGTTGCTCAGTTGTGTCCGACTCTTTGCGACCCCATGAACCGCAGCATGCCAGGCCACCCTGTCCATCACCAACTCCTGAAGTCCACCCAAACCTATGTCCATTGAGTCAGTGATGCCATCCAACCATCTCATCTTCTGTCTTCCCCTTCTCCTCCTGCCCTTAATCTTTCCCAGCATCAGGGTCTTTTCAAATGAGTCAGCTCTTTGCATCAGGTGGCCAAAGTATTGGAGTTTCAGCTTCAACATCAGTCCTTCCAATGAACATAAAGGAAGGACTGATCAAAATTTTGGGGAGGGGGCATTCCCTGGCAGTCCCACAGGTTAAGAGCCTGTGCTTTCACTGCTGAGGGCACAGGTTCAACACCCAGTCAAGGACCTAAGATCCTGGAAGTCACAAAGTGTAGCCAAATGCATTAAAAATGTGTTTATTTTCAATTTTTCTATGCGCATCAGTAATAGTACTAAAATTGTACTTAATAAGTTTAGCTTTATAACACTTAACAGCTCATAAAGAACATATTCTGAGGCATTAGTTATTCTTCAAATTATTTTTTTAACAAATAACATATTTTATGCAAAGCCAAGCAAAATGAATACCTACATGTAGTAGGTATTCAATAAATACTGGATGAATGAATAGGCCTAAGTTTTTCCAATGTATGGATAAATCATCATTTAAAGATATGCTGATTCTTATAGATTTTCTTCATGTCAATATTTGCACTATTATCAATAATGAAATAAATTCTGCCATAAGCCATTGCTTATCTGTTTCCTTGTAAGCCTGACTCTTCAACGAAGAATAATTTTTTATCTATTATGAGTTTCAACTTTTTCCTCTCTACCTTGGTGAAACTCCCTTTTCTTGAGAAAGCATATTAGTTGGACTACCTCTTCAGGCACAAGAATTTATATTTTATACAACTGTATTAGGTACTTACATTTACGTAGGTACCTTTAACTTATTTTCTGAACTGACATTTAGATGTTAAAAATTAGTTGCCTTTTTAATTAATTCATTTTAATAATTAATTACTACTTAGACTTAAGAATTAAATACAATCTTGTCTTCACTATTTTATAAATGTTAATACCTTCACTCCATTATTTTAAGTTGCTCATTCAAGAGATTAAATTGTTATATATACTAAAAATTAATTTCTATTCTGAAGGAAACCGCTGTTGGGTTCAGATATAATTTTTAAGTTTTATTACATGGAAAGTGTTAACATAGCCATCATATTTAAGTGAGACATGACGCATTTAGTATTTGCAGTAGACAGAATTCTGTCACTCACAATCATCCTTAACGCTTTAATAAGTCCCTCCTTGGTGAAGGTGATGGAATATCACTCCTGTCATTATGTCACACAGTTGTAATTACAGTTACTAACAGGTGACCCTGAGTTAATCAAAAGGAAGATTATGGGGTGTGTCTTGGTATCTATATAACCACATGAGTTTTTTCAAAAACAGAATTTTTTTCTGGCTGGTGACAAAAGGGGAAGGCACAGAGATTTGAACCGGGCAAAGAATGTGACCCACCATTGCTGACATGAAGATATTGGGTCCAGGAGGCCTCTAGGACTCAAGAGTGGTGCCTGACTCCTAGCTGATGAGAAAATGGATTCTTCAGCTCTACAGTCACAAAGAAGTATTTTGTACTAGCAATAGGTATGAGCTAGATAGATAGCATTGAGCTAGAGATGAGCACAAGTTGATTGATACCTTGATTTCAGACTTGTGATAATCGGAGCACCCAGCACTAGAGAACCTAGCCATAGTGAGGAGATTTCCGACCTACAGACTGTGAGCTAATAAATGGGCACTGTTTTAAGCCACTAAGTCTGTGGTAATAGAAAGCTAATTCAGTATCGAAGTGGGAGGAAGGAAAAAAGGAAGAAGAGAAATATAAAAAAATGTATACCTCATAAAAAGCAGGAATCAGGCAGAACGTAGTGCTCAAGGACTATCTTACAGCTCAAAAATAACAGCCCTAGAGTAAACAACAGCTTACCAATGCAGTGTGGAAGGTTACAAAAAAAATAAAAGACAAGACTACACAAAATTTTAAGTCTTTGGAGTTTGTTTTCTACATTCTGTCTTATCTGTGAGTGCCTTTCCTCATCCATCGAAGATTACAAAATTCTTAAGACAAATAGTAATTCACTCTCTGAACCAAAACAGAAAAATAATTGAGCGATCCCTGGTATGTATTCACTAGCTAATAAAAATTAGCTTCATTCAGATGCTGCTTACATTATCCAGGACACTACTTCCCTTATAGCTGTGAGGAAACTCGTATGACATTTTAAATACTGCATTGCAGAAATGTAAAACATAGGGACAATATCAATGCTTGCAAGTTGTCTTTCTTGGGGTTTTTCCTTTACTCAGAGATGATATCCCTCTTATGAACTGACAGTATTTACAAATACATGTCCTTATGTGGCAAAATAAAAAACAGGCTATGCAGCAGCATGCCAGAGCTGGTTCATACCAGCTAAAGACAGCTCATTGTTAAATCTGTAAGAAATTCATGAGATAGTTGTTAAACATGGTCAGTATTAAAAGTTAACATAAAGATAAAAGTAAATAAGTTATATGAAAAAATGGTTAAAAAATATGCAAACGTTATTACTCCCCAATTATTTTACTAATTTTACTATTACCTACATTGTGAGGTTATTTATATCTTCTGAATATGTACAGCGGAACTAGTATATAACTGTGTGTCACTGTGCATTTCTCCCCAGTTCACATCACTGACATTACATTGACAGCTTCAGATTGGCTATGGTGGAAGTACTGATACCATGAAAACTGGCAAGTACTACAAATCATGGCACGGTGTATTGTTTTACTGATTGTCTATACACTTAGGAAAGTGATGGAGAAAATGTTAATGATACAGATTAAATATAAGAGTGATTCATTTCTATAGCTGTTAAATTATAAATAGCACAAAACTGAGGAAACATTCCAAAATATTCAAAATCTGTTATCCAGTTCAGCAAAAAAGTCACAATAAAATTCGAATATACATCTTTGTCTTTGTTGTTTGACTTACGGGCTAACTCATTCGTGTAAAAATATCATTTAACATTCATATATGACCTATATTTGTTCATCAATTGCAAGCACAGTTTGGCTACAGATAAAAGTTCAGAAAAAAAAAGAAGATATTCTGTGAGAATCAATTGGCCACATGGAATTTACAATAAAAAGTATTATATATTATTATTTGCAAATTGTATTCTATATTAGTAGAACTTATATCAGTAAAACTTATAAGACACAATTTTTTTTAGAAAGCCAATTATTAAACAGTTACCATGTCATCCTATTTTTTTTTTTTTTTCAGTGTTTACTGGTCCACGGAAGTAACAAAATTACAGTCTCTGAAACAGCACCTAAATTTTCAAACCAATTTTTCTCTGGTTGTACAACAAAAGGTTTAGTTTATAATAGGAAGAATTTCTGGCAGTTGTAAGTGGTGAGATATTTACCAGTTGAGAGCAGGGCGGAAGTGGTGATAATCTAGTAATAGTGCTAGTGCAGTGTGAGGATAAGTGCTGCTAAGTAAGCGGTTCATTATTGGACCATGACAAGTATACAAACTGAGAAAAGACTTGCACCAAGCATGTATCATCTGCAAGAGATCAGAAATTATTAACACTGAAAAAAAAACCTCAGAATCACTACTCTAGGACACCTAGAGTTTGCCAGGAGACTACACCTGATATAATCCTGTTGATAACGGAGGTAGCCACCTTCAGACTCTGCGCAGTTCAGTTCAGGTCAGTCACTCAGTCGTGTCCGACTCTGCGACCCCATGAATCGCAGCACGCCAGGCCTCCCTGTCCATCACCAACTCCCGGAGTTCACTCAGACTCACGTCCATCGAGTCGGTGATGCCATCCAGCCATCTCATCCTCTGTCGTGCCCTTCTCCTCCTGCCCCAATCCTTCCCAGCATCAGAGTCTTTTCCAATGAGTCAACTCTTCACATGAAATGGCCAAAGTACTGGAGTTTCAGCTTTAGCATCATTCCTTCCAAATAATACCCAGGGCTGATCTCCTTTAGAATGGACTGGTTGGATCTCCTTGTTCTGCTACTACTCAAAGAAAGGGAGACAGCCATAAAAAAATAATGAAATTTTGCTATTGCAACAACATGTATGGACTTGGAAGGTACTATGCTAAGTGAAATAAGTTGTACAGAGAAAGAGAAATACTGTACAATAGCACTTAATAAGTGGAATTGAGATTCCCTGGTGGCTCAGACAGTAAAGACTCTGCCCACAAAGTAGGTGATCTGGATTCGATTCCCAGGTCAGGAAGATGCCCTGAAGAAGGGAATGGCAACCCACTCCAGTATTCTCGCCTGGAGAATTCCATGCAGAGAGAAGCCTGGTGAGTTATAGTCCATGGGGTCAGAAGGAGTCAGACACGACTGAGCAAATCAGACACATACATATGTGGAACTGAAAAAAATACAACAAACTAAGGAATAAAACAAAAAGGAAACAGACTCACTGATATAAAGAACAAGCCAGTGGGGAAAGGGAGCAGAGGAGGGGCAAGACAGGGGTAGGGAATTAAGAGGTACAAACTTATGCTTAAAATGATAAGCTACCAGGATGTTTTATACAACATAAGGAATATAGGTAACATTCTATAATAACTATAAATGGAGTATAATCTTTAAAAATTGTGACTCACTATGTTATACATCTGAAACATATAATATTGTATATTAACTACTGCTCAATTTTTTTAAAGTAAAAAAAGAAAAAAAGATGCAGGAAGCCAGGTGTCACAGGCCAGAGGCCCAGAAGCTGCTAGTGAAAGACAAATGTGTATCATTTTTCTTTTTATTCCACTTAACACAGAACCTTCAGCCAAATTACAACTTTCTTATAATTACCACCAATACCATTTACCAATCTTGAGCTATTTTCACTCTCCTTTAAATGCCCAAATGCATGGCTAATGTTTTCTAAATGCTTACCTGATTTTAGTTCATCTCTTAGGCTATTTTTATATGATGAACCACCCCCTTCTCCCAGCTTTAATGGACATCCTAAATATTATTTATATCTCTGGTTTTATAAAATAAAAATATATCATGAAAATGTTTAGAAGATGTTTAAAAGACCTTTAATTTCTTTCAATTTAAGGATAAATTATGAACTAAAGAGTAAAGATGTTAACATTTATTGATACACAGTATTACTGCACATTAATAATTATATGGTAATTGTAAAAGGAAATGGCAACCCACTCTAGTATTCTTGCCTGGAAAATCACATGGACATAGGAGCCTGGAGGGCCACGGTCTATGGGGGTCGCAAAGAGTCAGACAAGACTTAACAACTAACCAACAAATTAATTACTATTGATTAATTCATGACCATGCTGCAGTCCATGGGGTCGCAAAGAGTCAGACACGACTGAACGACTGAACTGAAATTTGTGACCGTCACCCAAGAATTTCTCAGTTTGTTCTCATGGAATCATGCCCCCATGAGATGATTCTTTAAAAAAAAAAAAAAGAGGTACCACCAAGGTGCCACTGTTCAAATATGTAAAATATCATAATCTGCTTCTTAGAAACTGATAGCATACTTAAGTACAATATGGCATTGAAAAGTCATATATTAAATGAATAACCTAGCTGAACTTTGTGTAACCAAGAATTTCCAGAACTTAATGAATAAGGACTTATTTTCGCTTTCAGGGAACACTTACTAAAACACCTTAGAATACTCATTTGCAAAACATGCTTTGGAGCATTAGCCACGATTCAACTTCACCACTGGGCCTGAAGTCATTCAAATTAACTCCTTCCTAGGAATAGTCTTGTCTATATCTAATACCACCTTTATATACAAATATATTTTGGTCATTTTGTAAATTCTCTCATCAGATTGTATAAACCTTATTATAGCTGGCAGCTCAAACTTGCCCATGACCTAAAGACAAATTCTTTTAACTCTGTATCTAAGTATAATAGTACTTGACATGTTTAAAGAAATACTTCTATTAAAGAAAAAGCAATATAGTAACTCTCCCTGGTTTCTCTAGATCTCACTGCATTAGTTTCTATGACAGCATGATTTTCTTTTAAGTGCTTTGGAAGTGCTTTGCCTTGGTTTTGTAGGAAAGTCAACAAGAGTTAGGAAAGAAATGCACTCATTTTGATTTGCAATCATTCCCTTCTGAATAGGAAACAGCATTACAAATTAAATTGTGAAAGAATTAAAATTAGCTGTAACTGTCAAGGATGTATGAATTAAATGAAATTGGCTGTTCATCCTCCAGTATAAATAAGGTAACTGAAAGTCAAGATTTAAAAGTTTATAATAAAAAGCTAAAGTGATAGATAGGAACAGAAGAGCAGATAGAAGCTTGGCAGCAATGGGCAAATGACTGAAATTTCAAGCTAGTTTTCTTTTGTTAAAAGCAGCTTCTCCAGTAAAGAAAAATTGATTAACCAGAGAAACTGACAAGGATCACAGGAACCTGGTCAATTTCTCTTAGCAGCCAGCTCCATGTGTTAAAGACTTTGAAGCAGAAAGACACCGATTATCAATTTCCTACAGAAGCTCTTTACACCAGGAAGAGAGAGTGGGGGTGGAAATTGAGCAAGAGGAGAAACACACACACAACACAGTGAGAGGAGCAAAATGAGTGAAAGATTTCAAAACAGCAGTATTTTAGAAGAGATGGGGAAAATAATAGCACAAAGAAAGCAAAGGCTAAGGTGAATTTTAAAATGAGAAAGAATATATCCAGGATCCTTTGTGGTGCTTTCTTTTTACTAGCTAAAATAAGATGTTCCCGAACCTACTGTGAAGACCAACCTCCGTTCTGATTAGCATTTATCTTGAGAATGGGTCAAATATCCAGGACACAAGAGAAAATTTACAGCATGAAATCCATAACAGAAACTGATAGCAACAGGCGTACCTTTGAATATGTGGTAGTCACAAAATTACTGACATTAGACTAAGGATGGACATTAGATTTCTCAGCACAACTGTTCCTCGTGGTTTTGTTGAGAAAATGAATTGCCTAGCCAACAATTTAAGTGTACACAATATGAAAATGTTAATCCAATATGAGTGTAGAAGGGGAATCTCAATGATTAAAGATACATGGGTGACAACTAACAAATATGTGGATGAGCAGATAATGAATCAATCGCTGTTGAGAAACAAACATACAAAGAGGGTACAATAAAGGCTATTTCCTTTCATATTAAGTGAAAATTAATATAGGTTCCTTTAATACAGGTTTTTAATTCCTATAGTGTCAGACAGACCTAAAGTATATCTGCCACTGAAATCTAGGTCAGCATGTAATCTTCTGAGCATAAAAAAGGAATATATACTTTTGTGCCATCTTTGAAACCAATTTGGGAATTTCAAGTTGAGAAGGGCTCCAGGGAACTCCCTATGTCATATATAAAAATTTTCAAACTCAAAATAAGGACAGTTTTTACCTTTGACTATCTGCATTAATTTTCCTGCCAAGAATGTTTTTTTACTCTTTGCTCTGTGGCCAAACATCTTCCTTTCTAAAAGAAATAAAAACTCACCTTCTCTCAACTGCATATAACACTAACAAGGTACTTAATATGCTTTTGTTATATATATAGATTCATCAAAGCTTGTACAAACTGATAAATTTTAATAACGATTCTTTCATGGAATTTTACTTTAAAAATTTACCATACTAAATTACAGAGTTTCAAATAGTATATTTTAAAATGAAGGTCATCTCTAAATATAATTAGCAGAATTGAATTCCATATCAGCTAGGAGAAAAAAATTATTAAGTTGCCTATGAAACTGAAAACTAGTCAATGATTTAATAAAGACCTTCTAAATTTTTATATAAAATAAATAGAACATATCAATACTTTCTATATTTAGCATGCAAAAAATTAAGACATATTAATATGCCATTGATTTTTATTGAATTTTCCCAGATGACAAAATTTTCTATATTAATTTATAATTTTCATATTATAGTTTAATAGTTTAAAATTTCTCTAATTTAAATTGGCAATAATTTGACAATTGAAAGTTATTTTCTCCATTTTCAAAAAAATTTTTTTTTTTTTTTAGGTAAATAGCAAAAAAAAATAAATGAAAGGTAAGCAGTGGTTAGCTCTGGATGGTAGATAATCGGTGATTCTTACTATACTTTCCTTTGTCTAAATTTCCCATAGTTAACATATACGACATTTATCATCAGAATGATATGACATTCTGAAAATATAATGTTAGAATGTTTCATACTTAGCTTTCAGTTCACACTGTTATTTAAATATGAATTCATTGGCCTTATCCCAAATTTCAGGCCTTCTAAAATCATTTAGACTAATTCTGTATAAACAAAAGACTACAGATAATAATTACGAAATGTTAGATATTTAGTAAAGCACTTAACAAAGTCATTTAATCAGAGGTTCTCAAATAGGGACAATTTTGTCATCCAGGGGACATTTGGCAATGATGAGAGATGTTTTTGGTTAACGCAACTGGGGAGGTGTGTTCCTGGTATCTAGTGGATAGAGGTCAGAGATATTGCTACATACTCTATAAAGCAAAGGATAACCTCTCACAACGAAGAATTGGCCCCAAGGCTCCAACTTGGCCCAAAGTGCTAAGATTGAGAAATCCTGCTGTGAATCATTAACTTCTACTTCTCTTTATTGAGAATATTACTATATGTACCTCAAAGTATAATTAATTCAGACTTACAACCATCATCTCATATGTGTTATTTTCTTCTTTTCTCCCAAAATAAAACCTTTTTTAATGCACATGGGCCAATTCTCCTGAGACTGTTTGCCAGAGTTCAAATATCACTATGGAATTTCTTAGAGATACCATATTTTGTACTGAGTATTGTTAGTCTATGTCCCTATTTTCTACAGTGAAAACAAAAGATTAAAAAGAGGCAGGAGAATAAGAATTAGTGCATGAAAAAAGTATTTTTGTTCATCTTCTTCTGCTCATTGCTATATCTCACATACTAGGTGTTCAATCTGTTGAATGAACTGAAGGGGCTAAGTCCTGATGAAGACTGCCTACCACCAAGTCCCCTTTGGAAAGCAATATACTTGCAGAAGCTCACCAATGGAAGAAAGACCTCAACATCACATCTTCAGTCAGTTAGTTCAGTCGCTCAGTCGTATCTGACTCTCTGCGACCCCATGAATCGCAGCACGCCAGGCCTCCCTGTCCATCACCAACTCCCGGAGTTTATTCAAACTCATGTCTGTAGAGTGGGTGGTGCCATCCAGCCATCTCATCCTCTGTCGTCCCCTTCTCCCCCTGCCCCCAGTCCCTCCCAGCATCGGGGTCTTTTCCAATGAGTCAACTCTTTGCATGAGGTGGCCAAAGTACTGGAGTTTCAGCTTTAGCATCAGTCCTTCCAATGAACACCCAGGACTGATCTCCTCTAGGATGGACTGGTTGGATCTCCTTGCAATCCAAGGGACTCTCAAGAGTCTTCTCCAACACCACAGGTCAAAAGCATCAATTCTTCAGCGCTCAGCTTTCTTCACAGTCCAACTCTCACATCTATACATGACCACTGGAAAAACCATAGACTTGACTTGCTGCTGCTGCTGCTAAGTTGCTTCAGTTGTGTCCGACTCTGTGCAACCCCACAGACGGCAGCCCAGCAGGCTCCCCCGTCCCTGGGATTCTCCAAGCAAGAACACTGGAGTGGGTTGCCATTTCCTTCTCCAATGCATGAAAGTGAAACGTGAAAGTGAAGTCGCTCAGTCGTGTCTGACTCTAGCGACCCCATGGACTGCAGCCTACCAGACTCCTCCATCCATTGGAACGCCTGTCTAATTCCAAAGCTTCTTTCTCTGATTTGTCTAACTTTCAGGTCTTTGCTCTTTTAGGTATGGAACCTAAGTAGCTAATCAAGGTTGGGTTCTGATCATTAAGCGCTCAAGTACAGATGATAGGAAATCGTGTGACATTTTGAGATTATAAAAGCAGCAACAACAATTACTGGTTGGACATGAAGGATAAAGAAGAGACATGAGTCAGAAATGACACTACCTTTTCTTAGCCAACTAAAGCACTTTGGTGAATGTTTGCGATAGGGAGAAGTGAAAAGGTATGTCCTCCAGACTGGAAATCAGTATATATGAAAGGAATTGTCACAGGTGGAAGTTTTACCCAAGGAATGTTCAAGAAATATTTTTGTGTATGAATTATGAAAAGCATTATACTGCACAAAATACAAAATTTGGTAAGACAATTCCACTGAAGAGTTTACAATTTAGTAGGAGACACAACAAAATTTAACAGAAAATTTAACAATCTATGACAAAGAGAGTTTTGAAGTTTCTAAGAAGTAAGCGAGCAATTCTAGCTAGAATGATGAGGAAAGTCTTCAGCAAAAGAAGGATCTGAATTTGGGGCTGGATTTTCAAAGATGGCAAGAATTTTCAAAGGCGAATGTAGGAAGGAATTTGGGGAAAGACAGTATTGTCTGTGCCAAGAGGAAGAGGCAAAGACATATAGGCTATGTTGTGACTTGACAAAAGATTTAAATAAGATTTAAACAATTTAAATAAGTATGACAAGAAAGACTGTAAAAGTAGATTCAATCACGTCATGAAGAGTTGAAATGCCTGGCTAGAAAATCTAAATTCTATTTAAAAACAAATAGCCAATGAAGCTTTGCAGGGCAGGGGTACTGTAAAGAAATTCAAAAATAGCAATGTTTAAGGTGAGGACTAACGGATAAACCTGCCTAATGTCTAGCTGGCCCACCCAGGCCTGAGAGTTTCATCCTCCAGCACAGTTCCACCATGCCCTTTGCCTATTCCTTCCACCCAGTAAGCATCTGGCACCCTACCTACACACTGGCCTACAGAGGCTCTTTCACTTGTTATCTCTGCACAAGTATGATGCGAAATGCCCTCTCAGGCTACCAAGTTCCTAAGTATTTCCACAGCAAATCTCAAATGGCCTCTTCTTTCATCAAACTTTTCTCACTACTAAAAGCACAGGCAATGCCTTAATGCTCTTATCCTAGCACTTATCACTCTGTGGTAACGACTGGTCACACACACAACACACACATATATACACACTGCAAGCTTCTTAAAGACAGGAACAGGATATTATTGATCTTTTAATCCTAACACATTGTAAAGCTAATGTTCATTTTCCCTCCTGCCTCTCTACATTCTTTCTTCCTTCCTCTGTTGGAATATTCTTTCCCTTATTCATTATCTACTAATTTTTCTACTCTCATCACAAAGTAGTCATCCCCAAAGTAGTCATCCTGACCCTGAAACTAGGTTAGAGCCCTCACAATTATATACTCACAGGACCATGTACTTTTTCCTCAAGGCACTCATTGTGGTTTTTATTTTACTTTCATTTATGTGGTCTGATTGTCTGTCTCCCCTACTGTTCTTTAAATTTGTGAAGTCAGAATCAGAATCTTCGTCTGCTTGTGGCTCACAATCGAAACTGAAGCACTTAACATAAGATAAGCACATCAATATAAAATTAAAACAGCTAAAAATGTGGCTGGAACCCAGAGAGTCAAGAGCACTGCTCTGGAGTCATACTGCTGGCTCAATTGTGTAAATTAGGCAATTCTAATTCTAAGATCATTTTCTTCATCTGTAAATATGAGACAATAATAGTAACTATCTTTCAGACTTGAGAAAATTTAATGGATGTAAAACCCTTAGCATGGTACCTTGCACATGCAAACACTATAAAATTACATGATACTATTATCATTCTGTTGTTATTGATGTCATAATCACTGTCATTGCTACAGTATTGATCGGCTGTAGCTGAACAGTCTCTTGTGTTGGCGGAATAGAAACTTTGATACAGGGGAGTCTGGATGATGGGAAGACAGGATCAAATGATGGTAAACTGGGGTCTATCCCCAGGGAATGATAGTAGTGGGAACTTAGCATCAGCAGTGGCTATAAAAACCAAATACAAATGTCTGTTGATCTGGAGAGGGGCTAGACTAACAGAAAGGCATATATGATTATATTCTGTCTTTTTCAAGTTATTCTACCAAAATTTTACTTATACTCATCATTTTTACATTATCTGAAACATGCATGAAATTTTACTTTTATATTTGCCCTTTCGGTAAACAACATTCAAAATTTCAAACATTTTTGGTTTACTCTATAAAACATAAGTATTACACAATATTATTTATTATATTATTTATTTTTATCTTTCAGACATGAACTATAACTTCTAAAATCCTCTTTAAGTTACTTGTGAGATTCCATGGCCATGCTGCTTAATTTTTTCAAAGGGTCGAAAGTATGAAAGACTTAAACACATGTGGAGCTAAGAAAAGGGATCACCCTTTAAAATGATGAAATGCTGGCCCACGTATCTATAGCACAAAGAGACTTGGGCCCTTCAGCAAGCTTATGCCAAAATTTAGCGTTTACCCTACTAAATCTGCATTTCCTTACTCATCCTGAAACCAACAAAAAAAAACACTTTATGAACAATCTAAGGAAGTAAATAATTTAAACATTTCTAAATCTATCAGTATCAGTTTATTTTCACTGTTAGCCTACTTTATGAGTCAGTCTGTGGTTTAAAAAGCCTTCTAGGCAAAAATGTGCTAGACATACAAACACTATCTTTAGATGACAACTTACATTGAGTGAAACATTTCATATATACTTTCTTTGGGAAATCTAGGAAAACACTTCAAATAATCATTAAGTGTTGAGAAATTACCTAAGTGTTAAAATCACCTAACCACTCATGGTTTTCCTTCAGAACTCAGTCTCCTCTTCAAAGTTAGGAAAACCACTGGCAACACCCTTTAGAAACAGTATAAAAGATTTAATCGAAGCTAAGAAAGAAAAGTGGTGAAGGACTAAATTTGACTTTGCTAATGCCCGAAACAGACAAAGTTGACTTCTTTTTTCATTAACACCACAATATCCAGCTGTACCAAAAATGTATTCTAAATGAATGCAAACTAAATTTGATAAACTCTAATTAATCTGTTTTTAACCTCTTCTCAACTACACGCTTCTGCAAGGGATGATACTTCTGCTAAAGACAGACACTTTCTGCTGAGTGATTGCTTTTCCTGGTATCTCTAGAGCCAGGGCCCCAGGCTTCCTTCCCGAAGGGGAGTGGGGGAGGGGAAAAAAGGGAGGTGGACACTAAAGACAGACCACTTAAGGCAGTAATAATTCCTGGTGGCAGATCAAATGATAATGTTAGGGCAGGGAATCATTTTGGGACAACATAATACTTTAATAACTGGAGTAATTTCTTTTTTTCAATTTACAGCTAAAAATGGAAATCTATACATGTATATCAAAATAACGAATTCTATTCTGTCAGAATCTTACTCTGAAGACATTATTCTATGTCTTAAGAGATACTCAAAAAAACTGTTTGAATTTTGCAAATTTGAATAATTGAATACATGTTTAACACTGAATCTCACAGGGCATTAGGGATTACCTTTAGGAATATTAATGACTTAATAGTGACCAAATACTTTAAAAATAAAGGCAGAGAATCAGGAAAAGTGGTCAATAACTAACACGACAACTTCCCTAAGGTTACATACTAAGGCTTTTTTGTATTAGAATATCTTTAAAAGAAAATACCTTAAAGAACATGTACTGAAACAAATGTCCCTGTTTACTTGGACCTTCAGATATTTCAACAATTTGAAAAATCATTTCCCATTTAGTATAAAGTTTATTTTAGGAGAAAAAAGTCCAGAAATCAAGTGATTCATCAATCATATATTTACAATAACCCTCATGAAAACAAGTAGCAATATCCCAGGTGGTATTACTCCCCACAAATAAACCTTGTATTAATACTTCTGACTGAACATGAAGAGACTTAGAGTCATCTAAATTCATTTAAAAATGACTTTTCTCCACACAAGTTAAAGAAAACTTTAGCAGGAGGAAAATAAATGATAAGGGGGGAAAGTAACCAACTTTTCACTTTCTGATATCAAAGTTAAAAAACACATGTTACACAGAAAAACCTGGTAGTAATCTTTTTTAACTAGTCTTTATTTCTTAATCTTTTATGTTAAATTCAGAGTGACACTAAGATACTAAATGGATTATTTCAACCAAAAAATGACAGTACTAATTCAAAAACTTAAAAATAGACGGCTGGTGTTTTATGAATACTTTGTTATCCAAATAGTAAATAAAGGAGTATCACAAATTTCAAATATTTAGTATCTTCAACATTTTCTCAATGGAAAATTTTAGTGGCAATTTATAAACATTAAATAAATAAAAGATCAATAACTATTTAAACGTAACATTAATGAAATAATTGGAAGCTCAAATATTCGATTGTAAAACACATGCAAAATAAGTCACTTACTATGAATTTTAATGCCCATGAAAACATGGACTAGCATATTACTGACTTCAAACCAGATCCTGGTTATTTACAAATTGATAACCCAGTATTATTAAACTTAAGCAGCTTTTCTACACAACTTCACAAAATTTTAGTATTAAAAAATCTTATCTAACCAAATAACTTTGGATAATAGCAAAATCACAGCATTAAATATAATTTCCTTTTTTAAATCTATAAGACTTCGACAAAATGTAAGAAAAAATGCTTTTATGTAAGAACATATTTTATTGAAATACATTTTAAATAAAAATGTATACAGGATTTTAAAACACAGAAGTATTCTTAGAAGTCTTAAAAATACTTATTTGCAGGGAAATATCACTCTCAAAGAACATTTTAAAAATCACTGACAGGATACTTTTTTTAGAGCTACTGTTTTTAAAAATATTTTACTTATTATTTGAGGACAGGTCTACTGTTTACTAAAATAGATTTTAAAGGTTTGGGAGAGCAGCTTAAAAACAGATTAAAACAATTTTAAAGATTAAAAATTTAATAGTAAATTGTAACATCATGACTAAATCACCAAATTGAGACTAAACATCAGCGTAAATATTCTAAGAGCTGGATAGCATTTTCCAACAGCTAGCTACACCGCTTACTATTACAGAGAGGTGAGAGAAAAGAGGAGCAAAAAGAAATATACCCAATTAGTTCCTTCTTGTGTTTACATGCAATCCTATAACACATTTCTTTTTTGCTATCAGCAAATTTTCCTTGCTAAAATCATCCCAAATACCACTCCTACTTTTTTTACACTGTGAGTTCTGAGAAATAAGCTACAGTTTAGAAACCTCAAACAATGCTACAAGATAAATGACAGAGAAATTTTTGAGTAAACTAAGCAATTACCATGATATAGATAAAAAGATCCATATTATTTTATAAATCTATTTAGTTATCTTTCTGGCTTCCAAAAAAACTGCATGGATGTAAACTAAGGTATAGTTATTCAAAACAAATATTTTAATGCATAAAACACAGGAATTAAATCAGGGGCACATTTCAATAAATACTTCACATAACCTTTGATATCTTAGGTATTTTGAGATTCATTTCAACTCTGTAACTAACTAATAGGGAAGTCACATGACTTACACAATGAGAAAGAAAGAACAGTTTTCTTTCCTTTCCTTTCCTTTCTATAGGAAGAAACAAAAGCTGGGTATTAGCTATCCAAGGCCAATGGGTGGGGCCTGCAAACCAAAAAGCTGTAATGGATTGAGGTTAATCTTAATGGACGCCCACTCTAACCTTCTGAAAGCATCAAAAATGTGAAAACTGCAACCAGCACTTGTGTAAAATAACACACTTAATGTAAATTAGGTTTTTACATCTAGGAAATTCTATGGATACTGAAACATAATTCAGTTTATAAACAACAGTGCTGTTTTGTTGGGATAAAATCACCTAACTGTGATTCCCTACACAGATACACACACCATCCCCCCACTGACACACAGATACTTCACAAGCTTCTTGAATAAATAGGAGTATCCAATGTCCAGGGTGATGGGTGGTCCTGAGGTCTTGAACCAGAGTTGTATACTTTTAAAGGATGCTGAGATAAGAACAAAGTGTTTTGTGTTTGTTTAAACCTGGGTCTATATTTAAAGTCTTTACACCATTATTGATACAGTTCATAAACTTGTGCTATAATTGATTCAGGCAAATTTTCAGTGTCAGCATACATGCTAGAAATTAAGCACTTCAAAACAAAATACTTTGGGGCTTTTTATAGACTGAATTCAAATTAACTAATTTAATTTACTTAACAGTAATTACTACATTTCAAGGGTGTTAAATCTCAACCTGAGACATAATATTATATATCATACTTTCACTACCAAGAGGATACTTTCCTGGTGTCTAATGAAATAGCATGCATTTAAACAAAATTATGTACATCAAATAAACTGTAATGCCATGAAAAACTTCAAAGAGTGAAATTAACCCATGTGGATTCATAATCAAGCACCAACTATTAGGCTTATTTTCATTCTCCAGACTTTATTATAAGTCTAATATAAAGAAAGTTTTTTTTGCAGAGCAGAAAGGCAGGATTTACAAGTGGCCCAAGGAAAAGATAAGCAATGAATAGTTCTGACCCTGGCTTCTCTGGCTTGATCAAGTGGGTCTGCAACCTGAGCCAAAGGGCGCAAATTCCTCCCCATTCAAAATTCTTCAATGGCATGGGGGAGGAAACAGTGAAAGGGGCAAACATGCAAATCCAACTGTCCTGAGATTTAGTATTCAACTAAAAATTTTAATTAGAGAGCTAAAAAAAAAAAAGTGAGTTCAAGACTGTGATTACGTTTCTGACTCATAGTTTAACCGATCTTAAAAAGAGCTTTTTGTTTTTTCTATTAAAATTGAAAAAGATTTATTCATTTATCTTTTTAAATGTATGGCTTATACTTAACTGTGTTAGGTACACATCTCTAGTATCATTTAATCTATTTAAAGAGTTGCTGAAAAGTGGAATTAGTTTCCAAGCACTAGTGTTGCCATATTGTAAGCAAAATGATGTGTTATAAAAATCTGAGCTTTGGAGAAAAGTTGATGGGATTCATTCCAAGCTGGACAACACATCAATGATCTATTAAGTATTTAAAGTCATATAACCTGTGTTGTCAGACTTCTGTTACAGACTGAATTAAAGATAAAGATAATTCATCTGAAAGAAAACATGTTAGGATAAAAAAAATTTAGAAATTATAATAGCTAGGAATATTCTAGCTTCTATCAATGACTTAGGGAATTGCTTACAAAGCTTAAGAAATGTTCATAACAGATGAAAGCCAAAGTACAATTAATTTGAAATTTACAAGGAGTATTTATATAATATAGAATAAAACAATAAACATTTTAGCTATTAGCAAACATACAAGATTTTTAAATGGAAGCTACCTTTAAGATTAACAAAGGTAATAAATTTCAGTGGGGTTTGATTTTTAGGGGCCTTATAACAAAAGTTGGTAAAAATTAAGCATTAATAGCACAATAAAATAACCTGATTCTCAGCAATGCTAAAGATAGTTTAGTTTCTATACATGAAATCTGAAAACTATATAAGACTTATAAGAATGAGAATGATTGAGAGAAATCATTGCATTTAGTTCAGAAGTTTAAAAACAAACATTTTTTTCATCATAATTATCCCCAAAGAGGAGCACAATTAAACTTTGTAAAATGAAACTGAATAGTACATGGGAAAATGAGTCTCTGCTCCATACCGAGTATGAAAAGAATGTGAATTAATTGGAAAAATCTTATTAAGAAGTTTGCTAGAAGGAAGAACATACAGCAATCTGGAGAGCAAAACTCTTATTAAGTCTTTACACTTAGTATGTGATCAGTTAAAAAAATAGTTGAATAGACAAATTACTGAATTGTAAGTTTTTCTTAGAGTAACCATTTTCTTAAAAGTTAATACTTGGATACAGCCATCTTGCTGATTTAAAACTCTAAGAATATCTATACAAAAACTCAGTTGAGAAAGAAATCCATTAAATTTCTGACAAGAAATATGAGTATCAATAAGCTTATTTAGGCAAGCAGTTTATATGTGTGAAAAAGTACCATTAGGATAAATGAAATTAAGATTGAAGATGAGTGAAATGTATACTAATTAATCTTACTTTCACAAGCGCAGAAAACTACTGTTGGGGAAAAGGTCATTGGCAAGCAGAAATAAACAAAAACAAACAACATAAAATAAGGGTGGAATGCATTTCATAAAGGATACTGGATTGTTGCTTATAGCTAAAGACACAAAGTTAAAAGAAAACAGGGCAGTTAACTAGTTAATATGACATCGATATCATACAGGACAACGGAGCCTTTCTTCTTCAAGGATGACTACAAATGGGCACAAGGGATCTTTTTGGGGTGATGAAATGTTCTGTATCATGATGGTGGTGGTGGTTACACAATGTGTAAAAACTCATCTCATTTTATACTTAACTTTAGTGAACTGTATTCTATATAAATTACATCTCAATTAAGTTGACAAAAGGCAAAAAAATAATTGACATGAGCTTAGTATCTTTTGAAAATTCTGACAATGATTTATTTGGTGAAAGTGTTACTAAAAATACAGTGCTTGAAATAGACTAAAACTAAACCTGGGTCATTAGAATTCTTAAATGATTTTCATGTATGCTCCCTCAGTTGACCCCTACCCCACCCCTCAAAAACAGAGACCAAAAGTATTATTGCCACATTTTACCCATGAGAATACTGAAGCTCCTTGGAAGCAACTAGTCAAAAGAAAGAACTCTGCCAAGTGGCACAGCCAAACTCAAACCTTCCTTTCTGGTATTTTCTCCCTCATTTTACCACATGACATCTCCTTTGTAATAATAACTATGTACAAACACTGCTGAGTCCTTATGATCTGCCCAGCTCTGTGTTTAATGCTTTACATGTGTAGTAACATTTAATCCTCATAATAACCCTATACAAAGAAGGTACTTTCTTGTTCCTTCCTTTGTTAAGATACTGAAACACTGACAAGGTAACTTACTTGCCCTACAAACATAATAAACTGGGATTTGAACACTGATCTATTTGACCAGACTCTATCCCACTGTATCTCATGAGGATTAAATAATTATTAATAGAGCAATAGGTATTAAGTTATCACAGGTCTATTGAAGACAATATTTCATATCTTCCCCTTAGCTTATCCTGAGGAATATACAAACTGAATATGTATACCTGAATACACAGGTAAAACCTCACGATACAACAAACCATTAGCAGTAAAACAAAAACATCACAAAATTATGTCCAAGTCTCAGTTTATATACTGATGTGTTAAATAATATTAAACCATACTGTATACCATAAAATTATAATAATAAGACTTATACTTCAGTCATTAAAATTAAGCTATAATATTATGCAATACATTTTGTCTAATTTGACAGAGAGCACATAAAAGATACCAATTTAATTTTCGACCACAAATATAATACTGCTGAGTTATATATCGTATATATAACTTACTCAAGATTTTATCGTGGCAAAGACTAGTTTACATTTTAGTTTATTTAGTCAACACATACTTGCTAGGCAGTTTATACAACAGAGCTCTAGTCTTCAAAATCCACCAAAAGTTAGGTATTTTTATTCCAATTTACGGTTGATTATAGAAAGAAATATAAGACTAAAGCTACCAATTATCTATAAAAGTTATTTGAGACAGCATTTCTAAACTGTCAAAATTTAAATATAGGAAGGGGGGCAATCATCAAATAATATTCTAATTTATTGCCAGATAGAAGATAAGACTAATCCTGATGTATCAAAATGTAACACAATGAACATTTTTGTTACTCAATTAATACTCTTCAAAAAGTCATTTCTAAATGTACTCCCACTGATCTACAATTTGTTTTTTAACATATTACTGCTATCAATTTGTCTGATTATTAGAAATGTTATCAAATTACTTTAGAGAAGAAAACAAATAATTTGTTTCATATAGACTATATGTTACAATCCCATACTACTTACTGAACAAGTTGAACTTCCAAGGGAGAAATTTCTCAATATTAAGTTTCAAACCAAGTCTACAAAATACTATATTTAAAGTAAAAATTTTCCAGTTTCATTAATCAGAAATATCCTTTACTTTACTTATTGAGGTTATACTTGGGTTTAGAAATAAAAACTACAGTACACCATATTTTTAACTAGTAAATTTAATTCCCAATACCAGTAAAACTGCTCAGTTAAGATATACAAAACTATCTGTAATAGAAATTATATCATTTCTGAACAGGAAGAGAATTCAAATTCAAACTCTTATTAGGGTTCCTTAGTGTCAAAAGCAACAAAATTTACAACAAGGGACCTAGCATGTTGAGGGCAGGTAACAAGTTTTTAATTTCTTAAGAAACCCAAGTACTTTGAGATGAGTTAAAGATAGCTTATTACTACACTACACTTGTAAGTGGCTTGCAACTTACATATTTGTTTAAAAACACAAATCTTCAATTTATCAGCTTCATTTACTGTGAATGGTCTAAATAAGAGGGAAATATTTAAGCAATACTGCTTAAAATGAGGAGGAAATACAAGGTCTTAATTATGTACACAATTCACATTTTATGTTTAAACCAAATGAGAATATCAC
Organism: Neotragus moschatus; assembly: GCA_006410615.1. Classification (NCBI taxonomy): domain Eukaryota; kingdom Metazoa; phylum Chordata; class Mammalia; order Artiodactyla; family Bovidae; genus Neotragus; species Neotragus moschatus. The sequence continues at coordinate 79,475 of SJYA01001332.1, forward strand.
TTTAGAAGTAAAAAAGGTCCTGAAAATGGATCACCATTTGAAAACTAGAAGGAAAGTACCCAGTATCTTTTAAAATAATTAAAGCCTTATAAAATTTTTATTTAAATACCTTTAAATACCTTTATTTAAATACATTTAAAGCATTTCACTTGGGATTCTTTCGAATTGGTCAACTGGGAAATTCATCTGGAAAACTTGGTAGTTTTAGGAACCATTTTCAAAATGTTAACATGCATAACTCACTAACAAATTAGCTATAACTGTTACATGATCACATTTTAAATTTCCAAGATTTCAATCTAAATATATGTATTTTTTTACAGTGACATTTATCAACAGCACCAAGGATAATCATATGTATTCTAAGTTTTGAAAATGTTTTCATACTAAACTATAACAAAAGTGATATGGCTAATAAATTAATAATTAACTATTATGAAAAACCCTTAAACATGAGTACATTGTAGTAAATTAACTTTCATAACTGTGTAGCTAATTAATGTTAAAAACACTGAGACATGAACTCTGTCCTATGTCAACTGAACTGTGTATAATACTTCAATTTTTATATATTAAATGTTAGCCATCTCCAAATAGTTTTACATCCTATACTGTAATAATTACTCTTATTTCTTCTATTTCATTATTCTTTGAAATGTTTTTGAGCAAAGTAATAAAAGGAACATAAAATATATAAAATCTTAGTAATACAGGCATTTGTATTCTCCATATACAAACTAAAAATCAGAAATAGAAAGTATAAGAAAATATCAATAGTTAAAAGGTAAATAAAGACTTCAAAACCAAATTAAAATACTATTGAGGACAGCTAAGATAATAGCTAAATGATGGTCATTTTTGAAAAAAATTCTTCCATAAATTGGGAAGCAAATGAAATATTTATGTTAAAAATTCTTTGTATCCTAGTTGATGGCTAACATTCCCAAATATATAACTCAGCAAGAAAATATTATTATGCAAATGAGCTGTAGAGAGGGTAATAAGGAGAATGGATTCTATACTTCCTCTGGACAAAACAAAGTTCAAATGATCATTTTATCTTATTAGTTGAAGTAATGACTTTAAAAATAAATGTAAAAATCTACATAAAGAAAAAGTTACATAATAACATCAACAGGTAGTTATTAATACTGCCCTCCTTCATAAAGGATCTAGTATTTAATTACCATGTGATTCATTTAAAAATATCATCACATATTAAGTCCTATTAAAAGATTACAATATTTCAGAAAGTTGACAAAGACCTTTCCAGGTAATTTAAACATGTTACTATCTAATCTGTGGGTGCAAATTTTTAAGAATTTATTAATAATAATAAACTGATAAAAGTATTAATTACTGGCACTTACATAACTTGATATAACCTGAGTAGGAATATTCTTCCTTCAGTTAAGAGACAAAATTCTGTTTTGCACTGTTTGCTTAAGTAAGAAATTTCTACAAACTTATTCTATTTACAAACTAAATCATTATCAAAAATTTTAAGGAACATCCTAAAACTATGACAAAATTCACAAATATAACAACATTTATACCTTTTTGTTAAGTTTTAAAAAATACTGAATGCTATCAATGTTTCACTATTAACATGTATCAAAATACATCTATTCATTACAAATCCATAAAAATACGATTATTTAAATCACCAGTTAACATCAGGAAGTCCAATGAAGACAGTCATTTTAAACCAGTGGTCACATACCATGTTCAAACAGCAGTCTCATTATATTTATCAACAAGTCTGAAGATAGAGAAAGGACAGTACCTAAGTCTTGGGTTTATTTTTTAGGACTTGGTGACATTATAGAAACTAAATCAAAATTTGACTGTATTGTTGCCAATACATTTTAAACAGAATTATGTAACCAAAAATGTCCAGCTCTATTTTAAGAACATATTCATATATTCTCTTAATTTTCATAGCAACTTAATGCTTTTGATGTGCATTTCTTTGCAGTCAATATTTTTAAAGGAGAAAAAAATATCCTGGGTGCTTTGGCATGAATTTTTAAATATTAAAGTAACTAAAATCATTTTTTTATTTCCCCGAATATATACTCTTAAAAACATGTTTCAGAATACTTTTTCAAAACTCTAGTAACACATGTACTTCTAAACAGTCCAAAAAACTCCATTATTTCATATATTTAAAATAATAATTAGATGCCACTGCAGTTAAACATTTAAAATTCCTAATTATCTATGATGCCTTTTCATTACAAAATAATATATATATATAATGGGGAAAATCTAATTTATAATTATACATAAAATGTAGTATGCTTTCAAAAATGCTCATACAGTAAAAATGGCAGCTAAGAAATAATTTTTTTAATGTCTTAAAAACTTTTATGAAATCGTCATGAAACACAACCTGATTTTGTAAAGTGATGCTCACATGGTACCTGCACACATCATTATGGCCATCAAATTGTTACTTGAAGTTGTGCTGCTGAAATCAGTGGAATTCTGCCTTCCTCAAAATTTTATATGTTATCAATATAAGACAGAAAATTCTTCACCCAGGCATCAAAGTCAACAAGAAACAAGACCAGAAACAATAACAAAGAAACTGATTCAAAATAATTTTCCCTGGAGAAAAATAAATATATTTTAAAACATAAATACTGTAACCACTAAAAAAGGCTCTTAAATATCACTTTTTAATTTTAAATTTGAAGATTATTACTGCCCTGATTTTTCTTATATCACAGAAATACTAATACTTGAGTTTTATTGACTTTTACATTTTTTCCTAAGAATATATCCAGACTGTTCTTATGAAAAATACACATATATCACATATATTTGAGACATTTTTTAAATCACATATATTATTTTAATACACTTCTTTAGTAAATACATGATGTGTAACAGAAGATTAAAGTAAGTCTAATATGAATAATCTATGTTGTAATCTAGAAACTGTTCACCATTTATATAAAAAAAAAACTTTTTCAGCAATACAGCATTTCTTAATTTGATAGATACAGAAATGCTTATCAACATATAACCATGAAACAGCTTATAACTGGGTGACTCATTGTTTTAAACATTAATATCAGTTAATAAAATGTCTAATATTTGAATATATTAAAAAGTAAACAGAAAACCAAGTTATAACAAGGTGTGATAAGACAAAGAAGAAAAGGGCTATTTTTTTTCATTCATCTATAAAACAAATTTATGAGATTGTAAAGAACAATTTAACAACCTAAAGAAGGTTCAAAGAGGGGAAAGCCAGAGCCTGAGAGAAAATGGATTTGTCAATGATTTCAGTCATTCTGTGTAGGGAGGAGAAAAGTAGAAAATGTGGCTTCATTCTGCCATATAAAATAGCAGGCATAAAATCCAGTAGCCTGTCTGTAGACTTCTATTTATGTATTTAAACCCTGTTTCAATTCACAGATTATGCTGATCCTTCCACATGTAAACAGCCAATAATGATAGCCAGGCCTTTAGGAAAGGAAAACACACCACACAGCAAGGTCAGGAAGCTACCAAGCACAGGACAACACATCAAAACAAAATGGTTTCATATGTTTCTATTGTTTATATACTTAATTTGAAGATGATATTCCTTAGGGAGGAAGGGAGGCTATAAACTATTACCAGGAACATACAACATACTATCAATCAAAATATAATTTTTTTGCAAATACACTATTTCCTGCATGTATGTATCTATGTTAGTGAACCTGTAGGACTGATATCTATGCATTCAATTCTTTTTAACTCACATGTCAAGCTAAAATAAACCTCTTCAGTCTTAAATCCCTTTACTTCGAATAATTCTTTACAGATCATTTATATTTCTCCAACTTCTTTGGTTTAAATAATCAAGCTTGCGAACTTGTAGATACCTTTTTTTTAACTAAGAGAAGAGTGAAAGGGGAAGATGTATTCATTTTCTTGTTTCCGGATAAAATTTCGAAAATGAGAAGAAAAGCTATCATATTTGGTATTTAAGCATCTTTTAAAATTACAACACACTATAAGCAACGGTGGAAATTTGCCTCAAGTAGCCAACTAGTACATTTTAAACACACAAACTAAGGCCGCCACTGGCCACAAGTTTTTTTCAGTTCAGTCTCTTAAAGAGACAGTATCTTTGGATCTATGCCCTACACGGAGCACGTTTCTAAAATGTTTGATTACCAAAAATCCTCTCCTACATTTCTTCATATCCATACTAGATCAACAATGTCCGACTTTATTTTACTGTGAAATCAAATTATTTTAACTTGAATCTACGAATGACTATAGGCAAATATAAAATAATTGGGGAAGCTACCGTGATTAGAGGCGTCTAAAATAAGGGTACCTAGAGATTCTTATAGTAAAAATTGGCGGTTTTTTTTTAACTTAGTATGATCACCGTTTCTTAATTCATTTCCCACACACAAACCACATAATATTGTAACCAGTAACACCGGAAGCTACACTACAATTTTGCTGTGCAAAGAAGAGGGGAAATTACTGAAGTCAACAAGCACCCAGAACTGAAATTTCAAAGATTTCATTTTCTGTTTAGGAAAAGACATGCAGGAAAGAGCCCATGCACATACCCTAAAAACTACAATCACTCGTGATTTTAAAGATTTTGAAGGACACATTATTTTAAGTCAGTTGACAAAACTACCGGTCAGCTCCTCCATATAGAAACAAGTAAAGACGGGAAGCAAAAAACAAACAAAAAAACCACAGTCTAGCTTACTTGGTGTACAAATACATCGACTGGAATATCCAAGGGGCTTCCCTCTCGGCTTATCATGGAGATGAATCCAAACCCCATTCGCACGTTGAACCACTTGCAGTGGCCAGTTCCGTGCAAAACCTGGGATTCGTCCTCTGCCTGCTCTGGCAGCTTCCCGGGCTCTTCTCCACCACCTTTGCCTGCCCCGCCTGAGTAGAACAGGACAAAAAAGTCAGTTAGTCAGTAGTCCCAAACAGTTCATTGAAGGGGGGGGCGGTGGAAATACAGCTTGGGAGTGGGGATCAGGGAGCGGAAATGGGGGGGGGAGTTACTAAATGGTTGATTCCTTTTTTTCTGCAAAAAATAAATTAAAGGGTTAAAGGGGGAAGCGGAGGAGGGAGGAAGCCACAATGTTCTATCGATCACAACTTCCACGTTTCTGTACATACGTGTACTTTTTCATTTAACTCCGTTTTTCAGCCACATATTACAGTCAAGCAAGCGATACTTTACTTGCATATTGCTGATTTAACACTCTCATTTACAAAAAGAATTTTTCAGCGAAACTAATTCTTTCCGGCATGCACGAGGAGGAAAGAAATCGTGAAGATGATTAGAACTAGTTAACGCACAAGCGGCAGCATTGAATCCAGGATTATCTGCAATGTGCATTCCCCTCCCCCCCAATAACTTTCGATTAAAGTTGGGGTGGAATGGGGGAGGGGGCAGGTGTATAAAAGTTTTCTCGGGCTCACTAACTGAAACTGCGCTTAATCACACTCAAACAATTCAAACAATAGCCCCCTGAAAGCTTTTCAAGTTGTGAATCAGTGTGGGCGGTACAAAACATTTTTGGAGATCTATAACAATAGGTTGCAGAAAGCCCCACTGCGCGACGGGGGGTGGGGGTATTGCTCAGTATTGGGGTAAAAAGGGGAAGGGAGGGACGGGCAAAGAAGGTTGGGAGAGGGGGAGGGGGAGAAGGAAGAGAGAAAATCACAGTAAAACAATAGAAAAGAAAATTAACCTTCGGCCATGTTGCCCCACGGGCCCTCTGCTCCAAACTCGTGAGATGAAAACTTTCCCTTTGGAACGGAGTGGTCTTCTGCATCAATCTAACATCTTGATTTTGTGCGATCACAAATTTAGCTCGCATGGTCTAATGTGCTTTCCCCCTTTTGATTTTTTTTTCTCTTCTCTCTCCAGTTTCTGGCCCCCTGAGCACACGTGACTTTGTCAATTACATGCTTTCTTGCTACTAATTTCACCTCGGATCCTTAAGGGGCTGGCAAGAGGAAGAGATAACCAATCGCCATTTCATCTATGCTGACATCAAAATAATTTATGAATGAACACGAAAAACTCAAACATGTTATCTTAAAGACAATTTGGGACGCTTCTTTACGATAAATCAGAATGCCGATTTCGTGCTTTTACTTAAACACAATGGAGAGTCCTTGTGAATCGTCGATTTAAAGAAACGGCACAGTCATATATGTGCACACGCGTGCCTTACACACAAGCCTGTCTAAATAATCTCATTTAGGGGGGAAAAGCCATTTAAATAAAGCAACCGATGTTATGCTCCCCCCTCCCCAAGTATTCAACTGATCAGTAACAACAAACCTGCTTAGGATGCAAATTTCACGTTTAATTCAATTCTTAGAGGAAAATATGCAATTTACAAAGGATCTAATTGAACCTAATTACACATCCATGAAACTTTATATAATGGTAATCTACACCCACAGTAAGAGAAATGCACACAAGTACCTGATTGTGCCCTGAAATATTTTTCAAATTTAAAATAAAATCCTACCGGAAAAATCGCTATCACCCTCATGCAGTCAAATTGTGTTTAGGTTACCGTTTCGGAACATTTTGGAGGGGGTTGGTAAGGAATTGTACTTCACAGGTTTCTCCGCCATCTCTTTCCGGGGGAGGAGATGTGATTAATGACTTCCTAAATAACAGCCCAGTTTTCCAGCCTAACATAGAGTGAACCTCAATCAGTGGCGATTGTTCCCCAAGAGCAAGGCGACGTATGTATGGGCAGGGAGGGGGAGGGGAGCGCCAGGCAGGCGAGGTGAAGAGGAGCCAGAGAAAGAGGTGGAGGAGAAACAGCGGGCGAGGGTGGGGGGAGGGGTGAAAAAGAGGGGCCATTGGGAGGAAAAAGGTAAATTCACATCTTATTGACTGGACCCTGACATTTTAAAAGTGCACTACCAGTGGATACAAGAGTTGAATAAACGAAAATTTAATAACGGATTAGGCTCCTACCGTCCCTTCCACGGCCAGCACCCCAGTTTCAAAATGCTTATCCTTTTACCTTTCAGATTGTTACAAACGATTGTTGATTACTAGATGCTGACACCAATACTGCCTCCCTCATCGACTACTACAATAAATACTATAGATCAACTGGAAATGCTTGATTTCCTTTAGAATATAAAATAACACCGGTCTTTGAAACATCGAAACGCACCACCACCCTTTCCCCCACCCCACCCCACCCCCCATTTTCTTAAACAAGCAGTTTACCGA